>AP028450.1:4936404-5536404 GCA_036509395.1 Antheraea yamamai
GACGTGACGGTTTACCTTTACGCGTTGACAAATCAAACAAGATTTAGACCATTCACGGCACTCTTTGCGCATACCGGGCCATACAAAGCGCTGAGCAATAAGTTTTATAGTGGCGTTAGCACCAGGGTGACTTAAAGAGTGCAAAGTGTTAAAAATATTTTTACGCAGATTTTTGGGGACGAACGGCCTGGGAATCGTTGTACTGACGTCGCAGTACACTTCGTTACGACTTTCGGCAATGTTCATTTTCGACAAACGTAGAGAATTATTTTCTGCGTCGGCGAGAAACTTCGCAAGTTCAGGGTCATGCTTTTGGGATTCTGCTAACACGTCTAAATCAACTGGTCTTTGTATTTCGTTGATTCGAGAAAGTGTGTCAGCAACAACATTATTACTCCCCGAAATATGCTGTATGTCGGTCGAAAACTGAGAGATAAAATCTAAATGACGAAACTGACGTGGACTGCAGTTACTTTTCCGTTCATGGAAAGCGTAACAAAGTGGTCTGTGGTCTGTGTATATGGTAAATGTGGAGGCTTCGAGCATATACCGGAAATGTTTGATGCTTTCGTAAATTGCGAGAAGTTCGCGGTCATATGGTGAGTATTTTACTTGTGATGGGCTTAGTTTACGAGTGAAAAAGGCCAGAGGTTGCCAGTCACCATTTTTATATTGTTGAAGGACCGCACCTATCGCCGTATCTGAGGCGTCAGTGACGAGTCCTAATTTAGCTTGAGTGTCTGGGTGTGCTAATAGAGCGGCATTGCATAAACTGCTTTTACAATCCTGAAAGGCATTCAGCGTATCTTCCTTCCACTCAATAACCTGATTAGGCTTGACTGATCCTGTAAGGAAAGCATGTAAGGGAGCTTGAATTTGGGCAGCTTTTGGAATAAACCTTCTATAGAAATTTACCATTCCTAAGAATCGTCTAAGCTCTCTTACGGTCTTGGGAGTAGGGTATTCTGAAATGGCCTGAACCTTACTTTCTAGAGGTTTAGTGCCGTTTTTAGATATGTGATAGCCTAAAAATGATATCTCTGAGGCTCCCAAGACACATTTGGCTGGATTAATGAGCACGCCATATTCCCTCATACGTGAAAAAAGCTGGCGTAAATGATTCTCATGGTCTTCTGGAGTTTTAGACCCTACTAAATAATCGTCCAAATAAGGATAGCAAAAATCTAGGCCACGTGTCATTTCATCTGCAAACCTTTGGAAAGTCTGAGCCGCATTCCGTAACCCAAAGGTCATAAATGGGAACTCGAACAATCCAAAGGGTGTGGTTATTGCAGTCTTGGGGATATCTTCCTCCGCAACTGGTATTTGGTTATAAGCCTTTACTAGGTCTATGGTGCTGAATATGGAACACTCGGACAGGCTATATGCAAAATCTTGAATATGCCGTATCGGATATTTGTCTGGGATGGTTCTGGAATTAAGTTGTCTATAATCGCCACATGGTCGCCAACCATTGTCTTTTTTGGACGCCAAATGCAATGGAGAAGACCAAGGGCTGTCTGATGGTCTAGCTGTTCCATTGGCAAGCATAGCCTCAAATTCTTTTTTGGCTATTACAAATTTGTCGGGAGCTAGTCTCCGTGGGGAACACGATACTGGTGGGCCTGGTGTAGTGCGAATGTAGTGTATGGTGTGGTGTTTCACAGGGCTTGGGATACCAGATGGACGGGTTATTTGTGGGAATTCGTCTAAAATCTTATGATATCTAGTGTTACCATTTACTGATACTTTTACACTTGAAATTAGGCTATGGCTTACATCTAAAATAGCTGCAGTGCTAATATTGGTAAGGCTATCCATGAGTTTTTGTTTACCGACATCCACAACGAGACCATAATGTGCAAGAAAATCTACACCAATGATGGGTTTAGTAACATTAGCAACTACGAAACGCCAGGGGAAGTCTCGGCGCAAGCCTAAATTTAAATTTAAATGAATATAGCCGTACGTATCGATAGCTGAACCATTAGCAGCACTTAGCTGGTACGACGTCTTTGAACGACGTTCACGAAGTGCGGATATTGGAAACACACTTATGTCACTTCCCGTGTCCACTAAAAACTGTTCACGTAAACGAAGGTCTGTAATGAACAGGCGACCCGACGAACCACGGCAATCAGGTGTCGCCATCATTGACTGCCCGCCGAGTTTCCCGCCTTGAAGTCGCAGGGTGGAATGCATCTTCTAGAGTTGACACCGAATTTATGATGAAACCAGCAAATCGGGAATTTTCGGTAGCTCGATTCTGAGCGTCTTGAAGATCGGCTCCGACGATTCTGTTCACGCCTTTCACGAGGTCTCGGTTGGTGATTGACCTGAGTAGTCAAGGCAGCAACTTGCTTCGTGAGTTCGGTCACCTGTCGCGTTAGTGCTTCTAGTGACGCATATGATGTCGAAGGAGTTGTTACCTGGTGTACCTGAGGTGCAATATCGTGGACGCGATCAGCCAGTTCCGCCAGATCATCCAAGGGTAACGACGGTTGTGACGCCACTATTGGTTGCATGCTTGCAGGAAGGCGGTTGATCCAGATGGTTTTTAAAAAATCATCAGGTACTTTGGGTCCAGCTAGGTGCTGTAGGTGTCGAAGGAATTGTGATGGCTTTCGATTACCGAGTTCTTCGTGCATTAATAACTGTTTCACTTTATTTTCACGCGAAACCGAAAGCCGTTTAATGATCTCCGCTTTTAACCTACTGTAATCCGGTGGACCGGTCAAAATATCTTCTACCTCCGCCGCATACTGACGTTCCATATTTCCTAATATTACATAAAATTTGGTTTGCTCATCGGTGATCTTGTGGAGAGAAAATTGTGCTTCTACCTGCGCAAACCAGATGGCAGGTTTCTCAGGCCAAAACGGTGGAATCTGTAGTGGCACTGAGGTAGATGTTATTTCTGCCACGCGAGTAGCTCGTTTTGCACGCGGTTGTGTGTTCACATTTTTTTGTGAGTCCGTGTCACTGCTGCTGCTCATTTTAGGGGTCACCACTTTATAGTTATTACTTTTTATTAACAAGTATTTACAAAATGTCTTATTACAGGTAGGTGTAATTAAAAATTATTTAATGAAGGCGCGAGCGGACGACACGGGTGTCGCGTAGGCGTTGCGTGGCTTACTACTCGAGGAGCTCCGGCGCATCGGTCGCAGAGCGGCCGGCGCCGGCCCTCTTGTCGCGAGTGCACAATAACAACGCGCATACGCGGCGATGCTCGCAATGAATATTTAATTTGCATTACAAATAAAAATTATATTAGATGTAGAATTATATTACATATCCATATATTAGAGATAGCCCACATATTCTATTGCTTATTCCTAGACACCTGCAACAATTTTTTTCAGGAAAATCGAAAAAGTACATACACTTTACATTTACATCGTTATTATATGTATGGAAGAAGATTATTATATGTATGAAAGAAGATAATCAGGCTTCTAGTTTTATCCACAACGAAGTTATGGGGGGGTTAAAGATACTGGATTTAGCATCCCCAAAGTTTATTTTCCAAATATACTCAAAATTATCAAAAGATTCAAGAAGAGGAGTGTACAGGTAAGGAGAATCGTTTCTATGTATGAAAAAGTGTCATACAAATTGCGTTAAATTAGAATAGCATTACAGTAGTAACAAGGTTCATTATTGTTCAAGTATTCCAACAAGTTTCATAAAAGTAAATACTCAAAAGTCACTAAAAAAGTCATTTAATGTTCACCAAAATTTTATCACTCTCCACGTATTCTTACTGCGGTTATTTTAGCTTATATTTACAAGATGTCGAACTATTCACAAAATGCCTATGCTAGCGCCATTTTGGAGAGTTTTGGAACTGTTATTTAGTGATTATATGTGGATACTTTTTCAACGTGTCCCCCATATGAGAAGGTTCTCCTACCTCTACTCTCTATACTCAGAATGCACATTGAAAAGTTAGTCAAGATTTCAGTGCCTGAAGATATTTTTATAACCACTATGAAATGTTTTATTATAGTTATACAAATTAATCTGTTAAAACATTAGCACTATTTTTTTTCCATATGACTACGCTATTATCCTAGCAAGGCCTTTACAGCATATCAAAAATAATTTACTTGTCATCGGCAAACGCCCGCAACTTCATACGGCTTAAATTACAATATCAAACGTTATAACAATAAAATACAGTTTAGCGCCATCTAAAGGCATGTTATGTCAACTTTTAAGATGTCGGTCAACAGTGCCAGAGGAGTTATTGTCGGGATCTTGGTCTGTCATGTAGTGGATTTTATTTTTTATTTGTAGTGGATTTTATTTTTTATTTATAATCTTGTGTTACTTGACTCTATATTGTGTAAAATTGGTAGTGTTTTATGTAATATAGTTTGTTTATTGTGCATAAGTGAAGTGAATGGAAATTTATACCACGGACCATGAATTCTGAGATGCCACAAAAACTCCATGGAAAGTTCTAACAAGATGGCCTCCATCTTGTTAGTTCATTGAAATTATATCAACAAACTTGTAATATCGATACTCACTTGACAATGGCAGTAATAGTCTACTAGAAGACTGGTTGCTAAAAATGGAATGGAAGAAGAACTTGTAATACTATTAACTACTCGACAATGGCAGTAATAATCTAAGATTGGTTGCCAAAAAAATGTAAAAAAAAACAGTGCTAGAGTTCCACACTTCAAATAATAAAACCGTTAATAATTTCTGTATCTATATTTACACTCCAAGCGCACGTGAAAGCTGATGCACAGCTAGTGCTGAATGGACCGTATGCCAAAATTTGTTGGGGGCCTTTTGGTTTGTTATATTACGCATATTGTACTTACTACAACATACCTCGGGGGATGAAATGTCCCTAACGCAAATAGAATTTGGGCAGATTTTTTTTTTCCTGTAGAAACTTAGAATTGCGAACTAATTCAGTTAAAATATCTGACTTAATTTCACATTTTCATTATTAACAAGAATTTGAGTTTGCTTGTAAAATTTTTCGATTTTTGTTTAAATACATATATAGGTCGCAGGCGTAATAGCATTATGGTTCATAGAATGGTATGCTATGCTAGCTATGGCCCTACTTCCAAAACCCTGTTGAAACGTGACTAACACATACGTGACACTTTTTAGCGTTGTAATAAGTTCAATAGATTAATGTTATTCAGTTGTACCACTCAACTTTCCCATCGATTCCTTTCTAAGCCAATTATCTATAAGTTAATCGTATACCACATAACAGTTTTATAGCGTAATCAAAACCGCCATGAAAAGTTAGTATGCCATAATTAAAAATTCAATTTAATTCCGATTAAAAAAACGAAACATGTTACCGACAACTGGTAGTAGGTCAGCGTATTAAGAGATCCTATAATGATGCCGCAAACAATGGCGCGTTGTGGGAATTAAAACCCCGTCGTTATATTTACATACAATAGGTAACGCATAATTACAACCTGTCTATCAAATACAAACAGTGGCACGTATATAAATATTTATAGTATACCACCTGCCCAGCCCGGGTTTGCACGAATGTACTAACCAAGAAAGTGAGACCAAATATATCATTTACATTACGACCATGTAATGAATGAAAATGGCGACTGAACGTACATACACTCTTTTTTTATATGGATTTTTTTAGCCCGAACCTTATGATTTTCAAATATTTTCTTTCAAACAAACCATGTCCGGACGATTTTAAAGTCAATAATTTTTTTTTATATCATAGGAGGCAAACATATGTTAAGTGGTCACCGCCGTCCATAGACACTATCAAAACAAGGGGAGTCGCAATGCGTTGCCGGCGTTTTAAAAAAGTTTACGCTCGTTATACAACTCGTACAATATCTGTACATACATACGGCAAATAATTTGTATTTTTATAGATATCTTTGTGTCAAAACATGTGGAAGGTTTCGACAGAAACGACTGTGGAAGGACCATTGCTAGAGGTGTTTCTAGCGCAATGTACCAGTGACTTAGCTGCTGTGTTCCTATTTGTATTGTGTCATATGTTTATTCATAGAAAACGAAGACACTGTGCTTTATGATAAACACAGTGCATTTCAAAAACAGCTACAATCAACGATCGATCGAATAATCGCCACTATTACGCCAATCCTGTAAATTAATATCCTATTATTTGCTAGACTTAATTAATTAATTCTGGATGTTGATTTGCGTGTCCAATTGCATCTTTATACTTTAGACAATGTCCTTAATTAGACACCTATACATACGAAGTAATAAAAACTTAATTGTAGAGTACGTATTGCGACACCGCTTAGGTCAACGTGGGTTCTAATATCTGGACAATAAGTTAGATTTTTCAATGAAAGAATACATTACCTTGAAACCCTATGGTTTCAATAATGATAGTACTTTTTCTAATGTCATCTCTTGTTGCGTTGAAAATTCGTTGTCAAGTACTTATAGAAGTGTGTTCCCTTCGCTACACTTGAAAGCCAATTCCCATCTAGATTTAGCGTGTTTACCATCTTACACTACATTGTTACTCTTATTATCTTATTTGAGAATATAGTCTAATGGTAAAACCTATGAAATATAATAAAATAATTTTTAATAAGATATAAAATAGACTTAATAAATTTACTCCGAGAATACAACAGAATGTATTTCAACATAGTTAGGTACCTATCTAGTCTTAGATTAATATTCTATCGCTATAGATTTTCTATTTAATTTTAAGAATTACCCTAGTGTATCTTCGAAATTAAATATCCTATGCTGATGAATAAATTATAATATAATATGTCCCCTTTCGAATAAAAAAAGATTTTTCCAAATCTGTTAATAAATGACAAAATTCGGAGGTAACAAACATTTAAATATAAAAACCACGAAATTGAGAACATACTTTTTGAATTCGGTTAATAAAAAAAACTATACCATAAACACATGTAAACTAAATACTTGGATGGATATAAAAAATGGACAATAATCAAAGAAATCGTATACCCGAACCACGCATAAATATGTATCTAAGCCGCTATTATCAAAACCGAACTAATAAAATATTAATTTACCAGGTTGTCGTAACACGTTTTATGCTTTAATAAATACAAAAAGCATACAAAAATTATCTATTTTATTATTCCGCATATACTATAATAAATTTTCTAATATTCTAAAATAAAATAATAATAAAGGAAATAACTGTATTAATAATTCAAACAAAATGTTACGCTTATCGTGCACACACTGACCTCAGAAAGTGACATCCGAGTGAAAGTCCACGGGTAAGATATTTGAATAAAGAATTTCACATCGTGAATTCTATTCGCACGGATGTTGTGTTTATTTTCTTTATTTACGGTTGTTATGTGCGTGAAGTACTTATATATCCACGAAGGTATAAATCTTCTTTATTTATACGTATAATAAGAATGTAAATGTAACGTATCTGTTTTAGATTTTTGTGAAAAAAATTATTGCAGGTGTCTTGGAATAAGTAATAAAATGTTTGTCTGTCTATCTGTTTGTTTGAACACGCAACACTGCTAAAGTACTGTGGTCATAATCATAAAACATATCCTTGAGTATTTAGTCTTGGTTTCATTAAAATCGGTTTACTCTAACAAAAATTATTGTAATTTTAATGACGACGCGACTTATTCTAAACTGTAAAAAATATGAACCTATGAAGAAATGAAAAATGTTGATTGAAAATACAGGTACAAAAAGTATGCAAACCTCATTTTAAAACCATAAAAACCTTATGTATTTATGTATAACGCCATAAATGGCGTTTTTGGCGGGATTTTAGTCTGTCATGTAGTGGATTTTATTTTTTATTCATAATCTTGCGTTACTCGACTCTATATTTTGTAAAATTAGTGGTGTTTTACGTAATACAGTTTGGTTATTGTGCATAAATGAAATTAATGGAAAATAATACCACGGAACATGAATTCTGAGATGCCACAAAATCTCCCTGGAAAGTTGTAACAAGGGAGCCACCATCTTGTTGGAACATTGAAATGATCACACGACACTTGTAATATTATTAACTACTCGACAATGGCAGTAATAATCTGGAAGATTGGTTGCCAAAAATAAAGTAAAAAAACGCCATCAATAACAAAAACAATATTTATAGAAACATAATACATGTTACATTCGATTTATATCTAGACATTTTTCTTTTTTTTTCGAACTGACTAAGCTATTGACCTAGCAAGGTCTTGACAGGTTCACCGGACTACTAAGGCGAGCGCACTCAGCCGATTTTATTTGATAACTCGCTCAAGGGTGCACGGCACACCTCGGCTTGGGCTGTTACCTGATACATGCAATTCGCGACCTATCTGAGCTAACCTAAGCTAAGCTAACTCTTCATACATATATGAGTTGTTGAAACATATATGTGTACCAAGCATACATACCTCAACAACTCTTATATATATTTCGTATCGGATAATTTTCTAAACTATTTCAGTTTGATAAGGGAAAAAAATAAAACCCTTCCACTTGCATGTGTATCGCGCGAGCAGCGCACTCAAGGGCTCCACGCCGAAGGAACGGACCTAGGTTTGAGCCGCGGCCGAGGGAGGCCTAATCTGGTGTGTGGGAGCGAAATTTACCCCCAGACCATAGCGGCGTGATCTGTGGTTACGCGGGCGTGGCCGTGAGCACGCTCTGTTTGGAGAGACAGGCTGTCATTAATCGTTCAGTGCCGTTATTTCATCGGAAGGGTCGGTAAAAATATATCGCGGAGGTCATGTATAATGCGCAGCGTTCGATACGGGTTCGTATTTTGCAGCGAATACCACTAACGGACTGGATTATAGTAGGTGGTATGCATGTCGTACTTACTTAATTGTACATCTTGTCACAATTTTACATTTCTTTAATACAATTTAAAAAAACGCGCGTGAAGCCACGGGTAAAGGCTAGTTCATATATAAAACATAACTGCTACCACTATTTTATGCGGAACCAAACTTTAATGGTAAGCAATTCGCTGATTACGCTCGCTTGATTTCTATTGACAGTTTAACGAGATATTATTAGCATGTAACAGAATTTATTGAGCAATATTTTTTTTTACTCTTAACTCGGGAACGAATCAACCGTATTTGTGAATTTCATCGCTTATGTACAGAGTAAAGAAAGTGCTGTGAAGGAAATATCTTAATAATTTTACTTTCTTTGTATACATAAATGTATAATTAAGAGAAATGTTAAATTATGTTTCAGTATACGGAAGATTATTTATTCTATAAACTTAATATCATTATAACATCACAAGGTATGCACCGCGGTCTTACTCGTTTTTAATTTTTCACTAGCTCATCGCCAGACACGCCGCGTTTCGCTACATTACCCATCCACACTATTTCGTTCCCAGTTAGTGTACTCTTTGACTTACACTTTGAATGATTTTTTCTTTTGCATATTATAGTAGGCAAACGATCAGGCGGGTCACATGATGTTAAGTGATCTCCGCCGTTCATAGAGATCAGCAAAACCAGGGGAGTCGCAAGTGTGTTGCCAGCCTGTATTTAGGGCGAGGTATGGGGAGAGGAGAGGAGGGGGAGGTGATTGTGGCCTTCGGCGCTGTCACTGACCCAACGAAACGCAACAATGCAAGCACTGTTACTTCATGTCGGTGTTTCTGTGGGTCGGGTGATACTACCCCGGGCGAGCCGACCCATTCATGCTGAAACCTGTAATAGCTTCAGCGTGGCTCTACCACCTTCAAAATTTCTCATTTAATAGACCACAGAATGCACTTATTCGTAATTTACTGGCAGTTACAAAGATAAACGAGTAGAAACAACAAATAAAAAATAATTCCTGTACTCTTATGAATACAGGTACAATGTCTTGAAGTGAAGACGTCTTTCGGCGCGTCGAGCGGTATTTTCGGCAGGAGATAAATTTATAATATCGAGTCATGACATGCTACGTAAGCATGACCGATCGTATTGCGCTTGTCCGGCTTGCTTCAGCCTAGTAAGCGTGTGTAAATCTAATATTGGTATTTTGAATTGCGATTTTGTAGTCTATAATATGTTTGATTAATTAATAAACTATATACGAATGTAAGTATATAGTTCTTGTTTGGAGTGCCAATAGATGTGAAAACCAGATTAATGTTAATAATTTAAATTATGAAATATAAATAATTATCACTATAATTAATTTAAAAATTCAAAACTGAACACAGTTATTCTATTGTATTGCGTTTTCAGTTCTGTCAGCAGTCCTTTGACTGCCTCGATTTTTTTTTCTAATTTAATTCCTAATTAATATGCCCATGTTAGTTAACCAACTTGTAACTCTCATAAGAGCTTCGTAAATTCGAATATATTTAATATTCTCAACACATCCGTTCCTTGGACGCATTTGAAATTTGTATCGATCGAAACGCTACTAGAATCCGAGCGCCATGCGTCTGTTATTTGTGTCGCATATCGAATTTGCATTTTCTTTCGGTTTTCAAACACAGATTAAATCTAGACTTTATGTGGATAAAAACAGAGCGTATATTTGCGTATAGTTGTGCGAAGTTTCGAATGACTAGTTTGAATGTCAAGTACATGAAATCGATTATATGGAAGAAATATTTGCTAATTTTTCGTACACTTTCGAACCGAGGCCATTGACATTGAGGTGAAAGACAATTAACATAAGACCACCGATTTTTTTTAAATATAATTTTACAAACAAAATTTCTAATCTTATATTTATGCTACGTATAATTTCTCATTTATATATATATAGAAATGTGAAGATATTTGCATTAATATCACTTAGTTTGTATGCTGAGGTGATTTCAAAATGCTATTTTTATTCAGTAAAAGACACTAGTGGAATAGGTAATTTCTATATTTAAGTTTTTTTCATAAGTTTGCTCGGACTTTTTTTCAACTGCCTATTTATATATAGACTAGCGGACCGGGCGGACGTTGTCCTGCCTTGAAAACAAAAAAAATCCTAAAAGTCGATCGCAGCGCCACCTACCGGTTCCAATTGTGAATCTAAACCATTCTCGGATCCACTCGAACACGCACAAAAAATTTCATCAAAATCGGTCCAGTCGTTTAGGAGGAGTTCAGTCACATACACACGCACACAAGAAATATATATATTAAGATATAGCTGTGTCCGTGACTCCGTCCTGGTGGAACCTAATGTAAAAAAGTGACTAATAAAATCATCTGAATGTACTAAGTCAATTTACTTATCTACTTATCTCTCGTGCTACAGTGGCGTCGTCATTAAAATTACAATAACTTTTGATAAAGTGAACCGATTTTAATGTAACGAAAACTAATTGTTAGTCGAGGTTATGTTTTATGATTTTCTTGTTGAGGTTTTATCGTGAACCCGGTACTTTAGCAGTGATGCGAGTTCATACAAACAGACAGACAGACATTTGTGAAAATGATTGAAATGTATTTTATTACTTATTCCAATACACGTTAAATTTACATTCTTATTATATGTATAGATATCAGGATTTAAAATACTTAAAGAGATAATCATTTGGTAACAGTAGATAGAAAGTCGTTTACAACAGGTTATTGATAAGAGAAGTGATCTATACTTATTACCGAATAAAAGGTAGTAAATAAAAACGATTTCAAAACATTCAAAGCAACGATGGCTCATTGGCAGGTGTTTGGACACAGCTTCGATGGGTATACGTTCAAGTCCTGTAATAAATCGCAGCTTTCCTTGAAGTAAAACAACGTGTTAAAATCGTAGTATAGTGGTAGGACTATTTTTGATATCCATCTGACACTAATTAAAAAGTTAAAAATCTGTCAGCAAGCACCTATTGATGTGTATAGATTACACTTGAAAACCAGTCCCTCTATCATTGGGTGAGATTGTGGTCAAAGAATATAAAGATTTATTGTAACTAATATTACAAATGCGAAAGTGTGTTTGTTTGCCACGCTTTCACGCCTTAGCTACTAAACATTTCGTGTACACACTGTCAAAACTACAAAAAAGAACCTAGGATACCTTTTATTACCGCCCTTAAGCCGAACCAAGGGGAGATGGGTCGGAGGGCCCGTCTCTCCATTACATTGGTTCGGCCGTCTGGGAAACAGTCTACGTATGCCAGGCTGACTCTCTCTAGCGCGGGAGACCCATCCTGGGCCGGGTGCCGGGGTGACATGGTGCTAGCTGGTACGAGCCCGTGGGGTTTTAGTCCGTGGGAGTCGGACATAGCCCACTCTCTCCCCCGAAAAGCTGGCGTATGAATAAAAGATTTCCCCACGTAAATAAAAAAAAAACGAGTACGTGTAACCGTCACACGCGATTGAAGTAAAACTTCTTTGGTGTTATAAGAGATCGCGATTAAGTAAATAATATTTCCTGTGCTATTTAAGTTCCGAATTAGCTGATAGATGGCTACAGATAATAAAGCTTTGATTTAATTTGTTACTTACTTACATTTAAACCAGATGGCAGCACGGCCGCGCGCCCTTATATACATAATTAATTCTATTGTTTGATTTTTATTATTATTCAATTTAATATTTTTATTATTTTTTTTTCATATTTTTTTTATTAATTTGTTTATAAACGATTTATTGACAAAATTAAAATCAACCGGATGGCACAGAAACGTGACGCCATATTGCCGTAACGGACTTCCGTTGCATTGTCGTGCAGTTACCTCGCAGTCGCGCCTAAAGAAGTTTTACTTCAAGAAAAGGATACGTCTTATCAAAAAATAAATAATCATCCTAAGGTTTTGCTCAGATTTACATGTAACGAAGCTGCCGACCAAAGCTAGTAAATAATAAGATAATATTACAAGAATATGTTGATTAGTTCACATATAAATACCAAATTTCAAAGCCATGGATGTGTTGGCGCGTACGACGTAGAAACCCAATTAAAGAAAACTTGTCTCGCCTTATTGAAACAAGGTGATTTTTTAGCGTTTTTATGAGTCCAGTTCGATAGAAGGTAACAAATACCACGGGGTATAGTAACTATGTCCATAATTAACGACTGTTCTCGATAAAATTGCCCACACGTAGAACATTCTAGGTCAGTGGTGTCGTGTGCCTGTGAAGCCAATGTAAGGGTACTTATAAAAAAATAGGCAATCGTTCTAATATTAATAATAATACTATTTAATTACGAAAACGATTTTGTTTGTTGAAGTGAAAACAGGCAAGATTTTTGGCAGGATATAAATTTATAATTTCGCGTCATGACATGGTACGTCAGCATTACCAAACGTATTGCGCTTGCGCGACTCTCGTCAGACCAGCGACGCGTAGTACAGGGCTCTGTGTAAATCTAATAGTGATATCTTGTATTGAGATTGTGAGGCTCATCATATATTTGATTAATTTATTAACAGCATAAAAATGTACATAATTATTGTTCGGAGTGCCAATAGATGTGAAAACCAGACTAATGTTAATAATTACAATTTATTAACTATGAAATTTAAAAGATTCACACCGTAATTAACTTAAAAATTCAAAACGGAACACAATTATTCTATTATATTGATTTTTCACTTCTGTCTGCAGTCTTTATGACTGTCTCGATTTTTGTTACTGTTTCACGCTTCGCATTACTACCTCATACGCATGGTAATAACCTGTCATAGTGACTCGATTTTAGTTTGTAATCAGGAATCAGTCAGTGTATCCATCTGTTCAAAATCCGGTAAGACGAGAAGCTGTGTGAATTCACGATCAAGTACGGTGCGATATCTTTGTCGTGCTAAAACAAAAAAAGAACAGTTTACAATTGAAAAAAATGTGTCTATTTGTAAATAGAAAATCACCACAGCATTCTTTCACAGCTCAACAAAATCGAAAGTGCGTTTGGAAAACGAAAATCTTTACTATAAAATACACGTTCGGTGTAACCGAGCGTCGAACTGCGAAACGAGGTCTCCGGAGCAAAAAGCGCGCCAAACAGGTTCCTAATTTAAATTTGGACGCGTGCAGGTTGTTTTCTCTTTCCCCCGAGGCGATTATCGATTTCATATCTCAAGTCGAGCGGCCTGAGTTTAAATAATTTAATTTTAATCGGACAAGCATATTTTGAATCGTTATTTTTTTATAAAATTAGTATATAAATTCGTCACACATATGAGGTTTTACTTATATCATCACCAGCCTGTAAGAGAACCACTGTAGGATCATAGGCCTCTTCCCGAAAGAAGGTATGGGCGTAACCACCACGCCAGCCCACGACGTATTGGCGATTTCAAACTCTGAGAAATCCACAGTTCTATGATTTCCCACATACAGCACTACAAGAACACTTCTCAGGTTCAGATTTCCTCACGATGTTTTCCTTCACCGTCAGCCGATAGTGTTACCAATTGAAATTAGTGAATATACGCGAATTCCGAAAAATTCGTAAGTATATGCCGGGGTTCGAACCTGCGGACATCGAAATAATATTCCACCGGTCAAACCACTAGGCCACCATGACTTTTTACTTATATGCGATCTTTTTTAAAAACTATACTTTATTAAAAACTAGCGGGCCCGGCAGACTTTGTCCCGCCCTGATTATAAAAAATCCTTCACAAATTATATACTAAAACGTTCCTCATGAATCACTTTATCCACTGGTGAAAACTGCATGAAAATCCGTTCAGTAGTTTTTGAGTTTATCGCGAACAGACAGACAGACAGACGCGGTAGGGGACTTTGTTTTATACTATGTAATGAAGTACTTCACGTTGCCACCACTAACTGGATACGTTCATTAGACATTTTTACAAAGTAATGTGAAACGCGTCTTACTGCGAGATTCACATTATTGTGGGGTGTCGTGACCGAGTGTCAAGAACAACCGGCACCGGTGGTTGTAATTTTACCTATAAATTAATGAAACCAATAGCATTCTGTGTCATCACGTAACATTTCGACACAGGAGTAAACTTAGATTAATTTATTTTATATATAAGTTTATATATAAATTGGCGGGCCGGGCGGACGTTACCCTGCTTTGATAATAAAAAATAAATACCTAAAATTCAACCGCAACGCCACCTACTGGGTCTAATTGTGAATTTAAAGCATTCCGTTTAGGAGGAGTTCAGTGACATACACACGTACAGAAGAAATTTATATACAAAGACACAATAATCTTAACTATGTTAACGTATCTACTTTCCAATGAGAATGATATAACAATTACTAATGCCCGGTTTCTGAGATACTCGGTTAAACTACCAATAGTTATTGACTCAACAAAGTTATCCATAATATAAACTGTCAAATAGCCCGTTGAGTTTTACTGACATTTATCGTATGATCGTGTGATCAGAAACGCAAACTGACAAGTTATCGAACCGATAACGCTATTGAACAGATAAACTACAATTAAAGTACTGTTTGCACTTGTTGATATCTTTTATAACGATTGTGTTAATTTTAATAACATTACTTTGTTTTATTGCCCTTTTTTATATTTTATAGTTATATTTATATTATAGTTATAATTTTATACATCTGGTATGTAGTAGATGAGGCCATGGTCTAAGAAGGTAATCACGATCTCAAGTGCAGCTGCTGGAACACACCAACAGGTGCTTGGCAACAAATATTCAACGTGAGGGTGGTTGCTAGCCAGGCGAACTTAGAAAAAACCCTACCACAATGCTATAGAGGTGGTAGAGCCACGCTGAAGCTGTTACCGGCTTCAGCATGAATGGGTCGGCTCGTCCGGGGCAGTACCACCCTCGCGCAGAAAACCGACGTGAAGTAACGGTGCTTGCATTGTTGCGTTTCGTTCGGTCAGTGAGAGTGCCGGAAGCCCACAAATCCCCTCCCCCTCCTCTCCCCTCCTCTCCCCTCTCCATCCCTCCCCCCAAACACAGGCTGGCAACGCACTTGCGGTTCCCCTGGTTTTGCTGGTCTCTATTGACGGCGGTGATCACATAACATCAGGTGACCCGCCTGTTCGTTTCCCTCCTATAATATAAAAAAATACCGTTCAAAGTGTAGGTCAAAGAGTACACTAACTGGGAACGAAATAGTGTGGATGGGTAATGTAGCGAAACGCGGCGTGTCTGGCGATGAGCTAGTGAAAAATTAAAAACGAGTAAGACTGCTATGCATACCTTGTGATGTTATAATGTTATTAAGTTTATAAAATTTACGCCTTACCATCATATAGGCTCCCATCGAAAATCAGCGCTGCAGTACTACTTACTGTATTGCAGAATTTTGCTGAATGGGTTCGCCAATTGTTGGACAACTAATTTTCATTTTTAAAATGTATTTTTTTTCTGTCTAATTAGTTTGTGTAATTTAATTTAATTGTAGGGTTGTTCCAACAATAAAGTATTTATTTCTTTCTCTCTTTCTTTCTTTCCTTAATAAGTTTATTTCCATTAACTTGTTATATTACATGCTTGAGGTACACAATTCTTACGTCAATCAACAACAAAATTGTTGATGACATTATTGTAAAACTGATTACCCAAAAGGGCACAGTTACGTACGAATCAACGAAGTGCATAATTTTCCTTGATTTCTTTACCCTTGACTTTTATCCCGGGCCTTAATGGGTATCGCTATTATATATACAAGTTTGGTTTTACGAAATACATGTCAACCTATTCTGTCTTTACTATAATATGGACAAAGTATTTGTAAAAGTAAAATTATTAATAAAAAAAAAAATCAAACTACAAAATCTGTTTTCATTTACAGATGAAAATAACACCCATCCGCTTCATGCTTCTCTATGTGACTTACTAACTTAAACGACTATTGGATCTTCTTTTTATCAATATAGAAATTACAGCCTGTTATAATAAATAACTTGTATAGTTGACTCCATGTTGACAAGCCCTTTATCCCAGGATACCTAAATCGACATATATTAATAAAATTTAACCGTTAATACAAAAAGGTTAAATACGCATCGAATACTTGCTTTAAAATAGTTTGGGTACTTTTGTATTAAATGCACCGCGCTCGCTGAAATTTCAACATCTTGCTCTTTTATCTCGGTTTGGTTAGGTTAAGTTAGACTTGCGAAAAAGGATAACTCGAGCTTGCCGCTGCAGCAACGGCGAGCGCGGTGCATTTAATACGAAAGTACCCAAATTTTTTTATAGCAAGTAGATATTCAATAAGGTTTTTTTTTTGTAATAACACGGTAAGTATTTGATTTCGATTTGTAATTTTTACAGGGTAAAACCTTTCTACGAAGCAGGACATCATCTGATAATATGGTGAAACATTTTTCAATGACGCCTGAAAAATATGTAACTATAGGCCAAGTGTTTGAAGTCCAATATCTTAAAAAGTTGAAGATTATTCCTGTCTTTATCCAGGATGGAGTCTATGTCCAATACACGTAAATGTAAAGTTTGTTATTATTTATACTTCATGTGTATTTTCGTTTACAACTCACTGTTTTCATTAAAGACTTTAAAAAAATTTGTTAACACACTAGCGACCCTTCCAGTTTTACATATGTGTAACTAATTAATATTGAGTTTTTTTTATATAATAGGCGAACGAACAGGCGGGTCACCTAATGCTAAGTGATCACCGCCGTCCTTTGACACTAACAACACCAGAGGAGTCGCTAATGCGTTGCCAGCCTGTGTTTGGGGGGAAGGACGGAGGGGTCAGGGGGGAGGTGGTCGTCCGGCGCTCTCATTGACCGAACGAAACGCAAGCACTGTTACTTCACGTTGGTGTTTCTGTGAGAGGGTGGTACAACCCCGGGCGAGCCGACCCATTCATTCTGAAACCAGTAATAGCTTCAGCGTGGCTCCTCTAAAAAGGTAAAAAGTTATTTTGAGGGGACGATTTAGGTCCACGTTTTGGCGCTTTGTTAATTACAGTTCATCAAAATCATAGAAGCTATGTATGTATGACTCTTCACACAGAGAACTTCTCTTTCGTTCATCGGCTGAGTGCATTAAGCGCTCGCCTTAGTAGTCCGGTGAAGCTGTTAAGACCTTACTAGGTCAATAGGGTAGTCAGTTCGAAAAAAAAAATCTCTTTCGTTGCGCATAATCTTAAATCTGTGATATTTTCTCAGACTTTCAATAAAGTGATATGCCGTAAAGGGCAAGTTTAATTTTCATTAAATGTGTATGTAACTAAAATATTTAATTTGATAAAAATTGGTATTATATTGATCAAAATAATGTCGAATATAATATATACAATATGTAAGGGTAAGAATAATTACGGTGAGCTATCTTTAGGAGATAGGCATAAAGGTATTAATTTGGAACTTATCTATAGGTATTTTTAAGGTGTAGAGAGTACATTACTTTCCTATAATAACTCATAATGTTTAGGTTTCCTCACGAGGTTTTCCTTCACTGTCAGCCGATAGTCTTACCAATTTAAATTAGTGAATATACGTGAATTCCCGAAAATTCGTTGGTACATGCCAGGGTACGTACCTGTCGGCATCGAGTTGATAACCCGTCCGTCAAACCACTCGACCACCACAGCCTTTATAAATACAATATTTTATACATACTTATACCTTCCGGAAGAAAATCTCCATACGATGATTAAAATCGTATCAAGCTCCGTTGCGTAGTTGAAAACAAATTCTATTTAAAAAATTGTTAGATATAGATTACCATAAATTATGTTAGAAATAAAACGGCTTTTAAAGTATAATTCTTAACAAATTTAATAAGTGACTATAAGCTTTGTGAATAGTATTTCCCAGACGGCAATATCATAACTATATTATATGACAAATTTACTGACATACTGTACGTTAAATGTCAACCACTTTATGTATATAATAATCGCTTCTGGCTGTGGCCTTAAAAACCCACACATTACTTATAAAAATAAAACCTAATTAACAGCCACATTCGTGTCAATACGAATTCGGTTATTATAATTACATAACATATAGTATTTATATTACATTTATGTATACAGTATGTTTGTTACTATATATACAAATAAATGCAGTTTATGTTTCTGTATCAATATAACAGCTTTTTAACTAAATGGATATGAAAGTATGTAATAAACTCTCAACAACAAAAAAAAAAACAAAATTTTGTGTCTCTTTGGTTATCTCCGAAACGGTTGGACTAATTTTGACTGGAACTTCACTGGTAGTTAACTAATGTTATATAGAGTATATTGGGTTCCATACAAATATAATAAATTAAAGAACACACAAGAAGTTACACTGTACAAAATTTATTTGCTAAATTCTATATAGATACTAGTTGATCCACGCAATTTCGTCTGCGCGAAATCAGTTACTAACGGTTCAATTTTTATTTCCAAACTCGAAAAATCTTAAAAAAACCTAGAACCCGATTAAATTGACACACACCGTTTCCAGTAGTGAAACCAAGCAATTCAGGGACCCAAACACATACTTAGTTGTTTTGCGGAAAATCTTCTTAAATAAGTCTAGAACCCGATTGAGGCACCACCTACCGAGTCCAATTGAGATAAAAGCTATCGTATATATTGGCCATAAATGTTTTCCCAGTCTTCCCTGTGTTCCTCCTGTGCTACTCACCTCCGCGCCCCGCTTACTATCCCCATTGGGCCAGCGGAAGCGACAACGCAATAATTTTACCGATAAAATAATTCATAAGAATTATTATTATTGTTAAATAACCGTTGAATAAACTAGATATTGTTCATAAAAAAATACTAAAATCGTGTATAAAAAATAGGAGTGTAGGGTTAGGAGAATGTAAATTTGGGATTATATGTATTTTGGAATGGCAAATAAGAAAAAAAATACAAAAAGATATGAACAAAAATATACCAGGAAAATTTCTGAATAGGGACATTCTAATCACATAGAGGTATAAAATACATATTAAAAATTTCATAAAAATCGGTCATTTCAAACACCGTGACATGAAATTTTTATATATTAGATAAATCTATTCTATAGTAGATAATATAGATCTGGTGGCTTTTACACATACTATAGAAGTATACAAAACGCTAATTTCAAGTTATTGGAAAAATACAGAGCGCTTCATTGACTCCTTTCTCATAATAAATAATCATAACGCTATAAGCCGCAAACAGCAATGACACACGTTCAACATTTATCAAGGAATCAATAGTATCTGCAAAATCAATTTAAAACGACAGGTATACAAAGACTAATAATGACAAAATCTGAATATCTATACTCGTTACTATTTTGTCAGACCTCGTGGCTGCAGTGGTATTGAAAGCCGAGGTTGCAAGTCCAATAGGTACTTCAATTCTGTGCAGTGTTTTCAAAATCTATTTATGTATATCAGTTATTTATAATTAGCAAATCGCACTCGTATCAATGATTTTATGTCCCACGTTTATAAGAAAGTGAAATATGAAACGAATTTTCCTTTATCTATAACTGACATTCCATGAACCGAGAAGATAAATATTACGAATTTTTCTATTACTTAATTACTAAACATTATAATCTTAAAATAGGCCTATTTCTAAGCAAAAACGTTTTTCCGAAGATAACATGCAGAAGATTTTTTTGTTATCCGATAGTAATCTCAACAGATGTCACAGAGATAATGTTCATTAAACAAGAATATGATCCGTTTACTGAAAAGCGTTCCTGCATCCTACAAACGCTTGCAAAACTATAAACAACACACGCATGCTGATGACCCTTGAAAAACCCATTGGTTCCACTTTATTTCTAAACGTAACTATTGAGCAAAAAATAACTTGCATTCGTCTGAAATAAAAACTTATTATGTTCGCAAAACATCATCGTAAAGCGTCACCGTTAGCAATCATTATTTCTTCGTTTATATTAGTGCTGAACTTACCGAAATACAATCGTAAATTGCAGGAAATTGGATAAATTCCTTCCGAAGAACACCACGATACAATATAACCAACAAGCTCCCAAACAACAGAGTAAAACCCCGCACGACCTCGAAGCATGGCCTTACTTTCTATCGGTACTGGATATATTTCCTGCAAAGCTACTCGCTTAATGCTATGGAATGCGTACGCGCGCTAACTTACTGGAAATATCTAGATCTAGTTATTTTTCTCCTTCATCACGCGTATGTGTTAATTCAAAAAAAATATTTATAGGTTTTTGACGCTTGACCACAATATCAGTCGACGTTGAATGACGATATATTCCGAAATGATAAACACGCTAAAACTTAAAGGGTTTTTTATTCAATTTTGTTGGTTTCGACCAGATATATTTTGGAATTGGCGATATAAAGGGAGAGAAGGGTGATCGCAATTTGATACGACTCACTTCTCTTTCCCTTAACGTGTCACATGAGCATTGTATAAAAGTCACCAAGATTTTCCAGTCTTGATTCAAATGCAAGTCAGAGAGCCGTGGTAATTTCAATATCCGTTTAATGTCTTGAGATTAACAATCCCATGTTCGACAAAATTATCGAACGATTTGATAGCAAACCCCTTATCCATCAAGCCGAAAAGAGCGAATGGACATGTACGAAGGTTGCCACAAAGCATAATATGCCCTAGTCTCTTCGTACTAAACTTGGGGCACTCTTAAAGCACAGGTTCAACTTAAAGTGATTGGCTTTCAAATGTAGCTACCGGAACATACTTATAGGCGTTTAGCGACAGATCTTCAACTTACCTAGGTTTAACATTAATAACCGGTGCTAGAACGTCGAGTTGGTTTCAAATGGGCCCTAATACAGCACATCTGGTTTTACTGTATTATAGTTACAAAGAAGTGGTTGGTAAAATACACATACATTTATTTTTCGTAATCAAAATCAAAATATCCTTTATTCAATTTAGGCCCTGAGAAGGCGTTTATGAACGTCAAAGCTACCACCGGTTCGGAAAACAACCCAATCATCGAGAAGAACCGGCAAGAAACTCGATCTGGTTTATCTTTTCATGTTATATGTTTTTACAATAACATAAATATTTACATTCGTTATTAGTGGATGCACAGAGAGGGGCGTCATTTCCAGATGTCACAATCGTTCATATATTGATCCACCCTATAATAGCCTTTGGATATTAAAACCCGCTTGACATGGTTCTTGAACTCACTATCCGGCAAATCAGTAATGTGTTTTGGGACTTTGTTATAAAACCTAACACTATTACCTAAAAAACTGTTTTTGGACTTAGTGAGCCTGAAGCATGGAATGACCAATTTGTTGCTGTTTCTAGTATTTAAATTATGCTGGTCTTTTACTAGATCCAGCATATCTAAGTTTTTGCGGACATACATTAAATTATCAAGAATATATTGGGTGGGCAGAGTTAAGTTACCGAATTCCTGAAACTGACTGTCTGAAAGTACTGACTTCTCTGTTGACCTGAGAGGCCTCTACAGCTTCACCGGACTACACAGGTATCCGATAGAGCATTGTATCAGGAAAAATCCATAGCTAAGAATTTTATTAAATTCTCATTGAAAATTCTTATACCTATGTTTTAGTTTATTTTAATACATGAATTATATATTAAAATAATTTATTCAAATCTCTGCACTATATACTTATATATTACGAAAAATATATCACATTATGCAAATAGATTAAGCCAGTATTAATGACTATGTTAATATAAAAACCATTCCAATAAAAGTTATAATCCTAGTATATGAATTAGATCAGACCAAATGCTTTAATTGCTTTATCAAGGGCAGCTAACGAAGTATTGGTGATTAGATTGCTCAATCATCGACTAGATGATAGCTGTGATATTATTCGCGTTAAAGTATGATTAACTACGAAATCTGAAACGTGTTTCTTCATTACTTACCATGATATCTATGGTAATATTATAAATACGAATGTGTGTTTGTTGGTTACAATTACACACATTAACTACTCAACCGATTATCATTAAATTTTGCATACAAATTGTCAGCTGTACAAGGAAGGACTTACAGTACTTTTCATTTAAAAAAAGATTGTGCCACATAATAAGGTAAATCTAACACGTCCAATTAACACGAGCAAAGCCTCGAACAAAAGCTATATTCATTACTAAGTGTAAGTTAATTACGTGGTAATGTTTTTGGTTCCTAAATTGCCAGGAATTGAAAGTGTGGAGGAGCGGACGTAGTGTCGATTAGACAGTCCCTGCTCCTCCGGGCAAAAGGTGTAAGAAGGTACCATGGGGTTTTAGTCCGTGCGACTCGGGCATATCCATCCTCTGCTGCCCGGCGAGATGGATATCCGTTAGGGATTTCCCCGTGGAGAAAAAAAAAAGGAATGGTGACTTACCGAATTTTTATCTCAAAGACGTACTGCATAAGGTTTTTTACAACGTCTAAGATGAAATTGTAAATAGTACCTGAAGTTTGGCAAAGATTGCATGTAAACTAGATTAAACAACTAACAAATAAAAGTAATATATATTTGGTGGAGGAAAATAACAGAACTTAGTGAACAAAGTTATAGCTTATAATAGGAACACGGCAACGCTTTTTTGAAATTAGAGTTCTCTTGTTAATAGCTGCGCTGAATGTGTTTTGTTTCCCTTATACTTTTTCTGCGCATATTCTTCTTTTGTCACCATGGCTTTAGCGTTCCTGAAGCATCATGCCGCTTGACTCTTGTTGATGACGCTTGATGCTAAATGGAGTTTCTTAGGGCCTACATTTAATCTGCTTTACTATAGTGCCACTAGATGGCGCTATAGCGTATAATTTTCTATACCGTCCAATCAACAGCCACGAAAATTAGTATTTGTAATTAATTAAAAATAACCAGTTTATCATATCTTCATATCTTTTGTTCTGTAATGGATGCTTAATCAATACAACCTAATGTGATGACGTATCGATTAAAAATAGCTATTATATTCTAATTGCAACTGTAAACTCTATTGTTAAATTTGAAGTCGTTTTAAATTTGCTTTTATAAATTAAAATGTATATCTTTGTTCAACAGTTCAAGTTATTACTGGTTTCAGCATGAATGGGTCGACTCGCCCCTGGTACTACCACCCGACACACAGAAACACCGACGTCAAGTAACAGTGCTTGCATTGTTGCGTTTCGTTCGGTTAGTGAGAGCGCCGGAAGCCTACTCCCCTTTTCCTTCCCTCTTCCTCAATCCCCCTTCTCCCAAATACAGGCTGGCAACGCACTTGCGACTCGACTTCCCTGGTGTTGCTAGTGTCTATGGACGGCGATGATCACTTAACATCAGGTGACCCGCCTGTTCGTTTGCATCCTATGATATAAAAAAACTATATATATTTTGAATATTTTTGATATTTATTAATAAAAGTTACATACATACTTCAAAACAGTTATAAGAAAGATTTTGCTTATGAGATATTTACTTATATTTTCCTTTAAGTGCCTCTTTAGGTTCAACGTTGTGGTGTTTAAGTATTCTTGTTGATATCTAAATTTGTGTGCATGTATACCCTGTTTTCTATGTCAATACATATTAACCTGTGTAGGTAGGTGGAGGACAAAGAAGGGTATTTATTACGTTGCCCATCTTCCCATTGGACAGGTCCGGCGGATGGAGGAGACGACCGTTGTGTACACGGTTGTCTCCTAACAAGACGGGGCCCGGCGGCGGCGCTTTTCGTTGCTGGGCCAACCGCTGGGGCGGCACGATGAAATCTATAGAGATCTCGTGTCGCCCCAACTATAGCGGCAGACGTACACCGTGGGGTTTTAGTCCGTGCGAGTCGGACATAACCCACTCTCTCCCCCGAGAGGGTGGTGTATCCATAAGGGATTTCCCCACGTAAAAAAAGGGTATTTATTACGTTCAATAATATTACTGTAGATAAAAATGATATACATACATATGTAATGTATCACATTGTCATATAAATAATGCATTATTGCAAGCATACGGGTACATAAATGTCATTGCCGAATTTTTGCGAAATTTAAAAAAAATAATTAAAAACTTAGCGTATGCCATTTTGACCTATTGTGGCTAATTCGGAAGCCGATGGGTTAATGTGTACTTCTCTAAAAGCTCATGAGATTACTGGACACATCTTGTAAAGGTGGCCATCACACATATACATTTCATTTGTTGTATTAACATAAAAATATACATTTTCCTTCATTCAAAACGAGATCCTTAACGGAAGGTCCAGTTATAATATATTTGTGCGGTTCATTTTTATTATTTTGGTTTAAAGTTAGCACTATCTTCACATTTATTATGACTCTTATATGTATTATATTACTGATTTTATGTTAGATTTAAAAAGACAGTTGAAAAATTCAATCGGCTATTTATTATAAATTTAATACATAAAATAGAAATAGTACAAAAAGGAGGCCGAATGAAAAATTGAAACAAAAGAGAGAAAATGACCGCTCTAATCTTTATACCTATCACTTTACGGGTATGATACGATTTTTGTATTATTTCTCGTTATATTTAGAAATATACTCATATTTGATTAACCGTAACCGCCAACTCGTCCACGGGGAACCTAATGTACGAAACGGTGACTAATAAAGTCATCTGAATGTATTAAGTCCCTTTACTTATCTATTATTCTCTCACACTTAAGTCGCGTCGTCATTAAAATTACAATAACTTTTGATAGACTAAACCGATTTTAATGAAATAAAGACTAAGTGTTACTCGAACATATGCTTTATGATTAAGTTAAGATTCAGTTTCAGTGATGTTGCAGTGATGCATGTTTAAGCAAACCGACAGACAGATAGACAGACAGGCATTTATAAAAATGATTGATTTACAAAAATCTAAAGAGTTCACACGTTACACGTCACACGTTAGATTTACACTCTTATTATATGTATATTACTATATCTATATTATTCGGTATGCAAATGAACATAATATATATCGACAAAGTATACACATAAAATACTAGTCAAATCGGTTTTATTATTTATGATACAACGGTACACACCAGGAAGGAATGAATAGCCGACTCCGGTACTCAATACCTCAGGTATGACAAGACGGTCGCTAAGCGACACTATCATTTCGCTTAGTTACAAAGCGACCACACCATATCATTATAACCGCATTCCTCAGATCTTAGATTCACTTACCTTTATATATACGTAGATTTTTTTTTAACTTACTAAGAACAAAATGTCGTGAGAACGGTGATAGACCACTCGCGTAATTATCGTAAGCGCTGTCGACCTAAAAAAATTGTAAGAATTACCCGTGAGAGTTATAAAAATGACAATAATCATAGAGGTATTTGCCAGGCTTTTAACAAGTCATGTAATCTAGCTTTCGCTTACGGTTTCGCTCGCGTTTATCTAAGTTTGATATATCTCTCGGGAATGGTAGTTTTTCTAGATGAAAATCTATCCCTGGCAACGTGTGTGCAAAAGTTTCATAATGTTCCGTTGAGTATTAGTTAAGGGGAAGCATAGCAAATAAACTAACTCACATCCGCATTTATATTATATTAACGGGCCTGGCTGACGTTATCCTACCTTGATAATAAAATCGTAGACAAGTTATATACCTAAACCTTACCTTACATACCGTGATTCACTCTATCTACTGATGAAAACCGCATTAAAATCCGTCTAGTAAGTTTTGAGTTTATCGCGAACAGACAGCCAGATGCGGCAGAGGACTTTATTTTATAATAGGTAGTGATAGGCATCAAAATAACCGTATTGTGAGTTGATAAACACAATAGTTCAATCATATATCGTTTGAAATTTACTTTTACAAATAAAAAAATAGAATTTGATCTTAATTGAAGAGTCTAAACTTAGGATATCGACTTTTTTATATTTACATATTTTACAAATATACGGTGCCAATTATGAAGTAATTGAAGCGATGAGCGTATACGGCCACGGTTACAATCGTAACAACTGAGTCGTAGCTTGCGGTGACGAAAAATATCGTGATGATACCATAGCATGGTAGTGGGATTTTTCTAAGTCCTCCTGGCTAGCCTCCACGTTCAACTTGGAAATCTATTGCCAAGCACCTGTTTTTGTATTCCGGCAGCTATACTTAAGAGTCAGTACTATAGGTTTAGCATGTTTACCATCTTACACTGCCATTCAACATAAGTCGATATTGTAATTTAACGTCCTGTTCATTCAATATTCAATTATAATTGTAAATAGTTACCAAAATAATAAATCGTAACAATTGCAAGTAATATTTGAAACGGCGCGGTGTGCGGCGCGCAATCTAATGTCAAAGACCCATTAACCGTGAAACTGGGTGATATAATATATTGTTAAATTATACAATAACATTTATTTGAATAACCACGTAACACTTTGATTTGTGTATTTCGTTATTTTTATATTGTTTAATCTCTCTTTATTGAACTGACCAACTGCAGTTGGCTTAAAGCAGCTTTATCGAGCTTGGTGGTAGGTGCAGAAGTCACTTGACCGAAATAGGCGTTGTTGCCAAAATGGCCGACTTTGGACTCTTGTGTTAAATACAGTTCTGTTATAACATAACCGAGTTTCAGCAGTCAAATACAGGATATTTGAAGAGTCTACACCGAAAGCCGTTCACTGATTTAATGGCTACAAACGGTGGAATAACAAGCTAAGGACGAGATATTCGAGTCAAAGTTTGTGGCACCGATTTTTTCATAATTCACTTTATTGCGGAAGATTGGAACTATCTAAAACATCCCCCTACAATCTTTCGAAGTTGAACCATTACGATTAAAAGTGTAGATCAGAGAATAAGCTAAGCAAGTATGAAATATCATTGGGATTGGGACGTGAGGACAGCGCGGGATATTAGCAGTCGACAGCGGGTTAGAAGCCTGTGGGAACCGAACTGGGAAGAGCCGAAGTGTGAATGCCTATGTAACAAGATATCATGGAACATGCCTCAGTTGTTTGATCGACTTACTACGCAACACACATAGTTTATACCGTCTTTATTTAAGCTTTAACTGCATTAAGATAAATTCAATATTTTGACAATTGACATTAGTGAAATCATTGGTAAGAGCTCATAGCTAATAAAATCGTCGACCTGCGATGAATATCGTGAGAAAACCAGACACTTGTCCAAAATCCTTGTAGTATATCGTATACAGATATTTTGGGAGCTACATGTGGATTTAATTCCATACATTGCTCATAAAACCCTGCCCTATGGTGGGACATTTATAGATTGGTATATTACTTTGTTACTGCATTATATTTAAAGTTTTTTTTTTTAAATATTATAGGAGGCAAACGAACAGACGGATTACCTGATGGTGAGTGATCACCGCCGTCCATAGACACTAGCAACACCAGAGGAGTTACAAGTGCGTTGCCAGCCTGTGTTTGGGGGGAGGGAGGAGTGAGGGAAGGGGGAGGGGGAGGAGAAGTTGGGCCTCCGGCACTCTCACTGACCGAACGAAACGCAACAATGCAAACACTGTTACTTCACGTCGGTTTTCTGTGAGAGGGTGGTACTACCCCGGGCGAGCCGGCCCACTCATGCTGAAACCAGTAGTAGCTTCAGCGTGGCTCTACCACCTCCAGCAGTGTGAGAAATATAATTATTTTAAATGAATAATTAAGTAATTTAATTGTGATTATATTATTTTGTTAATGTATTTAAAGACGCATCGTTCGTGTATCGAACACAATTGTAATTTGTGTTAATTATTGTTCCGCAAAGAGATATCCGCGATTAAAATTGTATTACCGAAATTGGATTACTTCATTCTTATCCTTAGTAAAACTATAAATGCGAGTGTGTTTTTGATTGTTACGATTTTAAGTCTTAACTTCTCAACCTATCATCATAAAATTTTACACATTTTTCCGAGAAATAGACAAATCAACACAAACGCGGTCGATGGCGCGAGTAAAAGCTAGTATTTGTAATATTACATCTTCTATACATATAAAAAATGTCTGCACATTTTCAATTCTCGTGAAAAAAATTGTTGCAGGTGTCTAGGAATAAGTAATAGAATACATTTCAGTCATTTTTAGAAATGCCTGTCGGTCTGTTTGTATGAACACGCATCACTGCTAAAGTAATGAGTTTACAATAAAACCTCATATAAGAAAATTATAACGCATATCTTCGGGAATAACTTAGTCTTTGTTTCATTAAAATCGGTCCACTGTATCAAAAGGTATTGTAATTTTAATGGCGCCGCGACTTAAATATAAGAGAAAAGTAGATAAGCAAATGGACTAAGTACGTTCAGAGGACTTCATTAGTCATTATTTTGTACATCTGGTTCCACGTGAGCGAAGTCGCGGGCACAGCTAGTTGATATATAAAAACCCAAGATACATAGTCAACGTTTCAAAACCGTCCGAATATAATATGCCCACAATTGAAAAGTAAGCACTCATTTCAAATAGAATCTCGTCACTCGCGTCTTTGGACTCGTACACTACTTTGTAAAAACAACTTTAAATAATTCGCGTTAGGTCAAATTTGAAAAAACATAGGTTTATAGTGTCTATAACTACTTAAGTATATCGGCGAGCTTTTGGGAACAGTTTTGAGCGTTACTATTATCCGAGACTGTGCATCTTGGGTTTTTATATATCAATACATAAAGACGTTTTAATTTTGAAGGTCGTTAATAAAAATAAAACAAAATCCAATATCCTTAATATGCTTTTAAAATTAATCATAAATCCGTATCTTAATTACCTCATTTTCCTATAAACCATATATTTTTGATAAATAGATCAGTTAAGAGGCGTGGGAACGTATAAATGTAACAATTAATGAATCTCGATAGCAATTATATATATATATATATTATCCGTTTCCCATGATATATCATTAATTTATATCATTTATCGGTCATAATCGTGTGTACAAAGCAGACGTGTTTGTGTCGCTTATCGAACATTCGAGAACTCGCAAATATCAAGGTTGTGGGCGGGTTATTCGCGAAGTTGTCGCAATGCGGAATGTTAAGTCGTTGTGACGTTGACTATATTTAATATGGTACTAGCTGTGTCCGCGACTCTGCCCGCGTGGAACTTAATGTAAAAAAAGATTGACTAATAAAATCATCTGAATATATTAAGTTAATTTACTTATCTATTTTTCTCTCGTGCTGAAGTCGCGTCGTCATTAAAATTACAATAACATCTGATATAGTAAACCGATTTTAATTAAACCAAGATTGATGTGACTCGAGCATATGCTTTATGATTTTCTTCTTAGTGAGGTTTTATCGTGAACGCAGTACTTAAGCAGTGATGTGTGTTTAAACAAACAGACAGACAGACAGACATTTCTAAAAATGATTGAAATGTATTTTACTACTTATTCCTAGACACCTGCAATGTTTTTTTTAAAAAAATTTAAAAAGTACAGGTACTTTACATTGGCATTGTTATTATATATATAGATAAACGCTGTTATAACATCCTAGCAACCCGTCCCAGCTTCACACGTATACAGTCTGTTCTAGAGCCATACTTTGGCGCTCTACACAATTCATGAAAGTCATAGGTAAGAAGCTACAGAAGAATCTTCGCGTACGTAACATTAAAGCTGTGATATCTCTTAAATTATTCATTAGAATGATATGCTTTAAGGCATTTTTATCGCCTTTATATTGCGACACATTTAATTTGATACTATATTGATAAAAATAGCGTCACATATATCCAAATATCTTTTTAGACTTCAAAAAAGGAGGTTCTGTATTCTACCCGTATGTATACATACATATGTGTGTATGTATGCTTGTATGACCGCGACTTTCTCAAGAACTACTGATCCGATTTGGATGGGATTGTTGTTGATGGCAATTTATTATAATATATGAAATTAATGTTTACTGTAGGTTATTCTTAAGAGATTAAATACTTGTAATAGTTATTATATATTAAGCAGTTCTTCAGTTTGAAATTAAATAACCATACAATATGTCCTCATATTTAAAATATATATACAGCGCCCCTAGTGGCAACATTAATGAACTAAAAACTGTAATAAATATAGCAAACCGTTTCTTAGATCAATTTAATTCAATATTTCCACTGTACATTAGCTATTTACTAATAAAATTATTTAGATTACTATATTTACCGGATTAGATCCAAATGCCTTAAACAATTGTAATTATTAAAGCTTTGAATGCAAATTGTTACCTGAAACAAAAACACGTGCAATTTAATAAACGTTTATTCTCATAACAAGTTCATTAGGTTATGTCAATACAAAATTTGTTTTTTTTTTAAATATATAACAAATAATCCATGCACAATAAATGATATAAACGTCTACATATTTAGGACGGTTGTAAATAAAAAATAGTGCGTGGAGTCCCTCCACACGGAGGTAGTGAAACTTCGTAATATGAAAATGAACATAGGAAGGGGTAGAAATTGATTTTTAGTGAAATCACATTGTTTCTTTAAGACAGACTTTATTAACATTGCTTACAATTCACAATTTATCGCATTTTTTAATTATCATTTTCGAGTGGAAAAATATTCAAATCTATAACATTTACAATGGGATTATAATAACTAATGTAAGATACTAAATGTTTGATTATTTTTCTCGCTCTGTCTCTTTCTATTCCCCCTTCCCAGGAGCGTTGAACGTTTAACACCAACATTGCTTTCATACCTCCTCCATGGTAGCGTTAAACGTTTAACGCAACCTTGTTGGAAGTCGCATTAGAAGTTTCACTTCAAAAACACTTATATTTATTAATACATGTAACATAAATACACACGTCGCTCTATTTTTTACAAAACCGATACTTCTATATTAATATATAATATAGATATGTTATTATAAAGCTGAAGAGTTTGTTTGGTTCAACGTGCTAATCTCAGGAACTACTGGTCCAATTTGAAGATTTCATTCAACGTTGGATAGCTCATTTATCGAGAAAGGCTATCTATCATCACGCTAACACCAATATGAGCGGATCACCAATGAAGAATGTTTCAAAATCGAGGTTAACGTACGTATTATTTAAAATAATTTTCACCTTCTAGGTAAACGAAGTCGCGAGTTAAAGTTAGCGTAAGACTAAGTAACTATACCACACGGACGCAAGCTCGGGCAGAACCTAGTTGTATATAAAACTGCAAACGCGTGTCTAGAAATAAATATTATTATATAGTAAGAAAGAAATATAAAAATACTAGCGGACCTGGCGGACGTTGTCCTGCCTTGATAATAAAAAATAGAAATCCCAAAAGTCAACCGCAGCGCCACCTACCGGGTCCAATTGTGAATCTAAACCATTCTCGGATCCACTCGAACACGCACAAAAAATTTCATCAAAATCGGTCCAGTCGTTTAGGAGGAGTTCAGTCACATACACACGCACACAAGAAATATATATATTAAGATAATCTAATCTAATTTGATATTAATATCAAAGAACATATACTAACTAATATTATAAATGCGAATTTTAATTTGTTACGCTTTCATGCCTTAAGTACCCACGATCATTATACAATTTTGCGTAAACGTAACTAGTGAAACAGTAATGGACCTATTTTCAGAGAAATAGTACTTTTGCCGAAGGACAGCTCAAATCTATATTTACGCTAGCAAAGCAGCGAACAAAAGTTAATAACAGCATAAAAATAAAGTTGTTTTGATAAAAAACACTCGCAATAACTTATCTTGACAGTAAAAGTATACAGTATATGCATATGTAGAATGCATATGGAAAACGCGAGACGAATTTTAATCTCATGAAGTGAATGAACTACGTAGAATTCCAAAGAAAGTAACTTTACATACAAACAACATGTAGATATCATTGGTTGAGAAATATGAACATAGTTATCACTCGTCGCTTCATGGAGTTAGGATCCTGGCCTCTTCATAATAGAATGGTTTTCCGAATTGACATCTGATAGACTTTGACTTTCATAAGAGAATCATTCATCATCACTATCATCATCATCATCATCACCGTGATCATCATCACAGCCTGTAAAAGATAACCAAATATAGAAAACGTCACATCACCACGTCATAGAGCAGAGTCAGTCTATATTTGGGTCTTAAATACATATACTTCTAGCGATTGTTTGAAATATAATACAAGCTTTTTATACTGTTTCCTTTTCCTATTTTACTAATATTCCTTGTTGAGGATCATTACTGTCATTAACAAGAGTAAATATATCGAATTTTGTTGTTAGCGAATTGTTCGCACTTTGGGTTATGCAAGTTCTCTAACAAAATTGTACACGTTTTTCAAAGTATTCCAGGAAGATTTTTATAACACTCCCGAATTCATGGCCCATATTATTATTTCTAATTACATCAGCCACTGCTGCTGCTAATCACTGCTGGGTCATAGGCATCTTCCCGATGGATGGTATTGGCATAATCACTACACTACACTACACTGGCAATTTTAAACTCTGAGAAATACACACTTCAATACTTTCCTACATGCGGTTGTATTACAAGAATATCTCTCTAATTCAGGTTGCCTCGCGGTTTTTCCTTCATCATCAGACGATAGTGTTGTTAATTGAAATTACGGAATGTGAATTCCGAAAAATCCTTTGGTACATGTCTGAGTTCCAACCTGCGGTAACCGAAATCCACTGGTCAAACCACTTAATTACCAAGACTTATAACGACGAATAACTCAGTACTGGCAGAATTGATATATAGTATTTTATTAAGTTAAACTTTAGTCGACGTGCCAAGCATATCTATACAAATTCTACCGCTAGTATATTAGGGAGTGATTGAAGGAATTCTTAGACGTACTGCTTGTCCTCTGCACCCTTTCAGCCTCGAAACTTTCTCCAATGATTGGATGTTCCACACATCCGAAAACCTATCAAGATCTCGACAACATTAAGTTTCTTTAGTACATTGTCTCGTCACGTACACTAGGGTTGTGGAATGAGAAATAGTTTTCTCCCAGTTATATAAACAAAAACTCATAAAATAGTAAATAACAGTTTACTTTCAGATGGGTCGTCTACCTTAGGTATCACTTTTTTATACTATGTAAGTCCTAGAATTTGATCACGATCTCACCTGATGTTAAATGGCAATGCGGTCTAAGAAGGTAAACACGTTAAACTTAGAAGCACTGGCTCTCAAGTGCAGTTGCCGCAACACACCTACATATGCTTGGCGATAGAATTTCAAAATGAGGGTGGTAGCTGGTCAGGCAGGCTTAGGAAAGCTCTAACACCATGCTATGCTTTCGTCACGATGTTTTCCTTCTCTAATAGTCTGAATAATCTGCAAGGATTCGATGCTACGTCAATCGACGGCGTGTCCGAATAAAATAACCATTAAGCCATAATTTATTTATTTACTAGCGGGCCCACCAGACGTTGTCGCGCCCTGGTTATAAAAAAATCCTTGACAAATTATATACCAAAACCTTCCTCATGAATCACTTTATCTACTGGTGGAAAACGCACGAAAATCCGCTTAATAGTTTTTGAGTTTATCGCGAATACACAGACAGACGCGGTAGGGGACTTTGTTTTATACTATGTAATGATTATGGGTCGTCAACAGGATAATACATTTGTAAATATACTAATAGTAACAATTTTATAATTAAAGTTAAATGTAGTCATATTTATAGATAACCGCGGCATGCTCCAACAATAAATGAAATTACAATAAAACTAAATATTTAACTATTTCCCAGATTTAACATAATAATATGAAACTAACAAACTATAACAGAAAGAAAAAGACATTAGTAATACCAATTAATACTCTAAAACTCATTTTTTTTAATGTAATATGATGATATGTGTAACTGAATAAAAGTAACGGGTAAAGCAGAGTTCAAGAATAGGCGCAAAAGATTTGAATAAAAAAATTCGTTTACAATCCATGACGTTATCTATCAGTGAAACCATAAAATTATTACGATATAATGTATGTTGCAATATATATTCAAAACGTTCACACAGTATTTCAAGTGAAGTACGTAATAGCGTGATGAATCTTGAAATAATCGGGCTTGGTCCAATACATAAGAGGGTTATATTTCTTTACATAATATTAGAAATTAAATTTTCTTAGAAATTTCTTTGAAGCGATGACGACTGAGTTGTGGCGTATTAGTGTCGCGTCAATTTACCTATGATCTTATAATTCATCTTCAATCAATATCTTTTGTGTAAGATAACGTTGTAATGAAACCACAAAATAATTATAGGGCCTAATAGCATGTTTGACTAGACATCGTCCTCAAATTCGAGATCTGTCGCTAAAAATCTGTAGGTGTTTTCCATTTAAGAACCTACCACGTGAAACCATATTGGGTCATTTCGTCGCTTCACATAGACAAAATGATGTCAATCGTTAAACTTAAAAGTATAAAAAATGCTTAAGAAAACTATATATTTAGCACTTCTTTTTCTTACTATTTAGATTTTATAATAAAACCCATGGATGCTGTAAGGTATTCGAATTAAACTTATGAGGTTACTGACAAGTATAATTTAAAATGGAATAACATAGCATAACTTCCATTTTTATTGCTTTAGCTATTGCCTACATCAATAGTCAATTTGCTCATATATCGGTGTTTTATTTTCTATGGAGTAGATCGAACTTCACGATGCCACGTATCGTGACAAGAGTAGTACCTTTGCATAAAGAGATTCCTTTATGTTCAGTCCTCATTCTTACAATTCAAGGCATTGGAACGAATCTCAATTGATATATAATAATATTTACGCATTTCTCTAAGTGTTTTTCACTTAATTCTATTAGTACAGACGTCCTAAAAATCTTACTTATTCTTTTAAGGTTCATAGTAGCATTCTGCGCAGTAAATATATTTTATTTAATGATTTCAAAGTATTAAAATAAATACCCGTATAGTAAAATGTGTTGTTCAGTGTATTTAAGAATAAATGTAAATATACAGTACAAGAAGAGTATACAACGGTTATCCTCAAGAAACGAATATGTATTGTACTTTAATGTATGCATATACCGAATACATCACGGCTCTTATTAATTTTGGAGATAAACTACACACATTCTCAAATACTACTCTTAAATGTAATTGTAATGTTATTCATATAACTTGTACAGAATGAAGAAGTATACATTACAAGCAATCGCTTCAAACTCGTGATTCGCACCACACGGTAGCGTAACAGTGGTGTGGCATGTCTGCGCACGCGCAGGTTCGGCCATTGGCATCGCTCTCGCGCATCGCCGAGCGTGAAAACGATATTTTATCACTATTATTTTGACGCAATCGATAGGAAAAATACAACATCGATCATATTATCATAAAATACATGGAAATAAACTTTAATTTAAGAAATATTGATCTTGATCGATAATTTAAAAGATGTCGATCGTTTTAAAACATTGGCTAAGTAATAAGCTGTTGATTATTCATATATATTATATTATATCTCAAACTGAAATAGTTTAGGAAATTATCCGATGCGAAATATATATAAGAGTTGTTGAGGTATGTATGCTTGGTACACATATATGTTTCAACAACTCATATATGTATGAACAGTTAACTTAGCTTAGGTTAGCTCAGATAGGTCGCGAATTGCATGTATCAGGCAACAGTCCAAGCCGAGGTGTGCCGTGCACCCTTGAGCTAGTTGTCAAATAAAATCGGCTGCGTGCCTTAAGCGCTCGTCTTAGTAGTCCGGTGAAGCTGTTAAGACTTTGCTAGGTCAATAGCGTAGTCAGTTCGAAAAAAAAAAAATTATATTCATATTTCATTGTTATACATTTTAACCTCAGAATGATAAATCCGTTGAAACATAGTCTTACACGTGTCGTTACTAGCAAAAAAAGACTCATAGAGTTAGTTACCTCTAACAGTCTTGTTTACCTCGAAATAGTTTGTGTGTAGAAAAAAAAATCTTAACATGTTACAATTATTAATAAACGACAATAACGGATATATATAGATAACTGATAACGATATCGCAATTTTAATAACAGTTATTGTTATATACTGTTGTCAGTTATTCTGCTGTTAGGTAATTTGCTCTTTTGTATCGCATTACAATTTACACGATACAGGGGTATCCTAATATCGTATCCTAATATCCTAACTATCGCGTGTCTTAAAAAACCAATCGAGAGGTTAACGAGAACAGAGCCGCGAGCAGAAGTTAGTTTATCACATACTTCAGAAAGACTTTACAAGTACAGATAATAATACTGTTGATTTTTTATAGATATACCTACCTATATCATCATTACATATTATAAAATAAAGTCATTTGCCACATCTGTCTGTATGTCTGTCTAATCACGAAAAACTACCGAACGGATTAACATGCGGCTTTCACCAGTAGATAAAGTGATTCATGAGGAAGATTTAGGTATATGACTTGTCAAGGCTTTTTTTTATCAGGGCGGGATAACGTCCGCCGGGCCCTAGTGGTATATACTTGATGCAGTTTTGTTTGATAATGCTAAGTCTTATATATAATTGCATAAAAAATTGACTGTGTAACATGTCCAAATAACAACTTTTACGGTGCTTACATATTAGGTCTTTACCTATGAAATTGCCGTTTTGTATGAAAAAATTTAAACGAATTTTTTTCATGTATTTTTTATTTGTATTAATCGAAGTAATCACCCATGCAATCAATGCATCTTTGCCAATGCAGTGGCAGTTTATTGATGCCCTTCTTAAAGAAATCAGCTGGATGGGAGGCAAGAAATTCTTCAAAGGCATTTTGTACTGCCTCACGGGTATTGAATTTTTTTCCCGCCAAGGAGTTATCCAAATTCTGGAAAAAGTAGTAGTCTGTAGGCGCAAGGTCTGGTGAGTAGGGCGGATGACGGAGAACTGCCAACCCCAGTTCTTGCAACTTGGAGACCGTCTGCTGTGCAGTATGAGGTCGCGCGTTGTCGTGCAGGAGCAGCGGAGACGAGCGATTGACCAATGCTGGTTGGAGATGTGCCAGCTTCTCCATCATTGTGTTCAGTTCTTCACAGTACACATCTGCAGTAATGCTCCCCCGTTTTAAGAAGCTGTGATGAATCACACCGGCGCTAGACCACCAAACAGTGATCATCACTTTTCTAGGGGTAAGTTTTCGTTTAGGGCATTGTTTAGGTGCTGAACCAGGATCCAACCAACTTGCTGAGCGCTTGCGGTTATCAAACAGAATCCATTTTTCATCGCAGGTAACAATGCGGTTCAAAATTCCTTCATTTGTGTGTCTGTTGAGCAGTGCAAGGCACGTCTCGACGCGTACTTCGCGCTGGCGATCATTGAGTTCGTGGGGCACCCATTTGTCAAGCTTTTTTACCTTGCTAATTTGACGCAAATGGACCAATATTGTTTTGACGCTAACGTCGAAAGCTGCTGCTAATTTAGCCGTAGATTTGTGTATCATCAGCTTCCACAATCGCCTTTAATTCGTCATTGTCGACCAAAGTCTTCGGACGACCGCGAGGTTCATTTTTCAGGTCGAAATTCCCAGAACGGAAGCGAGCAAACCAATAACAGGTGGTGCGTTGGTTTGTAGTGTTAGCTCCGTAAACGTCGTTGATGTTGTGTGCCGCTTGTGCCGCGTTGCTGCCACGACGGTACTCATATTCCATAATTACTCGAATTTTTAACGTATCCGTGATGACAAAAAAGATTGAAATGCGATGAAAATGTAACACTAATCAATAAACAAATGACTACTTATGGAAAAAGAATTCCATGTTTTTAAAATAAAATTAATTTGAAATTAGAATTCTTAGCCAAACAAAAATTATTTTGATTTGAAATGGCCAGTACTGCAGAACGGCAATTTCATAGATAAAGGCCTATTATTTTGAGAAGAGTAACTTTAAAATCATCAATGTACTGCGAATTAGCGTTGTTAGCGTTTCCAACAATAGTGACCTGTTTGAGAATCACTTTCCTCCACCGGCAGGGCTAGAGGCCGCCTTGTACACGATCTGCGAAACACTTTCACTTGCGAAAGTATGAATACTCGAAAGGAACTCTTCTTTCACTAGATAGATGTGATATAATAGATGTACGTAAAGGCCTATATCTTCGCTCATCGTTCATTGAGCCAAAGAAAAATTAAATAAAGAAGCTTATAATTTCAAAGTACACTCCTTGTTTATTAATAACTAACTCGCGTTATTGCGTTAACACCTTGGCAACATTTTCTAATGAGAGGTACGTTATGTCTCGTTTTGTACATCTGAGAACATGCATGCAAAATTTAATGTTGATCGTTTGAGTGGTAAAACTAGGCCGTCAAGTTTTTTTTTAATGTCATAGCAGTCATACCCACCTGTTGGATCACCTGATGTTAAGTGATCATCACCGTCCATAGACACTAACAACACCAGGGGAGTTGAAATTGCAGCCAGTGTTTGGGGGAAAGGGAGGGAGGGGGAGAAAAGAGGTGGGCCTCCGACACTCTCACTGACCTAACGAAACACAACAATGCAAGCACTGTTACTTCATATCAGTTTTCTATGAGAGGATGGTACTACCCCGGGCGAGCCGACCGATTGATGCTGAAACCAATAATAGTTTCAGCGTGGCTGTACCATCTACAAGTGGTAGAAATGACTGTAGGGACACAATGTAGGCATGTAAGGCAGAGTGCATGGTAAGCAAATAATTATATGAGAGCGTGACGTATGAACGGCGAGCGAGTTGCTGCGCGCTGGCCCGCACGAAACGTCATCGATACTGGGATCATTGAGATAAAAATAACGCAAGCTAACAATTGTTCTTTTTAATTCAATAACCTAATGGTGATGTCCTTCTTTACTCAGCAGGAGCAACAACTCATTTAGGGTACACTCACGCACACAACACCATGAACCCAGAAACTCCAAATGACCATAATTCATTTAAATTTCATTTCATTCCTTTATTAAGAATCACTAGGTTTTTTTATCACGGAATGTATAAATATTGCAGATTAGTAGACGTAGAGATAGTAATAAAATGACTAAAGAAATAAAGGTTTAATCTCATAAGGAAAAAACGAAATAAGTACTTCCAATTTTTTTTATTTATAATATTAGAAGTCGTCAATAGTTACTCAAAAAATGTATATAGCAAATCGATTGATAAACAGCGGAGAAAAAGGCAGTTCACTGTTTTGTTTTCACCCATTTATTTATAGATAGGTTATTAAAATTAAAGTGACCCCTTTATTGTCTGTCTGTTTATACAATCATATTTCTTTTTTTTATTATGTCTTTGGCCTCTGTGGAAAATTCCACAATTCTGCCAGTGTCACGTACATTAAGATACTAAAATGTCTGAAACGTTTTTAACATAACTGTCAACTGCAGACAAAGGAGTTTTAAGGAGTAATACTACCTACATACCCTGTCAGTTTTCGATAGAAATTAAACCGTTATTTTAAAAATCAATCAAAATAAATCTAATTTAATCACTATGGCCTAAAGTATATGAGGTTTAAAAGACATTTGTGAGAAAATACTATCTTTATATTTTTTCCTAATACCAAAATATTTTCTGTAGAAGTATTGTACTGGATACTAAATAATGTTGCAAATATTTCTCTATAAATATTACGATCCAGAAAAGATAAATATCTGTGTTTTCAGATGGCCTAATTTTAACTTGAACCTTTTAGATTATTACCCTATTTATCGCGTTACAGACCTTTGTCCCATACGATTAATGCGGTCATAGATTTACAAGAAGTTCTCCGTCACGGCATAAACTTAAGAATACTCCAATTAACTAATAAATACAGCATCCATCACGTAGTCTGTATCCAAAAGTCGAAATGCCAAAGGTGAATAGTGAACCATAAAGTCATTACATTACAGAATTATCATAAGAATTACTTAATACCTCTCACGTACATTCTTAAACCGTGGTATGCGGTAAAGCAAAAGTATAGAACCATCAACAAAAGACCGGAAATTTTGTAATGAAATAGACAAAAAAAGTTAAAATTATTGAGCTCGGAGAATGTTGGTCAAGTTGCCACAACTGTAATCGGGGGCGGCCACGAAATATTATTTACGTAAATAAACTATCGCTATGTATAATATACACGATAATAATACTATAGACGTATTCAAAGTTACCGTAAATGCTTAATTAAGTATGAATATTCAATTTACTGAAAGTGTTTGTAACTGTATTTTAATTTTTTATTGTTGTATAATAAACGTTACTTTTATATATTACTACGTGTACCCGTGACTTTGTTCGCGTGGAACCTAATGTACAAAACAGTGACTAATAAAGTCATCTGAATGTATTTAGTCTAATTCCTACACTTTTTTTTCGTACTTAAGTCGGGTGATCATTAAAATTATAATAACTTTTGATAGACTGAACCGATTTTAATGAAACAAAGACCAAACGTTACTCGAAAATATGTTTATGATATTGTTAAAATCATAATTATTGGAACAATTAATTCCTTCAGATAGCAAACGTTGTTAATTAGGACTGGAGCCAAGTGGAGACAATACAGTGCATCACTGACCCAAGCACGCTTGATGTTTACTCGAGCCTACTAAAAACGATACGGCGTCACCGAGCCGAGCGTGACGGTACAATTTCCTTCACTATTCAACGACTAAAGAAGTTTTCATTAAAAAAAAAATACAATTTCCATCATCATTTTGTCAAAGCACAGAAATCCCCCGAAATCTAAATATTTACCCATTTTATAATAGAGTAATGATCTTCAATAACAAAGATTGCTTGCTAAAACAAGAGAAGAATGCCAAAATATTTGAAAAATTGTATCACTTAAAACACTTTAGAAACAAGAATTTTGTGGGTATCCAATACATGCCTGTAACAGGCAAACAAAGATCGTATGACGGCATCGATTCATAAATATTTTGTATACGGTCGGGGTCAATGCAAAGTAATCTTTATTTATTCTACTCACAGGATCTTTACATCATTTAAGTATTTTGCATTCTTCTATAACTGAAATTGCTTTGTTTAGTGCATAAATCTCTACATAAAAACATCTTACTTTCATAGTTACAATTATGTTATATTAAAGTGTAAATCAACTGCGAGATCAACTTTTAAAATCATTTCAAATGAAAATTTTTGTTTGCAAATCCGTTAACTTTTCTGCGAGTAAAATGAGTACCTATTGCTATTGGATTGAAAACTGTGTTGTACGCGATAATTACACACACCAAAGTTCACCAGTAGGTATACCAAATTATAAAAAAACAATACATTATAAATTATCAAAACGCATAAATAACAAAAATGTAATTAAAATTTTTATAATACAAAATATATAATTTATTATCTTTTACTAACGTTAATGTGCCTTAACCAATCCCTTAGGAAGAGTAGGTTTTCAGGATAAAAAACCTATGTTATTACTCTTTTTCTGTACTCCTGCATACTAAATTATCCGTTGATCGGTTCAGCAAAGGCAGGAAAGCGTAAGGAATAAACAAACTAACTTACTTTCGCCTTTATAATATTAGTTAGGATATACTCAATTTTTCTAATTATTTATTACAAAGTAATATACATCAACATATAGTAAATCTAAATAAAACTGAAATGTATGTTGTTTGTTTGATTTAATCTCCGAAATAGCTAAATCTATTTTGATAAATCGATGGATTTTTAAGTATTATATATGTTATAAATAATTACGCTTTTACATAGGGGGTAAGGAGAAATTATAACTCAAATTCATAACAAGTATGACAGGAGTAAGTGCAATCAAAAGAAACGATAACTCATATATATTTAATCCTAGCTCAATCCAAATAAAACTCATAGGGCACATGAAATCAACAAAAGCAATTTACATTAAGTAGCGGAATCCAGCTCGTTTCAATATAAGTCAATGGTGTTTATTGGTTCCATTCTTATATATCAGTAGATTAAATTTCAACATGAAAAAGCGTGTGATATTAAATAGGTTAAACATAATTTCATAAAAACCTCACCTTTTACACCTACCAACATTTATCTCTGCATCACCTAATGGTTGACTGGCAGAGAATGCCTTAGGCATTAACTCCGCTATTGCGTATTTAACGCATAATGTGTAAATAAATAAATAAAAAGCGAGGACAATTCAGGTACAATAAAAAAAATCAATTATACTAAAATCATATGCTTCAAAAATTGCTTGAGTTTATTAATCGCTATTATATCTTCCAAAAAAGTTAAAACCATTATATGCGATATTTTATTATGAACCTGTATAAAATTAATAAAAAATATAACGTAAGATTATTATGAAAGAAATATATTCACATCAATAATAATTTTGTCTTTAATAGCTTCCTTCACATTCTATAGTAATATTACAAAAATAAAATCAAACACTCTATACTTACGAGACAGTCACTTTTATGACACAATGATTTATGTAATAATTGTGCATATATTTTATCTCGCTACGGCAGTCGATATAAATACTAAATTACCATTTCGAATAAGTTAATTATATGTATACTATAAGATTTGTAGCTCTGAAGAATAGTGACACAAATTTGTGCACGTCACGGTAAACGCGGAAGTTTGACAGTCCTACTCGCTCTAACATAATTCCACTGATGAGTAAGCGAGAGAAGTATACTGAGATGTCAACATAATAAATCCACACTTTTACAACATATATGATATTTAAAAGTTATTTAAGAAAAGTTCATATATTTAAAAATTAATGTATTTTTACATCGATAGTGAACGTGTCTGTACTTTTTAGATCTTTGTGAAAAAATTGTTGCTTGTATCTTTGAATCTGTCCGTCCGTTTGTCTGTTAGTTTGAACACGCATCGCTGCTAAAGTACCGTACCATAGAAAGCATATCCTCGAGTAACATAAAGTAACATTTAGTCTTGGTTTCAATAAAATCGGTTCACTCTATCAGAGACGAACTTCTTAGCCTTCTATGGATTCACCGTGCGGGTGCCGGGTCCATCGTGTGGCAGAGGGAGAAACTCAGAGCAGTTCCCAGGACTTGCGACCCAGGTGTAGGTTTAAGGAGGCCCCCTTTGAGATGCGCATCAACGCTCACCTTCACTGCTCGAGTTTCCCGCCCTGCCTAGCCAAATTTGGTAGGAACCTGTAGGAACCTGTAAAGTTATTCTAACTTTAATGACGTAATAAGTAAATGGACTTAATACGTTCAGATGATATTAGCCACTGTTTTTTTTTTTACATTATATTCCATTCGGACGGAGTCGCGGCTACTGCTAGTATTAGCAGTATATTTCATTCAAAGAAAAAAAATCGCATAGTGTTCTTAAAACTTCAAATTGAATCAATCTATCATGATAATTTGTTTCTTAGATAAGGGCCAAGTGTCTAAAAACCAATACAAAAAGTATTTGATCGAAATTTATTCATTACTTTTTGAGTAACGCTCGCACAATGGCAGACTTATATCATTTTATTTATAACTATCTATACCCGCTACTTCTTCCACGTGGAACTTAATTTAAAAAAAACAGTGACTAATAACATCATCTGAACGTATTAAGTCCATTTACTTATCACTTATTAAAGTTAGAATAACTTCTGATAGAGTGAACCGATTTTAAGGAAACCAAGACGAAATGTTACTTAAGGATATAATGCTTTATGGTGAGGTTTTATCGTGAACGCAGTACTTTAGCAGTGATACGTGTTCAACAAACAAACAAACAGACAGACGCACAGACATTTCTAAAAATGATTAAAATGTATTTAATTACATATTCCAAAGCACCTGAAACAATTTTTTCACAGAATTCTGAGATATACAGACACGTTACATTTACATTCTTATTGTATGTATAGATGTTAAGGTTTGATAGGATTCATAGGGTTAAAGTAAACGAGGATCGTTTGGATACAATATCGTCTGATTTTAAGTGACGATCTGGCTAATAAAGGTTAACACGTTAAACCGAGATACAAATAGCTTTTCAGTGCAACTTTTAGAAAGAGGTAGTTATCTAGGTTTAGAAATAGTTGTACCACCATACTAGGGGTTTATCATCATGTTTTTTTTTTCAAAAAACTCGCTCTATTGCTGGTATTCGAACCTATGTCGATCATAGCTTTTTCTTTCGAACTGACTACGCTATTGACCTAGGAAGGTCTTAACAGCTTCACCGGACTACATGTCGATCATAGCGGTATTCAAACACGCTACTATTAAGTAATCGTTGCACTCAACCATATTTAATCTCAATGAATGGAATTTTTTATTAGGTCACAACTTATATAATTTATATTGAGATAGTGTTTTGTCCTTCGGTACCCATTTTTTAATACGGTCCTACTAAATACTAAAGTTTCTAACCCTTTCACAGTATATTATCATCATTTCGTATACGTGATCTGAAAATTTATGCCATAAAGCCAAACCTCATTTCAAAATGAAATCAAATAACGCAATATACATCCTACTCGAGTAATAATAATTTAGCATTATAAAGTTATGTGATTTATGTAATAAACAAACAAATGACTGTTTGAAAAAGCAATAATAAAGTTTACGTGCGGTGCCAGTGCGAGATGAGCGCATCGCTTATGAAATAATAGGTCTTTACCTATGAAATTGCCGTTATGCAGTACTGGCCATCTCAAATCAAAATAATTTTTGTTTGCCTAAGAATTCTAATTTCAAATTAATTTTATTTTAAAAACATGGAATTATTTTTCCAAAAGTAGTCATTTGTTTATTGATTAGTGTTACATTTTCATCGCATTTCAATGTTTTTTTCATCACGGATACGTTAAAAATTCGAGTAATTATAGAATATGAGTACCGTCGTGGCAGCAACGCGGCACAAGCGGCACGCAACATCAACGACGTTTACGGAGCTAACACTATAAACCAACGCACCATCTGTTACAGGTTTGCTCGCTTCCGTTCTGGGAATTTCGATCTGAAAAATGAACCTCGGGGTCGTCCGAAGACTTTGGTCGACAATGACGAATTAAAGGCGATTGTGGAAGCTGATGATACACAATCTACGGCTAAATTAGCAGTAGCTTTCAACGTTAGCGTCAAAATAATATTGGTCCATTTGCGTCAAATTGGCAAGGTAAAAAAGCTTGCCCCACGAGCTAAATGATCGCCAGCGCGAAGTACGCATGGAGACGTGCCTTGCACTGCTCAACAGACACACAAATGAAAGAATTTTGAACCGCATTTTTACCTGCGATGAAAAATGGATTCTGTTTGATAACCGCAAGCGCTCAGCAAGTTGGTTGGATCCTGGTTCAGCACCTAAACAATGCCCTAAACGAAAACTTACCCCTAGAAAAGTGATGGTCACTGTTTGGTTAGGTTAGGTGAGCATTACTGCAGATGTGTACTGTGAAGAACTGAACACAATGATGGAGAAGCTGGCACATCTCCTACCAGCATTGGTCAATCGCTCGTCTCCACTGCTCCTGCACGACAACGCGCGACCTCATACTGCACAGCAGACGGTCTCCAAATTGCAAAAACTGGGGTTGGAAGTTCTCCGTGATCCGCCCTACTCACCAGACCTTGCGCCTACAGACTACTACTTTTTCCAGAATTTAGATAACTCCTTGGCGGGAAAAAAATTCAATACCCGAGAGGCAGTACAAAATGCCTTTGAAGAATTTGTTGCCTCCCGTCCAGCTGATTTCTTTAAGAAGGTCATCAATAAACTGCCACTGCGTTGGCAAAGATGCATTGATTGCATAGGTGATTGATTACTTCGATTAATACAAATAAAAAATACATGAAAAAAAATCGTTTAAATTTTTTCATACAAAACGGCAATTTCATAAGTAAAGACCTAATATTCAATATAAGAACGAACTTACGACTTGTGTGAAACAGACAGCAAAAAATTGAGGTTCTTAAATTCGTTGATATTCAACCTAATTTAACTTATAATGGATATGATTCTAAACACAGGTGGTAGAGCCACGTTGAAGCTATTATTGGTTTCAGCACGAATGGGTCGGTTCGCCCGGGGTAGCACCACCCTCTCATAGAAAACCGACGTGAAGTAACAGTGCTTACATTGTTGCGTTTCGTTAGGTCAGTAAGAGCGCCGGAGGCCCACCTCCCCTCTCCTCTCCCCCCCCCCTCCATTTCCCCCAAACACAAGCTGGCAACGCACTTTCGACTCCCCTGGTTTTGTTAACGTCTATGGACGATGGTAACCACTTAACATCAGGTGACCCACCTGGTCGTTTGCCTGCTATGACATAAAAAAAAAGAAAAAAAACACAGATTTATTTTTCTATGATGTTTATTCATCAAATTATACGCTTTACGCTACCTACGCCCGGTGTCTGAGATACTCCGTTAAACTGCCGATAGTTATTGACTCAACAAAGTTATCCATAATATAAACTGTCAAATGACCCGTTGAGTTTTACTGACGTTTATCGTATGACTGTGTGTTCAGAAACGCAATTTAACACGTTATCGAAACGATAACGCTATTGAACAGATAAACTACAATAAAAGTACCTCAGAAACCGGGCACTGGTCTTTCAAATTGATCAAATTAGCAATAAAATATTAAAAAAAAAGAAATATTATACCAATATATATGAAACATTTATGGCTCTTTTTAAAACTAAAATCAAACTTGAAATTTTTATATATGATTGTATATAATGATAATATAATTATTTTATATAATATAAAAAACCAAAAGTAAATATTTCAAATCAAAATATTAATAGCCTAGACGATCGCTTTTGAATTATTTTTATTGGAAATAGCTCTTAAAGTACATTTATAACTTACTAGAAATTTTATAATGAGATTTACATTATAGATTAGATATCACAATTTTAAACATGAGATAGCGTATATTATTCTGTTTACGCGTAGAAACATTCCTACCTCTAATAATATTTTAGGTTAGGTATTGTTGAAATAATGTTTAAATATCTATTTGACCAGAAATGTATACTTTTACGCGAATTAGTCCAACATTTATAATTAGTTCCTTACACGTCTTTTTCAACTGTGAATATAATTCGATATGGAGATTTATGTAGTTAATAATATTACTATTTCGTCATGTAAGCAACAAGGGTTATGTTCCTTTCATGTGACTCTTTCTCTCTCTCTGTACAATCTATGATTTTATATATTTTTTCATTTTCTTAAAATTTTCCGTGCGAATAACGTAAAGTAAAGAAGCAAATCAAAAAGTTTCATTTAATATTTCAGGAAAACTCCTACCGGAAACCACTTTAATGATCTTCGTTCCAGAAACAATTATTCTTAAAAGGCGAAGTAGAATCCAATTAAAAAATATATCAAAATAACGTACTTTACCGCTTAAACTCGAGCCGCGTACCAAACAAAAAAAGAACTATACATTCATTTATAGCAATAGTTTGCAGTCCATTTAATTAGTGGGACATGTTGAGACATACCTGTTATTTTATATCATCTGAGAAGTATTAATACTTTTGCGACTAAAACACAGGCTTTAAACCGAGTTAATTTGTTACATTACGAACTGTATTGTTACGAATAAACCGCTACATCAGACGATTGCAGAATAGGTTTTTTGGTAATAACAAAATATTTTTTGTTACGTTAATTCCGATTACGAGATTACACGAACAAGTAACTGGACCACATTATTCTGCATTACATTTAAATGTGCAAACACTTGGAACATATTTTTTTTACTTGCTGATGCTCGTGACTTCTATATTGTTTATGACTTGAACAATATATTTTATGTACAGAGGAGAAAATATAAGTACCACGCCGCTTGTCCCACCTCTACACAGTATAAAAGTCATAGTTTCTTAAAATAAAGTAACTTTTTTATACATATAACAAGAAAGTAGATCTAACGTGTCAGAACTAAAAAAATTAAAAAAAATGTTACAGGTGTCTAGGTTTTTTTTGTTTTTTTCTTTTTCAAACTGACTGCGCTATTGACTTATCAAGGTCTTAACAGCTTCACCGGACTACTAAGGCGAGCACTTAAGGCACTCAGCCGATTTTATTTGACAACTAGCTCAAGGGTGCACGGCACACCTCGGCTTTGTATTAGTAATGGAATACATTTCTATCATTTTTAGAAATGTCTGTCGGTCTGGGTGTTTCTTTGTGCATACATTGCTGCCATAGTATAAAGCTTATGATAAAACGTCTGCAAGAAAATCATAAAGGACATTTTGAGGTAACATTTAGTTTTTGTTTCATTAAAATCGGTACGTTCTACTAAAAGATATTGTAATTCGAATGACTGCGCGAGCTAAGTAAGAGAGAAAAGTAGGCGTGGGGTTCGAGCGTACGACTGAACGTATGGGGTCACCAATTTGGGGGTTTAAGAGCCTGTCCAGATGTGGCGTTTTACGCGCGAGTCGACTCGAGTCGACGCGAGTCGACCTATGTATTTATATGACTATCATAATGTATGGAAAAACTTGTATATCCAAAAATAAAAATTTGTACGAAAATGATTACAATCCACATAAAGATCAGGTTTTTAATCATTCCAAAAAAACAATGCAGTACTTGCCATATTCTCTATGACTATGGAATGTAAGTGACATTTTAAATTATCCAACACGTTATGTTATAATAAATACAATTTTACAACTACGAACAAGCTGACAATAAGTTGATAACATTAATTCATAAAACAAGACCAATCAACTATTACCGGCGAACAACCTTGAACCCCTTTTAAAATGACCACATCGTATAAATTAATCTCCGTTTCATTGTATTGTATAATAGCATTATTATGACGTTCTAAAACGTACAGATTAAATTTATACAAATAAATAAAATTGTCTCTGTTTTTAACGTCAAAATAAAAACTTTTTACTCTATGGATGTAAAAGTATCTAAGGGTATTTTAATTTAAAAAATAATTGAGGCAGTCACATAGGCTGCCAATAGAAATGAATACGCATAACGATGAAATAATTGTGTTTTCTTTTGAATTCTCACTTATAATAGGAAATATTTAAAATTCATAGAAATTATTAACGCTAGTCTGGTTTTCACAGCTATTGGTACTAGGAGCAATGATTATATATTTTTTTATACAGTTTGTTAATTAATTAAAAATATGATGGACTGCACAAACTCAATACAGAATATCAATACTACATGTACACAGGCTCCTATACTACGCGCCGCTAGTCAGACGCAAGTCGCGCAAGCGCAGTACGGACGGTCACGCTTACTATCATGTCACGACGTGAAATCATAAGTTTATGTTCTGCCAAAAATATACCGCTTAACGCGCCAAAAAAGTTTACACTTCAAACAAAGAAAATAAATAGACTTTTTGTCTGTTTTGTTCCGGCTAATCTCCGAAACGCTTTGACCAATTTTGACGGAACTTTCACTTGTAGATGGCTTATATTATAAGGAGTGACGTAAACCATATTTCTTTTAGAAAACAAAAGGGTTCTGCGCAGATATAATAAACTAATGAAGCAGTGTCTAGTAGCGGGCGCCCCGCGTACGTGTTTTCACGGAATAAAACTTTTTTTTACTAAATTCCACGCGGATGAAATCACGGGTAACTGTATCAAATAAATCCTTTGGCGTTTGTATAAAGTCTTTAATGATGTTATCAGAGACTTGCAATCATGTTTCACGTAGGTTTTATTTTATAGGGAATACATTAGTGAAATGCGTCAGTTTTAGCTAATGTCAGTAATTAGCGTGTTCGAACACCGTGTCCATCAACATACATTTGTATCCTGGCCAATGAGCCAAGGGCTTTAGATCAGAAAGACATCGATATAAAACCATAGTATGGTCGTAAACTTTCTTTAACTCGGCTTTTACCACCTTCAAATTGAAAATCTATCGTCAAATAAGATGTGTTGCGATAGCTGCACAGCTATATTGCTGACTGACATAATAAAGCAATTATTCTTTATAGCCCATTATAGCCTATAGCCCAGAAAACCGGAGCTACTAGGGCCGTGAAAATTTCCATGCAGGTTCATTTTACATTGAAGGCAAGCATTAAATAAGGAGTTTGAAAATTCAACCACTAAGTTGGTGTAAAAAGGATTAAGACTTGGTAGGCATCCGTCAACTGTTCATTATATTAAGATAATATAAGATAAAGATTCGGAAATAGTTACTGCATGAAAAACGGTGTGGGTAATTGTTGATTTAACATAAGGTAAGTTTGTGATCAAACGCCTACAGAATATAGAGGTAAAAAAAGATTTTCAAAGAGCACACTAAAGGAGTACGATTTTCGAACTGTTTAGATAACTTCATACCAGCTCTTTCAATCTGCAAACTCAAGATATAAGCGATAGTAAATACAACCGATATTCAATATCTCAAAATGTAGGTACTGCAAACAATTTCGTAACCCACTAGTTGGTTACACAACCGACTTGACAGTCGTACAACAAGCATCCGAGTTTATACTCAATACAATATTTTATGTACCTTTACCAATTTTCTGCATATTCACTCTTTAACTTCACAAAGCGAAGCACATAAAACTTTGGTTATGGGAGAATAGGACGGTTTATCGTTATTGCAACTGCTGACTGTTGTTACAATGCTCATTAAAATAACACGTTGCAAGAATTCATTATCACAGATAAACTAGTTGTGCGCGTGGTTTCGCTTGTTATTATTATTACATACGCCATACATACACATACACTATACACTTGTTGTATTGTATTTTTTCTTCATGTGTAAATAGTTCATGAATAATGTAATAATAAATGTAATCTTAACGAAACACTTGTAAATTTTATGAATAAATAAAATAATTTTCAAATTTCAATTAACCAGTGATAACTTGTAGTTAAATCTATATCATAGAGACCTCCATAATCTATAAATCTACTCAGAATATGCCTTTCAAGTTTAGAACCCTATCTTAAATATATAAAAAGCCCGTGTTATGTTTATCCACGCTGAACTCCGAAACTAATCAACCGATCTTCAGAGCACTTGGCATTTATATATAATTTGGTCCAACTTGAGAGATAGGATAATAAATATTTTGATGAATGACCTCGATATATTTTCAATTACAATAAATGATTGTCAATGTTGGTTATTGTTATTAATTTCATCAGGCTCAAACAGATGGGGCTGTAAATTAGTTTGTTGACAGGGAACTGTAGGACCGACTGTTATATATCGCTCATAGATAGCGCCACGTTTTAATTTAGAATTTCTTTTTCAACTCCAGTTTATTTTATATTGCCACGTGCTCCTGCTGTTAATCTATTTACTACGTAACCTCGCTTTTTCTGTATCAAGTTTTTAGGCAGACTCATTGCCCTAATACAACGTGTAATAACTGAGCCACAGCAACGCGTGGCCGGCTCAGCTAGTAATATATATGTATTCTGCACGTATTGAACGGATACGAAAACGCTTCTTTCGATATTTACAATTTAGAACTTCTTATTACTTTACTGATGTATGAGTACTAGGTACTCAATCCCTATGTCTTTATCGAAGTTAAGTTGCTTCTGTTAAATCTTATGAGTATTAGGTTCTTGTCCAAACTAATTTTCGAAACATCGGAATCAATTTGATGAAATTTTCAAGTACAGACAAAAATCTATCTGTACCATCTACTTTTTTTAATGATCTCATTACTACTCGATTCCTACAGTGTCTTTATTGGATTTAAGTTGCTTCTGTTAAATTTTATCATTACTGCTTAACCCCTAGGAAAAACACAAATGATAATCTGATAATTATTAATCTATATAAAACAGAGTACACAGTCGCGCGCACTAGTTTTTCGTAATTAATTCCGATGTAATAATGAGTTTCCGGTAAATAAACGAGATGAAATTATAAGATTGTGGTAGTCGTAGAAATGTTTCTTTGAACCCTTTTTAATATACAATAGGCCATGTGACCGGCCGACTGACACACTGAAGATTCTATCGTTAGTTTGTATTGTGACCATGATATTAGTACATACAGGATAATCTTAGACATATTTTATATATGTCGGAGCGAAGATAAAACGGCATCCATCTACAAATATGACGATCGATCAATCCACCAAAAATAATGGAATAAAACGATAGCCGACACAGAAACACAACACTGAATATAGCTACGACAAATTATCCGAACGTATGACTAGCCCAACTGTCTGAACGAAGATGCCCCGTATCTAGTCGCCGGTCGCCTTTAAGGTATTAAGACATACCTGATAGCCAATAATAATCAAAATACATAAACAGCCGATGGTTCCAACTGCGCCTCACACCGTGGTAAATAGTGTCGAAATAGATGAACAGCCGATAATTTCAACCAATAGCATTTGAGGTCCATGGTTCTACGCTACTTATCTTTTGGATTTAATTGACCTTTTGCCATTTTTTTTAATTTAAGTAATGCGTGCAATAATCTATTCTTAGATATATGTAATATATTCTAAACTAACTTCTTTAAATATAACTTAAATTTTAAAACGGCAAATCTACCGCCATAAAATGTAAACTAGAACACAAATTGGAGAAAAATCGAAAAGTCTGTAACCTGTGCCTTTAGCGAAGTACGTGTAACTTGTTTTTTGATACAATATAATTGGAGAACAAAAGCTCATAGATTAACAAAAGAGAACAGGCTGTGTCGTAAAAACACATGATAAAAGTGAAACTTTTGTATTATAGGGAAACATTTCGATTAAAAAATACAGCAAAAAGCCAATGTCACGCGGTATTCCCAAATGGATACCCATCCAAGTATTAACCGTGCGCGAAGTTGTTTAACTTAGATGATAAGACTTGAACCGGTGTTTTCAACACTTTACACGACATAGTGTTTACTCCCACCACTTTTAATTACACATATCACAGATCACAGAATTATCGAACAATTGCATGTAATTAGTTAATTAAATGTAATTAATATAAATTGATAAGACGGAGTCAAAAATGTGAGAATATCTTGGTATTTATCAAATAACAATAACATATGTAAAATAAAATACTAAGGAGCTATAACATATTATAATTAACAAGCATTTAAATACAAGATCATTTTGATAAGTTATATTTATGCTTACGTATAGTATAATAAGTAACAATTTGTAGTAATTAGATATTAGGTAATATACTTATTTATTATTTAGATTTAGTGTTTTTATTGTACATTAATATTTTAGATAAAAATCGGTGCCTCATAAAATCTATTATACAAAATGATATTCTAATCAACTTCCAAGGTTTATTAAGTCTTTTATTTCATTTTATTATACATTTCAATTATAAATAATTAGTGTAAAATATTACCAAACGAAATAATTTCACATAACTTCAAATTTACATACACATTTACGATATCTCGTACCACGTAATAACATATTAAAATCCAAGGCTTATATTGAAATGTTATGTGGGAAAAATATCTCGGATTAACTTAAAACATGGTTACTCGAGCGCCCAAGTTAGGACGCGTAAACGCCACGCTACAACGCTTATGATCAACCATTGTTCAAACGAGTGAAGGGACGTGCACGCAACCTGATACATTATTTATCGATAAAGCATTTCAAAGGTCTTGTAATTTATTTAATATCTTTTATAATCTACCTTTAATATCTGTTATTCAATAACTGTATTTAATTGATTATCTGTATTGACTATTCTACTAAATATTGCAGATTGTAGACGTAAGGTGTATGAAGAAGTAAAACTAAAAGTTTCGACTCATTGACGGTATTAAAAAATTACTATGTCTAACATTTTTATTAATAACATTCAAATATCAAACGTCAAAGCTCAACAATAGCTAAGAAACAAAAAAAAGAAAATCAGTTGAGAAACAGAGATAAAAAGATACTCAACTGATTTATCTTGTCATATTTACATATAGATAAAATCACCGTATCACAGTGGTTCCAAATCTACAAATATTGATATAATGTAAAGTATTTGTTATTGGTCCAGATTAATATCTAAAGCTACTAAACTAATTTTTATATTGTTTCACTAGCAGATAAAAGACTTATCAGAATATGATGTAGACTCAATATTATTACGTTTTTTCGTAGATGCTAGGAAATAATGACTTAACAGAGGTAACTTAAAAGAAAATTACTGTAGAATAATAGAAACACATAATTAATCCAAATAAGCTATCATTTTCACGCAAACCAGGTCGTAGGCACTAGCTACTGTAAGTTGTTAGATTTGAATTAATTAAAATTTTCTATCAGACAAATCTCAGGAATACTTTTTACGCCCACTTAAACCCCTTAAGGGTGATTTTGTTACAATATTTTCCCATTTCTAAGTATCTCTCAAGTCTTAAAACGTACGTAATTTTGTTAGAAACTCCTGTGTAAAACACCGTGCAACTTGATCAAATGTTTTAGCCTGCGCATTATCATTCAATAATCAGAATTAAGAAATTTATTTTGAAGATTTCATTGTATTCTCAAATAGAAAAAAGCCGTTACAACGTGTTGGCTATTAGAGTATTGTTATCAGATGTGACAAAAACTATTGAAAGTGATAATGCAACGAAATGTTACAAGGACTTGTTGTTTGTTCGACTCGCTAATATTTATTATTATGTCGAAAATAGGCCGTAATTTTTTTCTGTATATTCTTTTTATAGTTTAGATGTTACGATATACGAATTATAATAAAATAAAATAATATTATTTAGATATGATTTGATCAAATACTAACACTATGACTTTTTTGTAATGATTATTTTCAGAGCAATAATTTAACGGTAACCTCTTTCTCAGCCACAACAAAAAAATCTGAACGTGGAACAGTTTCCTATGGAGAGTAACTTCTCTTTCCTATGACATCAGGTACTGCAAGCAAAACGAGAAGAGGCATTTCAGTAAGCTAGAGTGATCGCGACTACCGATAAATGAAAATTGATCTCTCGGTGATCATTGTTCTTTATATGTACTGAGCATATAATTAAGGACAGCGTCATAAAAGCTCTATAAAAAAGATACAAAGGTTGTTTGTATGTATAGGTGTTTCATCTATAATAAATAAAATAATAAAGACGTAAGGTTTTTTCAACACTTTATGTAATTAAATTCCACTATCAAGGTGAAAATCGGTCACCAATTTTATACATGTCGATTCCAGCAATTGAAATTGATGATAAGTATATGTTTAGATTGTTGCCATCGTAACGCACAAGTCACTTAAATAAACTCTAAAGCCTATACAATATAAAAATATTTCATTACATTAGCCAAGAGAGCCACTGCAGGGTCCTAGGACTCTGCCCGCAGGAAGGTATGGGCATCACACCGGCCCACGACGTATTGGTGATTTCATGCTTCGAGATATCCACAGTTATATATTTTCCAACAAACAGAACATTTCTCCGGTTCAGTTTATATTTCCCTTCGTCGATAGTAAGTTGTGTTACCAATTTCAATGAGTAAATGTATGGGAATTCCGAAATATTCGTTGGTATATGCTGTGATTTGAATCTACGGACACCGGAATGGTATTGCACCGGTGAAATCGCTCGACCGAGATGACTCCATTACTTGAATCATAAAATTTAATAACAAAGTATAACAAAATTTGTTTACGTTTCACATCGATAACATATCTCGATATTGTCCCGGCACTAATGATGGGATTCTCATTAAGCTTCGTGGTGTTCATAAGTGTGCCACCGTTAGAGACATCAAGGCCTATTTGTTAAATATAACGAAGAAACCCAAAAAGCCTGACCTATTGTATTAAATTCAATAACATAACTTATAAATTTCTAAGGATAAGAACACAGGCAGAAGTATACTTTTCTATTACATTATTTATCTAGATTTATTAACAGTATATTTTGAGATATAGTAGACGTCGATTAGCATCATAAACTCAACTATTTGTATACATTACATACTAGATATAAAACTATCAAAAAACATAAAATAGAAAGCAATCATGTTGATCAGCTTTGATAAGTCGAGATTTTTTTTTAACTAAGCAAGTGTATGTGTATCTCTAGTACCAGACATATCCCATTTAAAGATAATTTTGCCTTATATATATACAGATAATCTGAATTTGCCAGTTTGTTCAGTGGTAATGTGTTCGGACACCGTACACGGTCAATGAAAGAATATGTCGTGATGAAATGATGGCATGTTGTTAAAAGTTTTTTTAAGTCTGCCTAGTTATCTTTATAGAGAAAATCTCTCGCAAAGCATGTATGAGTGCGTTCTTCAAGCTGGACTTGAGAGTACAGTCGATAGTTTAGCGTGTTTACCATCTTAGGCTAGACCGTTATTTAAAATCAGTTGAGATGACGATAAAACGCTAAATCCCACAAAATAAAAAAAATGACAAACGATTGATTATTGTTGAGAATAAATTTTGTACGCATCTTCGTTTTCACTAGGGTTTGGTTCATTTAAACTGAGAAAAGTGTATTCTAATCGCAGATTATTCACTGTAATTAACCTAAATAATAAACACATGAAGAGATAAACCAGATCGTGGTTGTTGTCGGTTCTTTTCCAGGAGTAGATTGTTTTTTTCGAACCGTTTTTTTTTTTCGAACTGACTACGCTATTGGCCTATCAAGGCCTTAACAGCTTCACCGGACTAAGGCGAGCGCTTAAGGCACTCAGCCGATTTTATTTTGACAACTAACTCAAGGGTGCACGGCATTCCTCGGCTTGGGCTGTTGTCTGATCTATCTGAGCTAACCTAAGCTAAGCTACATATTCATACTTATATGAGTTATTGAAACATATATGTGTATCAAGCATACATACCTCAATAAGTTTTATATGTATTTTGTGTCGGATAATTCTTTTTCCGAACCGGTGGTACCTTTAACGTTCTTAGCACCCTCTTAAGGCCTAAATTGATTAAAGTATTTTTTTATTTATTTATTGTCTAGAAATTTTGTTTACAACCTTGTGATTTGGAATAGACAGGGAGGTAATGCAAATCGTCTCATATATACTACTTATGAACAAACATTATTTTCATCTTACAAATACGTTGAGATATCTCTATAAGTAGGTACCTACTATAATTAGTAAAGGGTAAAAGTTTTGAAACATGTTCATATTTACCTACCTTTTTTTTTTTTTTTAACGTGGAGAGAAAATCCATCATGGACTGTCAGGCCCCCGGGGGAGGGCCTGAGCTGAGTCGACCGTCAACTGCGTGCTGGGACGCAGCTGGCGGTGCCTTTCGGCGACTTTAACCGACTAAAACTCCACGGCAAACCGTACGCCGCACTATAGGAGTGTCCCGGGGGAGCGTGAGCAAGCACCGCGACACCCTCGGCGGCAGGCGCTTTCACGCCACTCCGGCTGAGGCAGCCCGGTTGCGAAACTGCCTCCCAGCCCGCCGAGCCCGTGCAATGGGAGGTCAGGGCCCTATATTTACCTACCTACCTTAACTTGAAAACGAGTCCAGATTGTGTACGATTGTAAGTTTAAAAACATAAAAAAAAGTCTTATGTAAATTTATATTTTAAATTAAAATATATAGAACTTCTTATTAGTGTTTTGTAACAAAATACGTAAAATAACCTGTTTTGAAACGAGAACGTAGTATGGGTATGCGTCGATCGGTATATACCGGGCGATTCGTATCGGACTATTGGACGGAGGTGATGTCACACAAAAAAAGTGCAACACCCATAAAAAGTCTAACTTGTTAGCCTAAATATCTGCTGAATAAACCTTTTGCTTATTTATCAGCGGTTATAATGCAGACAATATCAATAAATATAGACAGGATGTTATATTTTATACAAAAAGTGTGAATCGCCTGGTCACATATATCTTTAATTGTATTAAAAATAGATTGTCTTTAATGTTTTAATTTGTTCTATACAGCGTTCTATTAACCCTACGGATATTATAACTGTTGTGCTCAATATTCCTTTAGTTGTAACTAGCGGGCTCGGCAGACGTTGTCCCGCCCTGATTATAAAAAAATCATTAACAAATTATATACCAAAACGTTCCTCATGAATCACTTTATCCACTGGTGAAAACTGCATGAAAATCCGTTGAGTAGTTTTTGAGTTTATCGCGATCAGACAGACAGACAGACGCGGTAGGGGACTTTGTTTTATACTATGTAATGATATGCTGTTCTGTATCTATCAGAATTAATAAAAATATACTGTTCGCAAGTCAATGACATTATTACTAAACAGCTGTAGATACGTTATCTACATGATATTTTGACAAAACAAATGGCACGATAACGCACACATACGTAAAGTAATACTGTAACGCCACACCGTCTTAGATAAAGTAAGATGGCATATTTTCAATATGGGTGGTAAAAAAGAAATAGGTAAATGTGTTTAGATACGGGCGGATTGACGAGGCAGCCGTCAAAAATAAGCTAGCAAGTTTTAACTAGGCGCTATTGAAGCGCTTGTGACGTATCTACAGCTTTTGTAGTTATAATATAATTTCACTGTTGTAAGTCCTGTCTTACGTACTACCTATGCTACTGTTCTAAGTAACGTTATAAATGGAAATGTGAGCTTTTTTGTACACTTTTACGCCGTAACTACTCAACTGATTATCATTTTATATAAACGCGGCCAGGGATAGAGAAAGATACATAAGGTACCTTTTACCCAGAAACTAAGTACCTACTGTTCTTAAGGGAGGGGTCAATTCTACATTAATGCGGGTGAAGCCGAATGGTAAAAAAAAATGCATAAGAAACTTTTTCTCGTATGTTTGTCAACCATATTCTTCGTTATAAAAAAAAAATGTGGCAGGCACAAGGATTGCCGACAGAAGTGATAACACAAAACAATGAAATACCTGTGTCCTTTATTGAATCTTTAAATCAATTCTAGTCTGAATTATTTAAATTATATAATTTATACATTGAAATTATTGACATTAGTCTGATGTTCACCTCTATTAACACTTGGAGTAATAAATATTTTAAATAAATAAATAAATATTTTTATACAGTTTATTAATTAATTAAAGATATGATTGTCTGCACAAGCTCGGTACAAACTATAAATATTACACGTACACAAGCCGCTATACTACGCGTCGCTGCTGTGACTCAAGCGCAATATACCATGAGCATGTCGAGGCCAACGGTGACGTGATCCCGTAAGATTTTCTATAAGTATAATGCACTTGCAAACAGTTTTCTTTTTCTCACCACCGACGAGTCGAAGCCTTTATTTATAAGTTTCTATTTGTTATACTTCACGATCCTTACGTTTAAAAATCACTTTTGGTAAACAAACCGTGATAATATTGTATCTTTAAAAAGTTATGGTCGAATTTCGATCACTATTTATTATAATTTTATTAGCTCCGTAATATAATAATGAGTTTTTTTGGTATCGTTTGATATAATTGCCCGTGCAATAAATATTTAAGTTATATCAAATTGGATATTGTAGAAATATTCTCTGGGTTTAAATAGTCGTCCTAAACTAATGGGAGTCGGTTGAACAACTCAGAAGTTGATACACTACTACATTATATAATAGCGAATTATAATTAATAAATAAGACAAACATACTAGATCAAAATAGTAAAAAAAATGTATGTATGGGCTAATAAATAATTAATATTCAACAATATAAATGACTAAGGTCAAGCTAAAAGTCAGTTAAGGTCAGATGTACTAAGTATGGGAAATTAAGATAAGAAAAAAGGCAAAAAAACTGCATATTCAAATAACATTTGCCAATAAATTAATGTAATTATTTAGAATTTTGTCAAATATATTCAGACCTTCAAATTTTGATACGATATTCATAAGTACTAATTTATATTTACCCTTTCATTGAATAGAAATTAAATGAATACAAATTTACGATCTACTTTTTTGACGTGATAACGTTTTATAAATCGACTAGCGGGCCCGGCAGACATTGTCCCGCCCTGATCATGAAAAAAATCTTGACAAATTATATACTAAAACATTCCTCATTAATCACTCTATCTACCAGTGAAAACAGCAGGAAAATACGTTCGGTAGTTTTTGAGTTTATCGCGAACAGACAGACAGACAGACGCGGTAGGGGACTTTGTTTTATACTATGTAATGATGAACGCCGGCTGCACGCACGAAAATGCATGGCTCATTGTCACGTTTCCCCTGAGCCGAGCGTGCAAGCGAAAGCGCGGAACAAGCGATAGAGAGGCGCGATCGGCGTAAGCGTTCGGCTTGTGACACATATATATCTCTCTTCCACTCAATCGGCTGATGCGGCCGAGTCGTTATCACGTAAAATTGTCATCCGTAAACCGACTTTACAAACGACCAATTTTTTTGCAAATACTCTATAGGTATTGCATTTGATAATAATTAATAATTTCATATGATGTTAAATAACTATGTGGTCTTTGACAGTAAACACGCTAAGCTGAGAGGGACTTGCTCTCAAGTGCAGCAGTCGGAACAAACCTATAGGTGCTTTTGGACCGATTTTCAACATGAGAATGGTAGCTAGCCAGGGGGGCATAAAAACCCTCCCACCAAGCTATGGTATCATTACGATGTTATCCTTCAGAGACAGCTCCAGTTCATCCAGGATTCGAGCCTACATCGATCGACGTAATGTCCAAACACGCTCAGCACTGAGCTACTAGTTATTGTTAAATACTCATTTAGGTTCTGCTTTATAGATTTTCCGTACTAACGTACTTCTTTACCCTAAAATGGTACTACAGTTTAGATATGATAAGAAAATCGTAGAGTCACGATGTCTGGTTGTTTGTAAAATTCCATCTCCTTATCTCTCATAAAAGTCACAATGTTAATATTGTTCCCTTTTCTCTTTTCAACGGGATTTCGATGGGTCTACAATCTTTCTATATAAATAAAACTATAGAGATCTTCAATTGTGCGTGCATTACTCAAAAACTGCCGGATAGATTTTGATTATTTTTTGTTTGTTTAACTTCATTGACCCTTGGACTTTATATTAAAAAAAATATCACAATATTTTCATTTAACATACATTTATTACAGTTTTAAGAAACTACGATTTTTATAACCAACACACGTTCAGAGACGTCTGTTTTCTTGCTATAGAGAAGTGGCGCAAACGGTGTGTTGTAAATGCGCAGGAGAGGAGAATTAAACGGATGGCATTGCTCACAAAGAGATATTGTAAGTAGAAATAATTCTGATTTAATTTTTTATTTTATTTATTGTCCTCTAAACTTAAAATATATTTTTATGATAATAAAGAACCCAGACGAAGTCACGGCTATCAGCTAGTATTATGTATTTGTATTAAGGTAAGTCTTCATTTTCCGTCAGCAGTATATTTAAAAATAATAGTAATGATGTTTATATTATTCAAAAAGTACTTACCGAATTGTTATTCTGAAGCAATAAATAGTGCAGAAAGTCTTACCTGAAACAAGAATGTAAAATCATTAATAAAAGGACAATGCTATTTATAAAGTCGAGAAAATATCTTGTTTCCGCGTAGAACGTTATAATTGACTTTGGACGGATAAATTATATCGCTTTGGTAATACACGTATATATTTCTTTATGTTCTATGTACATACCTTAAAACTTTAGAACCGATGTAATAATTACAGCAATTATTCAAACAAGTACTGTATTCAAATCCGTAGTTAAAAAATAGGAAGTCCTTGTCTCTAAAAATTAACAAACATGTGAACAAGTTTTAAAATGTCGTCCAGTTATTTCTAGTATAGTTTTTAATAACTCAAGAAGTGAACGGTGTGAAAAAATCCCGTCCTCAAATATCGACCACGCAAAAAAAATCCTAAGAAACTTAAAAAAACAAACCTGCAAACATACGTGGTATAAAGCACCGGAGGAATCGCAATTAGCAACGATACCCAGTATAGGTCGAGCCTTATAAGAACAATCTAGAACGACCAGAGTGAATCTAGATCTCGTAGGATGTGTTGCGTCCGGTGGATGGGAAATTTGTCAGTATTAACCTGTTTTATGCTTTTAAATTAGAATTAAGGAAGGTGTTCATCTCAAACACTTTGGTAGAAATTAAACTTCAAATTCGGACAAATAATTCCACAGTAAAATAAAAATGACTTGTACTTGCTATATTATTAATTATACAAATTCTATTCTGTGTTTTTATTTTCTATACTACTATTATGGAACGACGTTTTTTTGGTGTCTCAAGTGCAGCTGCTAGAACACGCTATAGTTGCTTAGTGACGGATTTTGTACTTGAAGGTTGTACGCTAGCCAGACGGGCGTAGAAAAGGCCCTACCACTATATGCAAAAACTATTATCACTATGCAGCCCTTCGTTGCAACCCTTTTGTTTGTAATAGAAAAACTCAAGAAACACTTAATCGATTTTAAAATATTCTTTTAACTATAGAAAGTTACATAATCAACAAGTAATATACGCTGTGTTTTATTTTACCAAAAACTACATTAGCCAAAAGCGAGTACTTCATATATTCAATTTGCCTACAATCTCTCATGCAGTTAAGCGATGATTTAGTCTTGTTCTTGTACTTAGATATACTTGCTGATAGATTTTCAACGCAAAAATTAGTGATTAATAGAGAAGAAGAGATTGCAATGTTTTCTTTCACGAAAAGTTATGACACATTATTGTAAAGTAATCTACGATCAACATGGCATCTGAACACGCTACCACCCAGCCATAACCAATTCAAGTTCATAATCAAATGATTAACCTACAAATTCTCTTTTGGACAGTATAGTAACCAACATTGAGTCAATAGAAATCCCATATGGAAATCAGTGAATTCCTATAGCACTTTCTAAATCCTTTTTAGGTTCTTGCGAAACTAGTTTCGATGGTACAGCCCAATTAGCACTGTTAATCGTCCTTCTGTAGCCATGGGCGCACTTTCTATTGTCTATAAGAATTGTTATGATCTGTAATGAGTTAGACACGTGTTGGAAACACTTGCAAAATTTAATCTATACTATCTATAATCTATAATAATATATAAAGCTGAAGAGTTTGTTTGTTTGTTTGGTTGAACGCGCTAATCTCAAAAACTACTGGTCCGATTTGAAAAAAATATTTCGGTTTTAGATAGCTCATTTACCGAGGAAGGCTTTATGTCATCACGCTAAGACCAATAGGAGTGGAGCGCCAATAAAGATTTTTTTTAATATTGTTGGTATTTTATATTTTGTTTGTTTGTTCCGGGTTATGTCCGAAACTTTTGGACCTATGTTAACGGGAATTTTACTGGCAGATATGAGAAATTATAGCAGTTGACATGTTCTATTCTATTTATTGAACTGTTACCCGTGCATTCGTCCGTGTAAACTTTATTAAAAATATGTTGTTTATTGTAAACAAGCGAGTGAGACGTGTGCTTTACTGGACTTCAAGAATAAATATACATAATTCAAAGTCATATGTTTGTATGTAATTTAAATTATATTATCTTTTTGGTCAATTTAGCGGCCATTTTGATTTATTTACCGCGCTTGCGTCTACATAACTCAGTGATTATATCAACGTATAAGACTAACTTAATTATATCAACAATACGGGTATATTAGATCTATATAATAAAAAAAATTACACATATTGTTCAATAATGTATAGCTTAAAACTTTAATTACTTTCTTATATAGTCTAAGTGAGCACTGAGGGTGATATTTTGTAGGTTAAAGTTCCAGGCATGTTGCTGATGATAAACCCCATTTCATTCGATACACTGTTATTATTTACATTTCTAATTTAAACGTTACATGTTACAGTAGATGGCGTGCGTGTCGTATTTACAAATGTTTTTGAAAAAGCATCTCTATAATGTACAACATCTACTCATAATTTTACATATTTTGATACATTTTAAAAAAGCGCGTGTACCCGCGGCTCGGGTAATAGCTAGTAATATTATAAAGCTGAAGAGTTTGTTTGCTTGAACGAGCTAATCTCAGGAACTACTGTTCCAATTTGAAAAATTCTTGCAGTGTTAAATAGCTCATTTACCAAGTAAGGCTATAGGCATCATGCTAAGACAAATAGGAGCGGAGCACCAATGAAGAGTGGTTCAAAATCGGTTTTTTCCCGTTTTAAGATCTTCCGCTGTGTGCGCTGCGTAAACTGGGCAGAAGCTAAGCTGACGTAGTAAGTATGTGTGACCAACACCCGTTTTTAATAATCTTTTTTCTTTCTCGAACTGACTACGCTATTGACCTGGCAAGGTCTTAACAGCTTTACCGGACTACTAAGGCGAGCGCTTAAGGCACTCAGCCGATTTTGTTTGGGCACCTAGCACAAGGGTGCACAGCACACCTCGGAATGGCTGTTGCCTGATGCATGCAATTCGCGACCTATCTAAGCTAACCTAAGCTAAGCTACATATTCATACATATATGAGTTATTGAAACATATATGTGTACCAAGCATACATATCTCAATAACTCTTATGTGTATTTTGTATCGGGAAATTTCTAAACTATTTCATTTCGATAAGGGGAAAAAAAAAGTAAAACCCTTCCACTTTCATGTGTGAGCGTGTATGCGTGCATGTATGCGGTGATATGTGAAATGTTGTTGCAGGGATGTAAATGTTGTGTCACTGTATCGCGCGAGCAGCGCACTCAAGGGCTCCACGCCGAGGGAACAGACCTAGGCTTGAGCCGCTGCCGAGGGGGCACTACTCTGGTATGCGGGAGCGAAATTTACCTCCAGACCACGGCGGCGTGATCTGTGGTTACATGGACGCGGGCGTGAACACGCTCTGTTTGGAGAGACAGGCTGGTACTGATCGTTCGCTGCCGTTATTTCATCGGGAGGATCGGTAAAACTTTTAATAATCCACCTGCTTTGTGTTTTTATAAGTCTCGGCGTTTGACCACAATCTCAGCTGATGTTAAACAACGATGTAGTCAAAGATGGTAGACGCCTATCCTAGAGAGCCAGTCCGGCTTACAAATGCATCTACTGGAACACACCAACAGGAGTTTGGCGACAAATTTTCAACTTTACGATAGACGGCCTTAAAAACCCTACCACCTAGTTATGGTTTAATCATAATGTCTTCCTTTTACGAAAATTCCGACTTAAGTTGCAAGGACTCGAACCTACGTCCATCGCTGCTATGTTCGAACTTGCTGTTAACTAAGCCGTCATCGCTTTAATTATTCTTCAGTCATCACCTATTCATCGATCCAGGTACTAACATATTTACAGATAACTTGTTCTATTCATTTATTTTATTTGCCTCCTATAGAACTTATTAAAGATCGTTTGTAGGCATCAATATGCATTTAGCAGAAGATGCACTTCTATAATTATTAAAAATATGTTTAGGTAAATTGCGTTGACATTTGAACAATCAAATTACATTCATATTTTATCGAAACCGGTCTGTGTATTTTTTTGATTTGTTTATTGAATATATTTATGCTAATTCCTCATATACAGTAATGCGGAAATTTAAACAAAATTACTACGTCCTTCGATAAACGTGATTAAAATTATTTCTTCTTTACACACAGTTACTCGTATCAACACTTCTTAACTAATAGGAATATTTTAGAGTAGTACTAATCTATACATATAATAAGAATGTAAATCTGATGTGTCTGTACTTTTTTTATTTTCGTGACAAAAATTATTGCAGGTGTCTAGGAATAAGTAATAGAATACATTTCAATCACTTTTGTAAATGTCTATCTGTTTGTCTGTTTGTTTGAACACGCATCACTGCTAAAGTACAGGGTTCACAATAATATCAAATCATAAAGCATGTCTTCGGGAGTAACTTAGTCTTTATTTTATTAAAATCGGTCCACTCTATCAAAAGTTATTGTAATTGGAATGACAGCTTGAGGTAAGTACGAGAGAAGAGTAGTAATCTATATTAACGTTAATCTTAGGAACTACTAGTCCGATTTGAAAAATTCTTTCAGTGTTAAATAGATCATTTATCGAGAAAGGCTATAGGCTATATATCATTACTTAGCGTAATACCAATAAACGCGGAGCGCCAATGAAGAATGTTTCAAAATTGTTTTTTTTTCCTTTTGAGAGCTTCCGCTGCGTGTAAGCGCTAGCCCAAAGTAACTATTCCACGCGAACGAAACGCAGAAGTTAGTTCATAATAATATCGTTTTATAAATTATTGTATTAAGTAATTTTTATAAACTATTTTTATAAGGCTATCTCAACCGAGGTTAGTAACGATAACCGTAAGCTAAAAAACTTCATGTATAATTAATTTTGTCTATACTAATACTATAAAATTAGTGTTGTCTTTCAGCGAACTGGTTATAGGAAATACCAGTCTGATTGCATTGGATAGGTTGTAAGCTGTCCACAATTTAACGCTACGATTCCGAGGAGTGACGTCATATAGTAACCATAAATGCCAAACGATTTATTAAACTCTAGGCAAGCACAACAACGTTAATTTGTAGATGGTATAAAACTGCGGGCTACTATTTCATATATTATTTGTTAGCATGTTCGTTTTATAATCAATTTTTTCTCATAACACAAAAAGAATACACGACACTTCTTGAGGAATACGCCCGACAAACCTGATTTCGCTGGTTCGACAAAGCATCAGCGCAGCTCTTCCAAATCAATGATAAATTTGATGCGCATAAATCTAAAATAATATAAATATTCTCAAATATTAAATAATAACTTTGTAAATAGAACTTCTCATATGCTATGAAATCTTAACTTCTCGGCTGATTTTTAAAAACACACCTTTCAAAATAGAGGTTCTTGTTTTTAAATATCCAGCCATTTTTTTATTAATATTTTACATTACCTACTTTGTTATTGTTCAGATTTTTCAAATTTTCTAATAAATACGTTTATTTTTAACTTATGCTGCCAATAGTCTATTGACTAATGTATCATAAGGTCTACAATCTTTTGTATGGAACTGAAACCCTTATGGTTTTGTATAGTCCAATGATTAATATGCATAGTATAATTTTCAACCAATACATTCTGATAGACATTATAGGCCGATGACCCATCGCAAGAACACATCGCAGATTTCACCTGAGAACTTCACGTTTTGACCGTCTTCCGTATAGCCCATTGTTAAGACTACATGCAAAACTAACAATGGTTATTTATAGGTGTTGATTTCCATGGAGAGAGAGTATAAATATGTTACACATTATGTTACAGAGTAAATTTTTTTTTTATTTAATCGCATTACTAAACAGATTATCTATTTGTCGCTGCGAGGTTCAATTTATGCGGAACAGTGCTGCTGCCAAAAAATTGTCACTCTTTAGCACCACTTGGGGTGCACTTGCAAGGGAATGAGAAGTACACTTCTTGCAGACACGAGTAACATCAGCCCCACAGCAAAATAAAACCACTAAAAACACTACTTAGAGTTAAGAAAATATACAAGATACTGACTAAATTATTGGTGTTTATAGAATGTAAAATAATAGAAATTTATACGATTAGATTTCATCATTATTAAAATTAGGACCGAATTCATTTATACAAACTAAGAGCTTTAAGATATCGACAAGGCTAATAATTTCATTAACATTCATTATCGCAGCTTAACAAATCACCTCGCGGCCCCTGACTTATGACACTTATTACCTGTTTCCCCGCTATTTCATATGCAAACATCTTTTGTATTCGAGAAACCGTTGAAAGATTATTAATTTATAATTTTCTTCGCATCTTTATCACATTGAAGGTAATTAGAATTAATGAAATGCGATTACTTACGCATAAATCAAAAAAAGATAATCAGATATAAATCAATATCAGCTTAGTTATTGATTGAGTCACATTTCCGAGGAGTTAGAAGAATTTGTAATAGAAATAAAATTTAATGTAACAAGTGGATTTATACTTACTGAATATAACAAACAAATATAGGATCCTATAATAAAGCTTAGCTTAGAAGAAGGTTCAACAACAGATTTATTCAGGACGATAATATAAATTGCAAGTAATGCATTCTTAAATTCTAACGATCTAGCGATGTAAATAATAATAGAAATAAGATAAATCAAACCCACTTTATTGTATATAATAATGTTAATTAACACAAAATAACACATACTAAACGGGAATTAAACCCGGAACCCATACAGATAGTACAGTTGACTAACAACATTAATCGTTTAAACCATGTGTAATTCCATTCAAAATTAAACGGTAAACCGTAGAATGAAGGTGCAATATTGCATGGGGAGCTGACCCTTGGCAAACTTGAGTCCGGTTTTGACTACTTTCAATTCGCGAATCAAGGTCACGTGGTAGTAGAAATTTTAAACAGCAAGTCAACGAATGACTTACGCCTTGCGTTGGTATCCATGCGTTATGTACGTGATCAGGTGTGACTGGCTTCTGTCATAGTCAACTGGTGAGTGACAACAGTACATGTGAAATCCGTAAATGTAGTACTTTCTGCAAGGAACAGACAATAATGAAACAGGAGAATATTTTGAAGGATTTTTATGAGGTATCTATAGCACACTCATTCTTTGATTAATTAATGAATAAGTAGATCAAACATTGTCTTTTATAATCTTAAATTTGAAAAAATACAATATAATGGAGATTTTTTTGACATAATAATAATAAATCGTTAACTGATACGCGTTTTAAATTCTTACGCTGGCCTTTGGGTTTTGAGATGCGTTTCCCAAATAACCCGTGGCATAGCTAAACTGAACTATTAGATTCGACACCGAAGTAATTCAATGAAGGTCATGATTCTCTAAAGATTATGACATTGTGAAAAGTTAGCACTTGTTTTAATAAAATGGAATTATTCCGAAAGGGTTATAAGAGAAACTTAGTCCTGGTTTCGACCTTGAATATGAGACAATATCAGATTCACAAGGTTATTATTAAGACAATTAGTCGTTATAAACATTGCTATTTTATTGTGTCACGACAAAGCGTGACAAATATGCGTGATGGTAAGCATAGTACATTCCAAAGTAACAACAACTACCGTGACATACTATACACCGACAGTCATTGTTGTTATCCAGACCTGCGTAAATGTCTCTTCATATTACCCTCAAGGAACCGATGTCATAAGGAAAAAAGGAACACATTAGCCGAAAGATTGCTCTACAGATTACAAGTTACAGCAAAAACCAGACGTTGCTAACTTTTTAGTTCATGCCCAGATAGAATTTACCGTAAAACTGCTGCTCCGATGTCCAATATGCCTGATTTGGTTATAGAAGGCAGAACTAAGAATTAAATAGATTTTTTAGACTTAGCTGTTCAGAATACTGGCCTTGATACAGACGGTATGACACCCAAATTTTCAATGCTATGTTAGAAAGAAATTCTCAAATTAGCACCCGTAGATATTAGAGGAAAACGACTATCCTATATTTAGAGATAATTTTAGGCCATTGAGCTTGTGGATTAGACTTGTATTTAATTCAGGCGTGTAATTCAATATTTAGTTACATCTGTAGGGATAAAATAATGTCCTATAGCAATATATCAAATACTAAGACCAACCTCATTTGCACAAACTATCAAGTAAATGAGTATATCTCTGTTGTTCACTCGGGCTAGATTTAACGAACAGTACATTTTGACAATTGTTGTACAGTAGCTTGTTCTTGTTTGTCCAGTTTTAGAAACATCCGTTGTTATCATGTTCATCGTCAAATGCATGACAGTTATAGTCAAAGTTGTTGTAACAGATAGAGATGAACTACTAAGGACAACAACCTTTACAGCTATGGATATGGAACACAAACAAAGAAGAAACTGCGTCACAGAACAATTAAACGTTATTTAATACAAATATACGTGGTATAGCGTTAAAGACTTTCATTTTCTGTTTGAATTGAAGCGAATATTGCAATTAACGCAATAAATTACACAAGTCGAGATCGCGGAGTTAACTGCCGTGAAATACTAATGTCGGCGCTAAGAGTCTGTTATGCTGGACCGTTTACGTTACGTCTAGACATAAATCTTCACATTGAATGAGTAAAAGTTACTGGGTAAGTATATGTATAATTTGCCTTTGAATTTTGTAAATTTGACGCAATTAAATATTTGCGATTAATGACGCAACCTTTACTAATAAGATAGGTTTTAATTATTAATATATGACCTATAACTGTTACTTCTTCATTTGATGTTAAACACGTGATCTATTTATACACAGTTTCTTTGAGGCTCAATCACTACAAAACCACTGAACGTAATGGCATAGAAATATCTCATATATGATTCTAAGCTACTTACGTTTCCTTTACCATTTTTTAAAATTGAATCTTTACTTAGTGCACAGCGAAGAAGGCGGTTATCATCTAGTTATCAGCTTTCATATCAATAATCTTTATTAAGCTAAGCTGCGTTATTTCGTTTAATTTGCCGAAAAGCCAAATAACAATGTTTGCCAATGGATAACAATAAAGTATAAATAGAGATATTTACTTGAGTAGTCCGGTGAAGCTGTTAAGGCCTAACTAGGTCAACAGCGTAGTCAGTTCGAACAAAAAAATCTTAAGCTCTATTTCAGCTCTGCATACCAAGTTTTGATGTTAACAAAAACAATCTTATTATTCTATTGTTAATATAAGCTGATACTCATGATACTATTATTGGTGTGATTAAAATCGATGAGCAATGTTAATAAACTTACTGAACTCAAATACTGCAAGGGGAATTTAAAAATGACTTAAAATTATATAAAGCAGAACAGGATGTAATTGCCTTTTGTCAACAATACCTATATGTTTGTAAGAATTACGTGAAGTTATGCAATAGACTTTAAACAAATTTCTATTTAGATTGCTGCTAATAATATCTAATAAGTGGCATTTACATAATATGTAGTATACTAAATACTTGGATCGGCCAAACCAATATTTATAGATAGAATTGAATAAAGACCGGTACACAGAACATTTAAAGGTAGCTGAAGCTACAACATCTATATCTGTACTAATATTATAAGGCTGAAGAGTTTGCTTGAACGCGATAATCTCAAAAACTACTGGTCCGACTTGAACAATTCTTTCAGTGTTAGTTTCATTTATCAAGGAAGGCTATATATACGCTAAGACCAATAGAAGCGGAGCACCAATGAAGAATGTTTCAAACTCGGGTTTTTTTTTCTTTTGAGAGCTTTCGCTGCGTGCGCTACGTAAACGGTAACTATTACACACAGACGAAGTCGCGGGTAGAAGCTAGTCATACGTATAATAGGATTCGTGAATGTAGAAACAGCATAAAAAATCATTAAACCAAAATAATATATTCTCGCGCATCCTTAAACATAACTCAGAGAATGGCTCAATCTTAACTGGTTACTTCTCTGTTAACATTAACTACCTTTGAAAGAGTGTGAATAATTGCAACGCTGTCGAAGCTGCTGGTTAAATCTAGCGTATATATATTCGCAAACGAGTTGACCTCCGCGCAGTGTTTAATAGCCAGTTACGACTTCACGGCAATCAGGTCAACAAGCTACTTTCCTAGCAAATGGTGCGTGTTGTTCCGTTCGATAGTTCCGAACTACCAATTGGATTGTCTCGTTAATCAAATATAATATATCTTCACGCTATTACTTGCTAGAAGTGAGCAGAGATAATTTATTCGTGATTATTCTATACATATATGGCGGTAGGGCATATTAAATTACCTCCCTGACTAGCTACCAACGTGAGGTTGTAAATCTGTCAGCTAACATTTTTTGATGTATTCCATCATCTATCTTTGGGGGTTAATTTCTTTGGTTTAGATTGTAATTATCAACCACATTGTCATATTATTAGGTAACAATAATACTGAAGCATTGATGCAAAATTTCAGTTTAAATGCTATAATAGGATTTGTTTCCTGTGATGAAAAGTGTCATAATGCAATTATAATTCGTTGATGAAGGATCTTGTCGTACACACGTGCGTAATTAAAACCATCAAGATAAAAAAATATTACGAGACTTCAAATTACCCTTTTATCTAAATTTACTGAAAACATATCCCATGCTGTTGCAGTATTGGTAAAAACAATTCTTCACTAAAATATATTTTACAATGTCTAGGGTTTATTAAGATGTTTTCGTTCACTTCTAAGTTTAAGGGAGTCTCAATTTAACTTCAAAATTTGACATCGCTAGTTTACCATTCAACTACACTAACATAGAGACGCTAACTAATAACTTCTTCCAGCTAATCGCGGTTTGTATTCACGTAAGTTAGCTTAACAACTATGAGTCTAATTTCAGTAGTAGAATTCAATTCTAATTCTTCATATAGCAAAGTATTAGTCAAAGGATTCTAAAGTATTTTCCTATCCAATTGTAGATCGGATATCATATACATATTTGATTCTATAGCTTTAGTTCTAGATAGTCTGTGATTTAATAGTTGATAAGTCCCTATCGACATTCGACAAGTATGAGTGGAGTCAATAATTAGGTCATTTGAACTATTAATTCTATTCCACCTACAGACCGCTCACAACAAGATGTGAATTACCGGGCATTCATTAGATGTAATGCATATGTACAAATGTCACAATGAGACCACTCTCTGTTGTACAATAAGTCAAGTACGCGTTCATAACGTTTGCGACTTTGACTTTAAATGATTATACCTCAGTTTTAACTGATCATATTGACTGAACATGAATCATTTTTCTTTTACCATTTATAATACGCTACCATATTTAATACTGAGATTCTAAGATATACTAATATACAACATTCCTTCAGGCTATTTAGCCGACAACATAACATAATTAATAATTCTAGTGGAACACGGCTATTAAATATTATAATATCAAATAGTCTTACAGTTATTAACTCGGTAGTTGTCAGATTAAATATAATAGTATTTTTATGGATAATTTAAAATAAGATAGGTTGACATCAATAATTTAACAAATCAACTCATTAAAATAGTTAAGAGGACGTCCTTCTCGAAGGAAATTTTGGCCTTAAAACAATTTCTTGTCAGACATTAAATATATTGAGTCCATTTTATTAACTAACGAATGCTTCAACAGTTTATTCAATATAATACAAGACGTCAAATTTTAGAAAATAAATGCGAGAAAAATACATATAATCTTCAGAGAGACCGCGAAGTGATATGTTTGCTAATTAAGACTATACAAGTGATTCTGAAAAGCTTGTTTCCTTAGTATTCAAACAAGCTATGTACAACAGAGAAACAGACAAACTTACGGTTGTGCACAAAAGAAATTTCAATACTCGCGTTTGGGATACAAACGAAAGAGTAACAAAGGCATTTTACGAGTCTGCAAGTTATAATTATGTATAAATAATATTAAAAATCCTCGCTTAGTTGGAATCGCTCCGTTGTCACGCGCGCGAGGACGTTCCGCACTGAGTTCCGCGAATTCTTTCGCTCGTGTCCTGCGCGACAATGCGTCGCAACAAAGAAGCCCCTACTTCAACAAGAAGCCAAAAAGGCCCTTTTCAGGGCCAACCAGATGCCTCTGCGTCATCTCAACGCAGAAACACAAGCTTGCCTACGGACCCTGCCGATTCAAACCCGACCACCTCAGCTATGCACACCGGACGCCGCACTGCGACCGCCTCGCCCGAGTCGCGAACGCAGTCGCCTGAACCGCCGTCGCGGCCGATGGAGGCGCAACAGAGGCCGCCCGTCGAGCCGTCTCCGCAGTTAGAGGCGTACGAGAGTGATTTGCTCACTCTCGCCCAGCTTATTACAGCTGGGGTCCTAACCGTGGGGATGACTCGATGGATGGCGCTGTATCTGCGCCTCCAGGAGGCCAAGATGGACGGTGAAGAACTCGCCGCCGCGGACGCAGCGGCGCTCGCTAGCGCAGCTCACGGACATATCGAACTACCGCTGATTCCGGAAAGTCAGGCTAGCCCGCTCGGTCGCGCGCTTCGCCGGAAGCGCAGCGATTCCGATGCGGGCCTCGTCGCGATTTCCGAAGAGATTGCCCGCAAGCAACAATCTCCAGAAGCCCGGTCACCAGACCAGAAGAAACCGCGAACGGTCGAGCCCACGCAGAGGCTCCCGCCCCGCGTCGATCACCCAGCGGCGCAGGCGCCCGTAGCACCTGCGCCAGCTCCGCCGCGAAAGGCTGCTCGGGCGCAGCCTTCGAGCGCGATGAAACGCCAAGAACACGCAACGACCACTAAACAACAACAGAAGCCTACGGAACACTCGAAGACTCGCGCTATACCCGCCGTAAGCCGGGGGGCGACACCAGTACCTTCGAGAAGAAGCAAGCCTACAGAACCCGAAACCTCCGTAACGACGGCTATACCCGCCGAGAGCCGCGCGGCGCCACAGGCGCGCGCGTCAACCGGCCAATCAGAGAAGCCTACAGAACCCGACCGCTCAGCAAGTACGGCTATACCCGCCGGGAGCCGCGCGGCGCCACAGTCGCGCGCGTCAACCGGCCAATTGGAGAAGCCTACAGAACCCGATCGCTCAGCAAGTACGGCTATACCCGCCGAGAGCCCCGGGGCGCCACTTGCGCGTGCACCAGCGCAGTCGCGGCCATCGTACGCCGCGACAGTGGCGACTCCGTCGACATCGCAAGCCCAGCCCGCGAGAAACACCGACTCCATAACCGAGACGCCTAGGAGGCGCTGTCCGCCAATCGTAGCGGAGAGCCTGGCCAACTGGCCGGAGCATCTACGGAGATTGGCCGACAAGCTGGGGCGCAAACCGAATGCGTACGCTTATGGAGAAGGAATACGTTTCCTGCCGGCCGACATGGATGAATACAGATCCATCTACGGATATCTTGAACAAACAGGGGACGCGAGTTGGTACGCCTACTCCCCCCTGTCCGAAAGAAGCTTAAAGGTCGCGATTCGCGGCCTACCAGTACACACCCCGCCTGAGATTATTACCGAGGCCCTCCGAGAGAAGGGCTTCGACCCGGAATTCCTGCGGGGGCGAGCGTGAAGAAACCAGAAGGTCGCTTAGTTCCAGTCGTCGATTAGCTGTCTAAATCACCTTGAAACTGCAGTTCGTATTATTGTAACCTTTTATGTGTGCGTGTGTTTCAGTATTTAAAACTATTTGAGAGGTGACCTTGCAAGGGCGTTATTTTTTATTCATTTCATTACTGATCAGTCATTGGAATTTGGCTGGCCTAGTGCGATTTTTTTAATAGCTAATTATAAGCTTGGTGCTTCTCCAACAAAACTTGACATTCTATTACATTGGAGTCAAAGATATTTCTTTCTAAGTATAAAAAGAGGTCAATGCTCAAGCACTAATTTGAGACATAGCAAATAAACTCCTGATAACAGATTTTTACTTGCTTATGTTTCCCCACATACAGTGTTTCAGGTTACATTCATCAACGTTTCCCAGGTTCATGGTTCCCTCACGATGTTTTCCTTCACCATTGCTCGATAGTGTCACCAATTTAAATTCGTAAATGTACGCGAATTTCCAAAAAATCGTTTTTACATACTGGGGTTCCTACCTGCGGACATCGGATTGGTACTCTACCGGTCAAACCATTCGACCACTACGACTATCGTTATTATATTATTTTATTAGTTATATATTTCCTACAACCCAGAACTTCATGTCGTATCTTTAACTACGCTTTTCAGGTTTTATTAAATTTAATTTAAAAAAATTTAATTTAAATTTATTTTATACGGATAAACATTGTTTTTAAATAAGGAAATAACATGTTTGATGTGTTTGGAGTCAATTTTAATTTTTTTGTGACACGCTCTTTAAATGCACCTTAATTGTGGAAGTGATATAGGCTGTAAAATATCTAAATATATATACAAAAGACTTTACAAAAGATTACAAGAGGTTACAAAAGTTTACAAAAGGTTGGCAGTAGGCTTTATTCCCTTATAAATAATTCTACTTGTCCTATAATGTCTTTCCAGCAACAGAAGGTTGGTTGGTAGTCGTATCATTACTCGTCATATTTTTGTAATATCCTACCTAGTAGCTAAATAAACACTAAGTATAAACATGCGACAAGTTTCACTATAATTGACGCTCATAACATGTTTTAGCAGGAACGTTACAGGAAGAAGGAAGACTGGCAGCAACGACGGGTAGTATTAAAACTATTATGGTCTGATTGATCTAAAACCTGCTTTCCTTTCCAAAACAAGTTATTATGCTAACTTTGATTTGTGAATAAATTATTTGATTAAGAACTAAATAAAGGCCTACAAAAATATACGAGTTATAATAGCAGCCTGTTAAAGACGTAGCGAGAGAAAGGCTGTCGGAAACGTTTCATCCTATGGAAAGTTGCGTCGAAATCGAGTTTCTAGTTAAAGGAAGATTATTATTATAATTCTCTACATATCTACATTTTCCTATATTTTATATCGTTTGAACACACGTAGACACATTAAGAAATCTAAAATTATGAACCGGAAACATACGAATCGATAGATTTACCTTCCTTTTACAAAGATGAAAGAAAGAAAGAAACACTTTATTATTGAAACAACCATACAATTAAATTAAATTAAATCAAACTAATTAGACAAAAAAATTAAATACATTTGAAAAATGAAAGAAAAGAAAATGTCTAACACTTAGCCAACCCATTCAGCAAATATGCGCAGTACACCATTACTGCAGCGCTGATTTTCGATGGGAGCCCATATCATGATAAACGGACGTTCAGTCGGCCATTTTATAATACAAAATTAAAATAACAAACCTATAAGTACAACGCAGAACATGTCACAGATGATTACATTAAATAGGTATAGCTACTGTAACTACAATTCCAAAATGAGACTCTGTTTCAATTTAATGTAAGAATCCCGATATAAACTAGTATAGATCAGGTAGAATTGGGTAACATTCTAAATGTTATTTCTTAATTTATCGGTTTCATCAATCTTATCTAAATTTTTTTACATAATTAATAGAATTTATGAATATAATAAAATTAAAAGTCGTTCAAAATTCAAATATATTCCTAGACCGCATTAAATTGTACCCTAAGCGTGAAGTTTATTAACATACGTTTAAAACCAAGGACTCTGTGAATACTAAAAACAATTTAAAATTGTACAAAAGGTCACTTGCAATGAAATACAAAACAAACAGGCCGAAGTAAAAGCATTAAATCAATTGACCATGAAACTAGCAAAATTGGAGTAAGAATAATTATTATATTTAAATCATGACAAATTAATTAAAACGGCTTAATTTATTGGAATGTGGGTTAAATCGTATAGAATTAAAATGTTATAAAAAGTATTTCTTAGTTAAGATGTATGTAGGAGTATATTATCTGTTCCATTTCGAGCTAAATCGATTCTATAAATCTTTCACAGGTTGAAAGTTATGCTCTAGTTATACCTAGATTTCGTTCGATTGTCATCAGTTTTTATATTGTAACTAGCAACCACCCCCGACGTCATCTGCTTTAAATAACAATATATATAACTTCATGACACTAAAATACAACTACTTACTACTTACTTACACTTACTACCGATTAGGTAAAATAGAATATCCTGCAGTTTATCGATCTAAGATAGGTACACAAAATAATTTAATATAAACTGATACCCGTGACTTTATCTGCAATTATTATGTTTAATTGTCTTTACATCTTTCGTACTTAACACGCACCATCATTCAAAAGTCGCGCCGTATTTCAAATTACAATAAACTTTTGATAGAGTCTATCGATTATAATGAAATAAAGACTAAATGTTACTCGAAAATATGCTTTACGATTTTTTTGAAAAAGTTTTATCAGGAACGCTGTACTTTAACAGTGATGCATGCCCATACAAACAAACAAGCAGACATTTCTAAAAAATATTGAAATATGTTTCATTTCTAGGCATCTACAACATTTTATTCTCAAAAAATCTAAAAAGTACAGATACATTCAATGTAAAGTCTTTTATATGTATAGATATGTATGTATAGACTAGAAATGGGATATGTAGGTACACAACATTGATATTACACACACAATAGGCATAGACACAGGAAAAATAGTTTTACATGAAAAAAAAAACATCATAAGGAAATACGTTTAACAGTAATACTACCAAGTTATTACCTTCTATAGTAATTACCATTTCTAGCGTTGAATACGCAATTATCGCACTTACTTCGACTATTATAAAAACTAGGACCACTTAATTATCATCGTATTCGCTTTCGACCGAAACATCGGTTCGGGTGTTGCAAATACCATCAAGTTAATGACATTGAACCAATCATGGGTAACTGTTGTTAATTATTAAAAGCTATAAAATCATCCGACCCAGTTGAATATGTATAACGCTTTGATTTTTATACGAAAAACATCTAATGAACTGGTCTAGTCTGCGGCCGTAACAAACAGTTGCGCATCTGACTAAAATACACTTCGCGGATTGACATTTAGGAAATTATTGTACTAACTAGTTTTTATTTATGACGTTGACAAACGTCCCGCCCTGACTATAAAAAAAAATCCTTGAGAAATTATATACCAAAACCTTCCTCATGAATCACTTTATCTATTGGTGAAAACCGCAAGAAAACCTGTTCAGTAGTGTTTGAGTTTATCGCGAACAGACAGACAGACGCGGTAGAGGACTTTGTTTTATACTATGTATAAAGGAGTTTATTTAAGTATGTTAAGATAAAAAGAAAATTAAAATGTTTAGTTAGTGTATTTCTTTGTTTTGGTTTCATTAAGTTTGTTTGAGTTATTTGTTATAAAATACATCGCAAAACACCTACAATTAAGGTTGCACTTATATAAAGTATATTCTTTAAAATGCATGCTATGGACTAACCTTGTGTAAATCTTGTTTGTGCTTCAAATAAATAAATTAAATATAAAATGTGATTGGAGAACAAAAACTCATATGTTAATCAGAGAAAAGTTCTATTCCACTTTTTCTTCTGGTTTCTGGACATATATAAAACTCAATATTTGCAGATTCAGATTAAATTGCAGATGTGTCCCACTTTCTTCGGATGCCAGTATTTCTATCAAAATTTAGGGATTACTATATATACAAACGGAGTAATGTGAATTATTCTTTAATGATCAGGTATCCTAATGAGGAAAGAAGAAAAACTTATCGTCATTACTACCATGTAAGAATTTCGCATCTCGTTCGCATCAGTGGGTTTTAGATGCTAAAATATCACACGGATGTGATGCAGAAAAAGCTGTTACAATTACACAAAGGTAATGTCATCATTTACAAATATTCAAGCGCAGACGAAGCTGCGGGCGGCTACTCACAAATACTCTATTATGAGCAACGATTATTACATTGATTGCATGTTGTTTGTCATGAACGCATTCGATTCAACAATATTAAGATTGCTACCGGCTCTTGGTGCGTAAGACGGTGACGACACAGAGAAGAATGACGAGATATAATGACGAAACGGTCGACTGCTTTCACCGGGCCCGTGAAAGTAATCGAACGTTTGTCTCGCTTCTTGTTTTGTATTCGGGTGGCAAGGTTATTAGATTCTTTTGTACAGTCTTTTTTATACATACAAGAGGTTTGTTTAGGTCTCGTTTATACATTAAAAATATATAGTATTCATGATATACGTAGTGGGTAATTACTTAAAGATGGTGACTCTACACAAATATACATATAGAGGGTTTTTAAGGGACCTTAGTCTGTCATGTAGTAGATTTATGTTTTATTCATAATCTTGTGTTATCTGGCTCTATATTTTGTAATATTGGTGGTGTTTTACGTAATATAGTTCGGTTATTGTATATAAATGCAGTGGATGGGAATAATACCACGGAGCATGAATCATGAGAATGCTTCTAACAAGGCAGCCACCATCTTGTTACTTCACTGAAGTGATCACAAGACGCTAGTAATATGATTACCTACTCGACGATGGCAGTAATAATCTAGAAGATTGGTTGGCAAAATACTAGGAAGAAGGATATACATATAAATAAATTTGAACTATCTTCTTTATACATAACGGTGTTATTAGAAAAGAGTTAAATACGTATTGAACACTTGCTTTAAAAAGGTTTCGAATTAAATGCACCGCGCTCGCCAGAGGCAACTTCGCGTTACTCTTTTTTGCAAGTCTAACCTAACGTAACCAAAGCGAGACAAAAGAGCAAGGTGGCGAACATTCATCGACCGCGGTGCATTTAATTCGAAACCTTTTTAAAGCAAGTATTCAATACGTATTTAACTTTTTTTTCATAACACCGTATAAGTTTTAGTGTTTGAGCGCAATCTTATCTGATGCTAAGTGATAATATGATTCAAGATGGTAGACACGCTAAGCCTAGAGGGAGCTGGCTCTGAAGGGCAGCTGACGGAACACACGAACAAGACATTAACTTGAAGGTGGTAGCTAGCCAGGCGGACTCAGAAAAAGCCACCAGGGTATGGTTTCATCACAATATTTTCCTTCACCGGAAACTGCGACTCAGTTGAACGGATTCGAACATACGTCCATCGACGCGGTGTCCGAACATGCTATCAACTAAATATCACCGCTTCTTTTGTTTATCCACGTTAGCCTCATAAACTGCAGATTTTGTCATAACAGTTGTTAGAAAATGGACGTTTCGGAGTTTTAGGTAAGATACATTTTATAGCACTTTCCATTGTAGCTAAGCAGTAAATGTAATTTTTAACAGAGATAACTTAAAATCGATAACCGTAATGACAAAACTAAAAAAAAAACATATTTACTAGAACAAGTCGCTGGTAGCAGCTAACGTGATATTTACAATTTTGATATATTTATTAAACTAAAAATACTAAACACCATTTTTAAAATCATGAATGAAACTTTAAATATTCGTAACAGTATAGTCCAATACGAACGTCAAGCTTGAATGTAACGAATTGTGACAAACTCGAATTTAGTCACAGAAGAGGAAAGTCATTGGTATAGGAAATAAACTAATAAGTAACATAGAAACCGCAGACTGGATAATGTAATAAAGCGTTGATTTCGAAACGATAGTGTTTGACCATATTTTTTTATTTATTTATATATAAAGCAGATTGCCGATTACCTGGATAGTAAGTTCAAGCACTATATCAAGCGGGTTTTAATGTCTAAAGGTTATTATAGGATGGATCAATATGTGAACGATAGTGATGCTTGTAAACATAAAAATATGTATAAAAGCTAACCAAAAGGAGAACCGGTGGTAGTTTTGCGGTTCATAAGCGTTTTCTCAGGGCCTAAATTGAATAAAGAATCTTTAATTTTGATTTATGATTCCTATAACGTTATGTAGAATGCTATTACAGATAAAATATTGTCAATAAATCCATATTAAGTACTCACGTGCAGTATCCTGCTTTTGATTTGAGACACCGTAGAGAAGACCGAGATAGTCGGTTAAGTTCGGCTTCCTATAGCGTTCTCCTTGTCTATCGCAGTTATTGCGCTGTGCGATAGAATGAGTGTTTTACAAAACCGAAGCGAGCCGATGTTAACCGAACATTTCACTCCGTTTCCCGACGTGCCAAATCAAATGCCGGGTACTGTTTTGTAAGTTCTTTTCGATTTTAATACAGAAAACGCTTCTTTGTTTGTTATGTTTTACAGACTACGACGTTATACAACAATCTCAACTGATATTAAATGACGATACGTTTTAAGATGGTAAAGCGCTTAATCTAGAAGAGACTCTCAAGTGCTACCGCCGAAACACGCTTTTAGGTGCTTAGCACACACACACACGATTGAAGTAAAACTTCTTTGGCGTTATAAGAGATGGCGATTAAGTTAAAAATAAATACATCATATGAGAATTATTCTTAAATCAATATTACACAATAACTAAACATAATCAAAGCTTCTATTAAATCATAATTAATTTAATTCGTTACTTAACATAGCAATCTGTTCGTATTTTTCTATATTTTATTTACTTTATAACAAAGAGTTGCTAATAATATTTCCTGTGTTATTTAAGTTCCGAATTAGCCAATAGATGGCACCACAGATATGATGCTTTGATTTAATTTATTACTTACTTAGATTGAAACCAGATTGCAGCACGGTTGCGCGCTCATATATACATAGTTAATTCTATTGTATGATTTTATTATTATTCAATTTAATAGTTTTTTTTCGAAAGATTTTTGATTGATATGTTTATAAACTATTTGTTGACAAAATCAAAAACATTTAAAAACCGGATGGTACTGAAACGTGACGCCATATTGCCGTAACGGACTTCCGTTGCATTGCCGTCCAGTTACCTCGTAGTCGCGCCTAAAGTAGTTTTACTTCAAAAACATGCATAGGAAAATCCCAACTACTAAACTACTTTCGTTTTATGCAATTTTCTTTTTTGATCTTGTGAGTATTGTAGTGAAATATATATTTTCCTTTCCAATATTAAAAATTCAAACATATTTGTCCGTTTGTTTGTTACGCTTTAACTACTGAAATCATGAAATTTTGCATACACGTTGTGACGGATATAGAAAAAGACATAAGGTATCTTTTATTTAAAAAAAACTATTGCTTCCGAGGGATAGGTCAAATTTACAAAGCGATAAAAATTTGCGAGCAAAACGTGGAAAAAAATAACTGTCTATGATAAAACATTACAATAAAATTAATTTGTACAGTTAAATTTAACCGAAATTACTAAAAAATAAAGCCGAAACTATTAGAAATTAGTCCAACACTATAACAAAATAATACCATTTTTATTTCCGTGTTTATTAGCCTAGATTGTATCGATTCCAATTTGGCTACAACTTAGTCAATAAAATATCAACAATTTAAATCGCAAAGCATCCATTGCGGTATCGCGAACGACTATATTTCCAATCCATTCATTTATGCAGTAATGTATTTTGATACTACGATATTACCTGTTTCAAGGTTGTTCATCGAAATTCGATTTTGTTTACCTGAAAATAAAAGACAATTTGATTAGAAAAACATAATTCGGTTCAAAAAGTGAAACCGTTCGTAGAAATAGTAGCTAAAAAATTTAAAATATTATTATGCGACCTACTTACTTTTTTTAATGTTAGAAATTAGCATTTTTTTTATCATATTTATGAATTATTTTAAAGATATTTATAACCTTAAATTCTTATTTTAAAATGAGACATAAAATATTAAATTCGCCAACGTATTCCAATACATTAACATGTAAGATTTATTATATTAGGTATGGCTGATTCAAACATTTAAATCCAAAAAGGTCAATTATATAGTAAAGTAAGGATCCTTATTTTTTTATTATACTTGGGGTGGTTCGGTCGTTAGCGTGTTCGGATGCCGCGTCTGATGATGTCAATTCAATTCAACGATATTTTTTCAACACAGTTTTAAAGATTTATAAACAAAGAAATATAAAAGTTATAGATAATAATAACTTGAAGGAAAATCTTCATACCTCTTGTTACAGTAGAGATAAATAGTTTTGATGAATCCGTCATAGTGACTCTTTTTGTCAATCGCTTTTCTAGACCAACCAGTATACTCAAGAGCAAGACAGTATGACAGCAAATCAAATCAAAAATACTTTACTCAATTCAAGCCCTGAAAATGCTCTAATGAACATCAAAGCTCCCATCAGTTCGGAAAAAGAACCCAGTCATTGAAAATAACCGGTAAGAAACTCGATCTGGTTTATCTTTTCATGATACATATTTTTACAAGCATAGATAGTATACATTCGTTTTCATCGATGCACAGAGAAGATCGTCATTTCCGGACGTCACCATAGTTCACATATTGATTTTATAATTCAGACATTAGAACCCGCTTAATATGGTCCTTCAGCTTACTATCCGGTAAATCGATAATGTGCTTAAAAAAACTGTTACTTATCTTAGTGAGCTTTAAACATGGAATGACCACTTTGTTGTTGTTTCTAGTGTTTAAGCTATGTCTGTCTTTTACTAAATCCAGCTTATCTAAGTTTTTGCGGACATACATTATATTACGAAGAACCGGTTAGGTCGTAAACGGTAAATGATTCCTGGATTTCAGTACGCTTACCATGAGACACAGCGCTGTCACTCTATCGTAAATATATCATACTGCTTCCAAACAATTTGAATCATAATGGCTTTTATTCATCTCATTAAAACCATAGTAACACAGTAATCGAAATGATACTTTTTGTTTGAATTGACTTTCACTGTTTGGTCTATTAACTTATCGTTGTGCAATTAATATAGGTATATAGACGCGACAACTGCAGTACAGTGAAATGTGAACTTTGTTTTGTTCTTATTCAGGATTTTTTATTTGTGTGGATTATCAAAGAGTCTAAAAGTACGTGTTTTGGATAAAAATACCATTTAAATGGTCTTAGAGAACCCCTAGTACCCAAAAGACTAGGAAAAAAATAATTAAGAACAATACTTTGAAATGATAAGTTCAGCAAAACAGTAAAAAAAATCATCAAATTTTCTAATAATTTCAACTTTAACCTTGAATACCCTCTGAAGGAATATATATATCAAAAAATGTTACAAAAGACCTTTTTTGTAGAGCATATTTCGTACAAAAATATACCCTTGCCTTATAAGTCATGTAAACTGTTACGAAATTACAAAATTCTAATGGTTTGAAAAAAACCTTTGTTAATCATATGAGACAACGCAATGAGGCACCCTTTACGATTAAAATTAAGAACCGCCATTTGAACAGGGTTATTTTTTCAGTATCTTGAAGAATATATCGAGGGTGCTTTTGTAAAAAGAAAAATAGTCGAAGTTCTATATATCCTTATGCACATAGATTATCGTCTTAACAAACTGTCATGTGTATTAAATAAAAGTGGAAGATAAACAAGGGCCGGCAATTTCTCTCGCGACAAGTGGAATCCACTTTCACCGGCACACCCAGAAGTTCGGCAGTGAGCATCGTGTTCGTTCTGCGTGAATTTTATCGTGGGCATATAATTTTTTTTTATATATATATACAAGTAAAAAAAATATATATATATATATATATATATATATATAAGTAAAAAAATAATCACATAGTTCTAATAATAACTGATATGTTTCCTTTTTTCGTGTTCTCTCACTTCGGTTACGTATTCCTGTTAATTACAAGTTAATTTATTATCATTCAGTATACGATTTGCGTAATACCATTAATTAATTTTTATATAATTACTATATATGTACAAATAAAAGAATAATTTTACCAAACAAATCATTTCTAATTGGGTTGATGACGTGAGTGTAATGCTTTTAGTTTTTCAAGCGTCCAAGGTGACAATATCGGTGATGGTGAGCCATGCGCTTCAAACTAAATTTAAAAAAATGTGGATTATTTTAATATTTATTACATAGTAGTCGGTACCCTCGATATTGTGTCCTCGTTAAAATAATTCTTGTTACATAAAAAGTAATTGTTTAATCTGGATTAATTAAGTAATATCTATTTTTATTGCGATTTTGTTATTACCTCTTTTAAGTTACCTAAACTATTTTTTACCATTTCAGTTTATTCTCTATATAGCCTGATTCAAAATCCTATATCAGCGAATAAAAGTCAATTCAACCATATCTCACATTAACTCGGACAAACAACAGACAATTTCATTTATATGTATAGATATCAGATACTGTGTATACATTTTGAAGAAATACAAAAATATTACATATTTCTACATACAATGCTGCCTACCATACTACGGTAACATAGCGTTACAGTAAACAGACATAAAGTTTAGTCACCGCGTGGTTGCGTGCCGGCCATTGCACTCTTTCCCACGACGGAGACTAGACTATACGCCTGACTGCTCTCTAGGCACTCTGGCACGCGATTCTGCAATACTATCTTATTACATATTTCAACGTTACGAGAAGTCACTGGAAACGGTATGATGGGAAAACATGTGTTCTGAGGCTTAAAAACGAACTGAAACATTTTACGGAAAAATGACATATAATAAAGTCTTACGATTAAATAGACAGTATATTGGATGGAGACAGATATGCCTTTACTTCCCATATCAATATTTTGTTTATTTAATTATAGAATCTGTCGAGATGATAAATTAACAAATAAAATTAATTAGTCACACAGAAAAAGGAGAGAACCCAATAGCAAAAACGCATTGAAATTGTTTAGTAATGGTAATTAATAAGTTGTTCATTTGAGTGTTAGTAAGCAAAAAATCTTATTTCTCTCCCTCCTCTATTTTATATAAATGTAATTATATATTGTACGGCCTGTTTCACTCGAACTATTTAGAAGAATCTAACGTCATCTCCTATATTAAAATCGATCAAAACGTTTAATCTAAAAGGTGTAGTAAACCCTACCCTCCTTATGCATAGTCGGATAAACATAATACTATTCTCCGAATAAAATTATGTAATATTTCACTTCAAATGCTTATTATACGTTTCTGATTAGTAGCTCAATCAAATACTAACATGTCTATTATATCTCGGGATTATATTTACTAGACAATTTTTTGACAGGTTGCACTGAAATAATTCTTTCAATTGTCAAGGTAGGACGAATAACAATGTATAATTAGTTATATATATATTAATAATGAGCATAAATATAGATGTAAATATGATTTAAGGCTATTTATCACACATGTAACAACAGATTCAAAATTTTTTAGCGAACGTGTAGCAATTACATTACTGAATTTTCTCGCTAATATTAGGCGTCTATTTGAGTAAGTCGTCGATGTATAAAAAATAGTATTCGGACACATCTCTTTATTAAGATTTATCACGTACATTTGTCATCAAACTGAACTAAAATTACTGTCGTTTTTTGTAAACAACAAAGTCTTGAAGCAGGAAATATCGCAAGGGCCTCTAGAGCAAATAAATACAGTGTAAAATGACTATAATAAACACGTTTCATTGTCAAAAATGGATACAATCAAAAACAAGGTTATATCCACTGTCAGTGTAGATAGTTTAGCAATAAACCCATGAAATAATTAATGTTTTGTGTTATATTTAATAATTGCATCAACAATATTCACGTGCGAGGTCGCAAATGGTCGGTGTGAGGACAAATTTCTTATCCATGAACGTTATTTTTCGCTATTATTCTAAACAATGCGGTACTTACCTATTTCTTACCTTTTTATGATTAAGCCTGTTAACCGATCGCAATAAGTTTTTGCATAAATATAGCGTGAGAGACTCATGAAGCTCATGGGATATTTTTATACGGATATTTAAAAAAATACGCTCCCTGAAGCATGTGACATCGACTAGTACGTAACAAGCTATCAGTAAATTATTTGTTTTTATATACCTGGATCAGTATATGCCCTCAGACCCATTTGGGGTTAAAAAGTCACATCTTGTGCCTAAAATAAAGACCAGTTCTTACATGCAGTTGCCAGAACACTTAGATGCATACGTTCTTAAACACGTAAATTTTCTAAGAGTAAGGTATCACTAGATTCTGCTTTGCGTCGCTTTAATGAAAGCTCTGTGAATGACCTTAAATATAAGTTTCTGCAAAAGAATGTGAACATATATTTTTTTAATGTGAAACATTTATAGCAGCTAGTCAAATCGACAATTGGCATGGCGACGTGTCGCCGCGGGATGTGTCGCCACGTTATATGAGTTTGAATTTTTATTTTTAATGAATATGAATGCTTATTAGGAAAACAGTTTTTTTTTTCTTGAAAAAAGTCTAAGTATTTTATTTTTCATTATGCCATATTTATTTCCTGTCTTAACATATTATCCTTTTATGCATATTACCTGTACAATATAATTGAAGTGAAACTTCTAATGCGACTTCTAACAAGGTTGCGTTAAACGTTTAACGCTACCATGGAGGGGGTATGAAAGCACTGTTGCGTTAAACGGTCATCACTCCTGGGGAGGTGGAATAGAAAGAGACAGCGAGAAAAATAATCAAACATTTCGTATCTTACTTTAGTTATCATAATCCCATTGTAAATGTTTTTTGGATTTTTTTCGATATTTGGATTTGGATATTTCTCCACTCGAAAATGATAATTAAAAGATGCGCTCAATTGTGAATTGTTATCAATGTTAATAAAGTTTGTCTTAAAGAAACAATATGATTTCACTAAAAATCTATTTCTACCCCTTCCTATTTTCATTTCCACATTACGAAGTTTCACATCTTCCGCGCGGAGGGACTCCACGCCCTATTTTTTTTTTTTCGATGTTTCACATCTGCCAGGCGTCCTGCGACGGTTAACATTTTTTTAAATTTAGCCACTATTAATATGAAAAAATCATTTAAATTATATCATGTTCAAGACATTTGGCGGTTGATTTCACTGCGCTTTTTTAGCGGCATTCAAAATAAAATAGAACAATATGAATGCGAAAGTTGTACAAGATACGAGGAAATTTTCACTCTACGTGCTTAACAAATTATTCGTGCGGTCACTAGACTAATGCAGTCATTGTACAGTTGTTAATCGTTCCAATGAACTTGAAAACATACGGACTTGAAATTGTTCTGGCACTTTTATGATAATAAAATTTATTTAACTTGATCTTGGCATTTACTACACAAATTACCTATTTTAATTAATTACATGTATGCATTCAATATTCTGTAACTTTGTCCAATGGAAGATAAAGGGTATGCATTCATCTAGCTTTGAAATTTTATACCATAAGTATAAACTAAGCATCGAGGCGGGTAGCTGACGTATGTCGTAAAACTCATTTATTAACTAACTTCAGAGAACATATATGAATATGACATGACAGTATATATGGAAAATGGAATTAGAAGTGTAGTTATTTTTTATAACCGCTATTTCATAGGCGTTATATAATATCCTGCTATATTGTGACATTAATTTCATATCATGTTTGCATTAATTTCCCTTTGCTACATAAACTGACAGCTTTCGTGAACGATATTTTTAACTTCCTTACATTCATTGTAGAAGTAAAAACAAAAATATGTTAGAAGAAGAAATATGTAAAAAAGGACCCCCGCTCAAGTGTGCTTGTAATTATTTTTCATATCACATGGAAAAATAAAGACACATAATTATCTAATAAACATTTATTTTTCATGTTACATGATAACTAACAGTGATACAACTCATGAATTATATATCAAATTATTTTTCATTTCATATGATAAATAGCAGTGATTTGTGAAATGTTTCATGTATAGTATCTATATATATATTAGAGATTCCCACCTATATATTGACTCATCACGATATCTCTGGAACCATAAGGCGTAGCGACTTGAAATATGGTAGGAATATTCCTTTCGCCGAGTAGAGGTCAGCTAAGAACGGATTTTACGAAATTCCACCCACAAGGGGGGTTGCGGGGGGGGGGGGGGGGGGTAATCAGGGCGGGACAACGTCAGCCGGGCCCGCTAGTAGTAGTATATAGTAACAGACAGCCAACGTAATTAATTAAAACCAGATTAAGACAATAAAATAGGTAATAGAGACGTATGTTAAATTGAATATAAGTCAGACAACTTTCAATGTCACTAGAGAATTCACACCTAGTAAAATCCGAAAAAGTCTCGAGAAACAAAACCAGCACGCGTTGGTAGAAAGAAATTTATTGGTGTCTGTTTTAAGCATAAATGACGCTAAAACAATGCGGAAACAAACGTTCGATACTCAAACAAATGTTACTTTCTCTATAAATAATGCATGAACTTGTGGACCTCAGGTTATAGAAAGAGAAATGTCATTTGTAAGCAAACGAGGGCGTGATTTTGGCACCTTTAAGCTAAAACGGTGTGTCTGTAATATTGATTGAGAATTAGAATTGAATCGTCTTTGGTTAAATAAAATTACACGGGTTATAATATAAACTAGCTATATCTATCTATATATATAATAAGAATGTAAATCTAATGTGTTTGTACTTTTTAGATTCTTGCAAAATTGTTGCAGGTGTCTAGGAGTATACGTAATAAAATACATTTCAATGATTTTTAGAAATGTCTGTCTGTTTGTTTGAACATGCATCACTGCTAAAGTACTTCGTTCACAATAAAACCTAAAAGCATATCATCGAGTAACATTTAGTCTTATTTTCAATAAAATTAGTTCACTCTATCAAAAGTTATTGTAATTTTAATAACGACGCGACTTAAGTATGAGACAAAAGTAGATAAGTAACTGGACTTGATACATTCAGATGATTTTATTGTCACCGTTTTTCTAAATCAGGTTCCACGTGAACGGAGTCGCGGGCACAACTAGTCCTCACTAATATTATAAATACGAATATGTGTTTGTTTGTTTGTTGTGCTGTCACGCCTTAACCAATCAAGCGATCCTCATGATATTTTGCAGACACGTTGTCAAGAGTACAGATAATGACATAGCTATCATAAAAAAATGTTACCGAGGAATAGGTAAATATACATTAACACGAGCGAAACCGCGTTCAAAACGTAGTTATAATAATAGTAAAATGCAAAACTATATTTTGAAATATGGCTAGTTCCAAAAATTGATGTGTTCAAACAATTCTAATATAAAAACTATAGTGGTCGTCCTGGTTTCGCCTTTTTTCTTTATATATCATAGGTGACAAACGAACAGATGGGTCACCTGATGTTAAGTGATCACCGCCGTCCATAGACACTCACAACACCAGGGGAGTCGCAAGTGCGTTGCCAGCCTGTATTTGGGGAACGGGAGAGGGAAGGGAAAGAGGAGGGGAGAGGGGGGGGAGGGGGGCTTCCGGCATTCTCACTGACCGAACGAAACGCAACAATACAAGCACTGTTACTTCACGTCAGTTTTCTGTGAGAGGGTGGTACTACCCCGGACGAATCGACCTATTCATGCTAAAACCAGTAATAGCTTTAGCGTGGCTCTACCACTAACTACCTAAGCCTACCTTGCCTGGGGGCAGTAGGTAAGTAAACTGCGGCCGTGTGAATTCAGAATAGATCTGCTCTTTAACCGTTATGAGCACCACCACATATGTGGGAGCGGAACAATCAAACTGGGTACTTAGTCTTTTGTTTCATTATTTCTGATCAAAACAGTGAAAAGTTCTTTAGCTACGATGAGCGATTTTTTGTAAAAGAAAATCTTATGGATTCGCGTCACTGATGATCTCGACATGGTCGTGACGTAGTGTGCTTGAGTCAGACCAGCAACGCGTAGTATAGCGGTCTGTGTATATGTCATATTGATATTTTGTATCGAGCTTCTGCAGCTAATCGTATGCTTGATTAATGAATAAACTATATAAAATGTATACAATTATTGCTAATAATTTTATTTTACAAATTATGAAACTTAGATAATTCCAACTATGACTTAAAAATTCAAAAAAGAACACAATTATACCATTGTTTTGAGTTTTCATTTTTGGCGGTAGTCCTTAGAATTGCCTCAACTACTTAACTGGAATTGACTCCTCTCTGTGCATCCACTAAAAGCATTGTATGATGTATTGGAAATATATGTTAAAAAAATGTACCCGATCGAGTTTCTTGCCGGTTCTTCTCGATGACTGGGTTGTTTTCCGAACCGGTGGTAGTCTTTGACGTTCATAAGTGCCTTATTAGGGCCTAAACTGAATAAAGTATTTTTGATTTTAATTTTACTTTTTCACAAAAAGGCCACACTTTATCCGACTTCGCTGACAAGTACCGCTATAACTTTACATGATTTGTACATATTGAAATGATAGATAGCCTATGTCCATCTGGAGTAGTGTACCTTTCAAATAGTGAAGGAATTTATGAAATCGGTGCAGTGGTTCTGGAGTTTACTTTCCTAGGTAAACAAACATACATAATCCACTCACTCTCTTTATAAAATTAGTACAGATATACATGTAGTTTATATATTTAAACCACGAGACAAAGTTATATCGGATCTAACTTAATAACTTGAAAACTTGTGGAACTCGACCGGTTTGTAATATATAAAAGCAAAGGCACTGACAATTTCCTGTATCAATTGAGCAATTGAACTAATTCTTGGCCTTTACACGGCCTCGATCATTTTAGTTGAGAACTCACACACAAATTATTATATTTTGTTATTGGTATAAAATTGTCTTAAAGCATGCACTTCCCGATTGCCTTTATTAAAATTCATAGTACAAGTGCGTATATGTTGAGAAAATATTGAGAGCCATACAAAAATGATTGTAAGTAATTAATTTTTATTTTTGAAGTGAAACTTCTTTATCGACGTAGGGAGGAATTTTAGAGCATGTAAAAACGTATGTAACGTTTTTCGGTTACGCGCCATCTTAATTTCTGTACATTTTTCCGTTACGCGCCATGTTTATTTCTAAAGGTGCGCTCACAATGATCAGATTCCGTTTTTTTTTATTTTTTTTTTCTGTAATGTAAATATAGTAGATCATTTTTCGAAAAATGATGTCATAAAGAAGTTTCACTTCTTACCTGTGTACACTGATACACGCACGTATTTTTTTAATTGGTGTTCAGTTTGTTTTGTTTATTTGTGGATAATGTAACAGTTCGATGAATAATATAATAAAGTAGCGGGCCCGGCAGACGTTGTCCCGCCCTGATTATAAAAAAATCCTGGACAAATTATATACCAAAACGTTTTTCGTGAATCACTTTATCCATTGGTGAAAACCGCATAAAGATCCGTTCAGTAGTTTTTGAGTTTATCGCGAACAGACAGACAGACAGACGCGGTAGGGGACTTCATTTTATACTATGTAATGATAATAATAATAATAATATAATATAATAATATAATGATAATGATATAATAAGTTGGAATATACTAGACTGAATACCTACAACGATTTATCACATCGATACAACTTACACTATTAATAATAGTGAAGAACTAAATTATGTAACATCAAATATAAAACGTATGGAAAAGAAAACAAGATGCCAAATATAACTAAGAATAATGAAAAATAATTTACTAAATGGTGTTTAAATAATCATGGACATAAAATGTGTTTAATTGTCCTTTTGAATTTAAAAGCCCGATGGTCAAATAAGTCTAATAAGATGTGCTTGGATGCGAGCTAATTGTATAAACAAGTCATACGTACAGTTGGGTTGTTGTAAAAAGTATTCATCTTGTAAGTTGTAAGGATAAATGTTTTGGAAAATCGATAATCAAAATCGGTGTTAAAATTTAAAGACTCTAGCAAGGAGGAAGATGATATATATATGCAGTAATTTGTCAAGAAAGCTAAATGTAGCATTCTTTGTAGGTGGTAGAGCCACGCTGAAGCTATTACTGGTTTCAGCATTACGAGTCGGCACGTCCGGGGTAGTACCACCCTCTCATAGAAAACCGACGTAAAGTAACAGTGCTTGTATTGTTGCGTTTCATTCGGTCAGTGAGAGCGCCGGAGGCCCACCTACCCTCCCTCTCCACCCTCCCTTTCCCCTCCTCCCCTCCCAAACACTGGCTTACAACGCATTTGCGACTCCCCTGGTGTTGCTAGTGTCAATGGACGGTGGTGATCACTTAACATCAGATGACCCACCTGTTCGTTTGCCTCCTATAATATAAAAAAATAGATCATGTTGATTTCTTCTCCCATGTAATAAGTTTTATTTATTCAACGTCTTTATTTATTTAAGTTGCATTTTGTCAATTCTACTTAAATACCACAACACTTACATAGACTTAAGATACCTCTGTTAAATTGTACCATTAATTCTTTCACGAGACGAAGTTAGTTATAAAATACTTACTTATATTATAAATGCGAATAAGAGTTTGTTTATTACGCTTTCAGTCAACTACTTAACCGATAAATAGACAACCTCCGAGAGATAGATCAAATCTGCATTAACCTCGGCTGATAAAATATGACTCAGATCTCAAAATGGCGTATTATGTTTTATTTTTTTCCATTTTTTTCAATTAAAATTTTACATTACATAATTTGTTATTGTCTATCAAATGTTTTAATAAACCGGTATTTTTTATAACTTCTATTGCTTACACTTTTTTTTTATTGTAGCACTGCACACACAAAATGACTGCACTGTGCCTGATGGTAAGCACAGTACAATCCAAAAACAATGGCGACCACCGAGTGGCACACTATCCATCGTCGGTCGCCGCTTCATGCCGGTCTGCGAAAAACTGGATATGCACAGGTTGCTCCGGAATCGTGATGCACAGAAGCGAGTCACTATGACGGGCTTTTTCGAAATATACATATTGGTTGCGACCCAGTCACGTTGTAAAACCCTACCACCCCGCCAACGCCAGTACTTTGAATAATGCATCATAAGGTCTACATTTGTATGGAGCTTAAAAACTTATGGTTTTGAATACTCCAGGGGTTAATACGAGCGAAGCCGAGAGCAAAAATAGTAATTTATAAAGCATACAACATAATAGAAGCTCGAATTGTCAAGCAGGTTGAATATATACCATGACAAAATGTCCGTCACAGATATCGGTGCCCTATTGTGAGGTAACATTACGTATGCATTGTTACGCGCACGCGCATAACATTCTCCTATTGTCACCTTACTGTTATGCCATTTTCAAGTTTACACGCTATACACCAATTTTTAGTTATTTAAATAATTAACAGAATCTAAATAAATGCTTGTATAGTGGTAGTAAGTTTAATTTTCGAAGTTAAAATTCTCATGGGAGTGCTTTGAAATTTTCATCCGCAAACTTTTTGTGTGACGACAATTATTGGGCTAAACACTGTGTCGGGTAAAGTGGGAGCGGTATCTCGCTTGCCTTCGAGTATTGGAGAACAGTGAGACATACGTTCTTCTCGCTTTATTTCTTTCTCGTTGTGGCTACTGCGTTCAGGCGGCGTATCAATCACGGAACACAATCTATGCTACTCAAAAGTGATTGATAAATAATTAAAAGGTTTCCCTGTAATATAAAAGTTTCACTTTTATCGTGTGTCTTTACGACACACCGTGTTTTTTATCATTCTTGATTAAAAAAATACAATTATAACTACTGTGCTCCATGATTTCACCTGTTTTTAATTATTCCCGCCCTCGGTCCTCGGTACTCCGCCGTACGTCTCGCCCACACGTTCTCGTGTAGTGTACATTCTCATCTACACTTTGTATTGTAATTACTCCGTTTCTAAGGGTCGAAGGGAAATATTATACAGCCTATAATCATCCACAATAAGTATGCTATAAAATGGCATATTTATTTTTTAAATTTAGCGGGTACTTCAAGTGATAACGTGTTCAAACAAACAGATAACAATCACTCGGGTTTTATGTTCATTGTATAAATAGCTCGCACTTCCCGCTCACTGGCCGCAATAAAATAAAAAGTCTACAGCATATATTATTTGCTTTTATAAACATAATAAAAGAATTATCTTAAGTTAAATCCGTCCTAATACATATATGTACATAGAATTATATATGTTACAACGTATAAGCTATGCAATAAAATCACAAGAAATTAAAACTTAAAACGAATCACTTATTTTTTATTGTTTACATTGCGGTCTGAATCGACTTGAACTTTGCTTTTTGCTAATAAGGTATACAAGAGATATCCTGATAGAAATATAATGATAATTCTATTCTCAAATCTACTATTATCGAAGCACCGGCCACTTTCACAATCTCAAACGAAAGGTCAAACGTTTGTACACGTGTGTGCGTTGTATAGATGTTACGCTATGTGTGTGTTGATGCGTTTTTTAATAACCAATGTTATCTACTTTCTAATTTTTCGGTTGGTTTAAGCGTAAATCAGAATTATGTTGCTTGTGGCCGGGATCTTAAATGTTTATTATAAAAGAGGATGGGCATTTCTTGTCGTGTTTTTTCTTATTATAACACGGTAAAGTGACTGTTCTATGCCTGGTGGTAAGCACAGTACAATCCAAGAACAAAGGCGATCACCGATGGATGAACTATCCATTGCTAGTCGCCGCTGTCACATATCGGCCTGCGTAAATGACTCTCCACGTTACGCTTGAGGGACCCCGTATTATAGGAAGGAAGGAACACACTGGACGGAAGAGGTAAGACGTTGCGAACTTTTTAGTTCGTGCCCTGATAGGATTTACCGTAAAACTATGGCTCTGAAACCCAACGCTTCTAGTAATTGGTTGAGTTACTTCTAATTCTTTGGATTTGATTAACCTTTTGCCATTTTTTTCCTTGCCTACGAAGCGGTTGGGAATTAGCTTGTACCTAATTAGTTTCATTTTAAATTTAGTAGATACTTTTTTGTCCTAGAGGCCATCGATATATTATATTAAGTCACACCAATTTCGTGTTTTATGGAGCCTTCCCCGTTCTTGTCATAGATAATCATATTTATGTGAACTCCTTTCTTGATGTGACGTCATATATTTAGAATTTATCGTTCAAAATAATTATAAATTAAACTTTTTTTTTTCACGGACGTAGTTTTGACTTGTAATATTGGTTTATATATGTTACCGCAAGGAACTTATGTCTCGTTACTTCCACCTTGTTAAACGATATCATATTGTTGTACCATCGCCCAATCCATAAACGACATAATTTATAGATAACTAGCGAGCCCGACAGACGTTGTCCCGCCCTGTTTATAAAAAAAATCATTGACAAATACCAAAACGTTCCTCATGAATCACTTTATCCACTAGTGAAAACCGCTTGAAAATCCGTTCAGTAGTTTTTGAGTTTATCGCGAACAGACAGACAGACAGACGCGGTAGGCGACTTTGTTTTATACTATGTAATGATCCTTTATCACTAAAACCGTTCAAACAGTTTAGTAGAAAACTCTAAAGTATAAAAACAATTAAATAAATTATAGGATATTTGGTATATTTTTATCAGGCGCTGCACCGACTAAATGTAATTCTATCAACAAAAACAGCTTAGACACGGTAGCAACACTGTTATAAGGACAAACCAATTGAAGATTTACAAAACAATCAAATACATTACGCGTGTAATTCAGTTTCGTGTTTCACGCCGTGTAGAACTCTTGCCCAACTATGTATGCGCGCTCGGACGCCAATCGTGACTGTATTTTACGCCTTATTTCATCTGTCCGTTAGTGTTGCAAAGTTTAGGGAGTAATTAAAATTATTTTAATTGGTATTGCCTATTCTAAAAAGTGAAAGTACGAGGGCGTCGCATTTTTAAATCCTTACTAGCAAATGAGAATGGTTACGCTTTACGCTTTCACGCGTTAACTATTCAACTGACATTTTGCATACATACTGACAAGGGTACAAAAGAGTACATAGAGAACTTTTATCCTGAGAGCAAGTAATCCTGAGGTATCAGTCAAATGTTAAAGATAATGTTATATCACGAACGGTGCTACTGGAATGAGCTGGTTTATTCTAAAACGATGGTAGGTATGATATATGAATTTATATGATGAGGTTAGAGTTACTACATTTAGATATATCATGAGCCAACTGCATGTGAGACGAAGAAAAAACGAAATTGGTCAAAAGACAGTGAACATAACAAAAATAGTAAAAAAATGAAGTTACTTCGGTTTTTCTTTCTTTTGGAATTTAGCCTTTAACCATAAGGATTACGTCAGCTTAGTTGCTTTCACAGATCTTATTTCAGATAACTAGCAAACAAGTTTTTTACTGAAAACTGGTATCCTTTAAAATCAAGATTATACAAGAAAATGATTGATTATATATAAGTGTATGTACACAAGAATCACGGCGTAACTATCGGCGTATTAGCCGTGTCAATAATACAGGGCCCACGATCTACAGCCCAGATATAAGCAAAAATTCGTAACATGTTTTCCACCCCATCACTTTTTTATTAATAAAGCGTGGAGAATTAATTAATAATGGAACTGATGATTGTCCTTCACCGAGACAACTATACTAAGTCTCTTTACGATTACGCCGCTGTAAGAATGGTATATTTTACGCCACTAAAATAATCATAGAAATTGGACGAAATGAGAAACTTGTCCATATATAAAAATATATTAGAGACACAGGACCTTATATTAGTTTAGAACAAAAAGAAAATAAAAGCCAGATTTACAACTCATAATTAAATTTAACTTGTATCAAAACACTTTTTTGTAGGTGGTAGAGCTACGCTGAAGCTATTAATGGTTTCAGCATGAATGGGTCGGCTCGCCCGGGCTAGTACCATCCTCTCACAGAAAACCGACGTGAAGTAACAGTGCTTGCATTGTTGCGTTTCGTTCGGTCAGTGAGAGCGCCGGAGGCCCACCTCCCCTCCCCTTCCCCCTTCCCTTACTCCGCCACTCCCCCAAAACTGGTTGGCAGCGCACTTGCGACTCCCCTGGTGTTGCAAGTGTCTATGGATGTGGGTGATCACTTAACATCAGGTGACCCACATGTCCGTTTGCTTCCTTTGATATAAAAAAAAACTTTTTTTTATCGTTGTTACTCATTTCAAACCAATTAGTGGTTTGAAAGAAACAAAGAAAACTTTTTTTGGTTTCGGTTTCAACAGATAAACAATCTAAAACTCTTTCATTGCAACTAATTATTTACTCATATCTGTGAGTTATCTTTTTTCTATGTATAATTAATAAGAATACTTGCCCTTACCCACTGTTGGGATTGAAAAAATATTTTTATTGAATATAATTAATTAAGTGAAACGCGGAAAAGTGTCCGTGAACATGGATTTAATTATTATAATATAAAAATATGAAACAAAAAGAAAGAAACCATTAAGACATATTAAAACGAGATTAACAATAATTGAAGTTACATAAGTATATGTAACACTTAAAAAATTACGTTCATTGTATTTATAAGATAAATTATATATGTTCATATAAAAACATAAAACTAATATTTGTTCTATATCTTTGTTTATACTATAATACTAATGCGATTATTTGCACGCATTTTTCAATTTCAAATTCAAAAACACTTTATTCAATTTAGGCCCTAAGAAGGCACTTATGAACGTCAAAACTACCACCGGTTCGGAAAACAACCCAGTCATCGAGAAGAACCGGCAAGAAACTCGATCTGGTTTATCTTTTTAACAAATATATATAATATTTAGAATAATAAAATATTCTATATAATAGTAAATTTCATAAACGTTTTTAATTGATGCACAGAGATGAGTCAATTCCAGACATCACCATCGTTCACATATTGATCCACTCTATAATAGCCTTTTGACACCAAAACCCGCTTGACATGGCGCTTAAATTCACTATCCGGCAAATCGGTAATATACTTCGGGACTTTGTTGTAAAATCTAACACTATTTCCCAAAAAACTGTTACTGGTTTTACTAAGTCTAAAATGTGGGACAACCAGTTTGTCACAGTTTCTAGTATTTAGATTGTATTTATATCAGAAACTACAAATACGATTTAACAATTCATTATACATGTTATAGTATATTTACTGAGGAAGGTTTTATTGTATCTACCTTCACGCTATGAACTTTAACATCGTAGCAGTTTCCATGTAATATGTAAAGAAAGTACAGTAAAAGACGGAAAAAATAAACATAATAAAATAGTTTATTAATTTATAACAAGCAACCCAGTCTATATGATGTGAGAGGATCACTACAGTCTATAATAATTTATATCCAAGCTCAAAAATTACCCGAGCCTTTACAGGGGTCAGTCAAAAATTGGTCAGTGGTCTTAGGGAGTAAGTTAACATCGCATATAAATAAATTTATGTATGCCTATTATATGTTTAAGATAAGATCGGTTAGTGGTTTGTTTGTTTTTTTTACCCTGTATTTTTTATCGACTATTTTCAAATTTATATATAATAAATATATAGTTAATACAACAATACAGAAGATTTTTAGTTGGTTCATATCTTGACTCTACTTCAAATGTTTCGTTACTATCATTCCTTCCCTTCTATTTTTATTCCAAATATGTTTCTAATACATTACATACCATCTTGTGCCCGCGATTACCTTTTTATGAAAATAATTTTGACATTTCAAGGCAAATACGTATCTCACTTTTTTTAATTACAATTTTATGCTACGACCTAACTACTTACAGCCTTTTTAGTACTTTTAAATCACTTCTTATGATTTGCTTAACCGCTATGAAAAAGTGTAATAAAATATATTTTACATAATAAATACTTTAAAATATCCAGTAAAAGTCTGGTCGAAAACGATTCAACCGTTTAGGAAATTAGCTTGAACAAGCAAGAGATATTTAAATTTTATCTATGTACCAGCGGTCGCCCGCGACTACTGCTGTATAATATCTTCTTGTAACTCGCACAGTATACTCAGCGCACGTAGAGTAAGCTCTCAAGCAATAGAATTATTTCAGCTCACTGAATCCTATCGTGATATTTTAGTCAATTTAAACAATATATTTCTAAATTATGACTGATGTGTAAGGTATATTACTGACCAGTTTTATCAAAATTAGTTCAGTAATTTTATATGAAAACATTCATCCACCTTCGCTAACTCTCTCATTTACAACATTAATCGGATATAGATAACGTTCATTGCCAAATTGTAGGTTATTACACAAAAGCGGCCTCTCTCGATTTGATTTTAGTGTGTTTTATACTAAACGATCGCTTCTTGTTACAGAAATGTTTACCTTGCCCTAATTACCAAACTGGTATGTAGTAAAAAAAATCTGTGACGACCTAAAGCGTCCTAAGCGCTTTATCGACACATTTGTCGACCATCGACATCCGTATGCGCATCGCTTAACGCCGAGCCGGGTGACCTAGTAAGGTGCAGGTTTCAATACGAGGGCGGGTGTGGCCCGACTCGAAGCGTAAAACGCAACAAATATTGGCAAATATATCTTAAGTTACTGCTGTATTTTATTACCGCAAACTTGTAGCTTTTTAATATTTACGTATATCTGAGAAACTATTTTTCTAAATAAACCTTGAAATTATGTAATTATTGTAAAGTAATGTCGTGGAGGATAGGCCTAAACTTTATATAAAATATTACGTGCATTAATACTCTGATACTGACCTCGTTTTCTGTTGAGGTTGACGAAACAGGGGACTTCAAATGGCGCAAGTATGGTGTCTTAGCAGGAGCTTTATGTTTATGGCGTTTGAAGATTAAGATTTGACGCCGATCTCTTTTGCAGTTCAAGGCTGCCAAAACAAAGAACTACAAATGATATACTGCCTTATCAGAGCTTTATACCCATGGCGTTTAGAGTTAAATCTTAGGAACTTCGGTGTGAGTGTGTGTAACCTTAGGGAACTCGAACGTTGATTTGTCAAAGAACTTTTATAACCAGAGGGGTGGCCAATACCTTGGTCAACAAATAAACAACGTCAAACAATGTGACTAGCGAATCGTTTTCTAATTATATTTGCTTCTGATAGTGAGTTACTTTCACTACTAATAATGTTTGGAATTATTAATTAAAAATCTTAAAATTTTAATTGAAAATCAACATGTTTTCTTATTAATAAGCTCAAATTATATAATGCAAAAATGCTTAATTATAAAATATAATACTAATATTTATATTCTAAATTTAATACTAACGAGTACCAAATATAGCATTGTTATCATTGAATTAGTTTTTAATCGTGCGTAATAACTTCATGCATTATTGCGTTACATATCCCCTCATTGCCATTGTCAACAATACAGTGAAAACATAGTCATATATATAACTGACTAACGGGTTTTGCCTTCCAATCCTTAAGTACATCTGTTAAACTTGGCAGTTTTAAAGTTGGTTGAAAATCACTTTCGATGAAAATCCATGTTCTTTCTCTTCTTTTTAGTTTAAAAGTAATCATTGGTCTATTAAAAGGAGTGCGTGCCTAATCCTCTTGGAATTTTGGTAGACTAATTTTTTTTACATAAGATGTATAAAATAATTATATGTCAATAATAAAATAAAAATAAAAAAAGAAACGTGAGCCGTAACCCGAAATAATATTCATACCATTCAGTTGCCGAAATTAAGATGCTGCGGCAGATTTGCGGCGCTAACAGGCTTGATAAAATCCGCAAGGTATGTATGCAAAACAAAAAATAGGGCTACAAGTGCAGTCCTCTTACAACTATTAGATTACATATCGAGTTTGGTACTACAATTTACTAGGGGATATGGAGACGTGCGAAGCTCCCGGATACGATATCAAAAATAGAGTGATAAATACCGAAGGCTGATCATAATGTGTAATACGTAGCCAGGAAAAGAAGAATTTAAGATTTAATAGAGTACCGATTCTTTGATGAACTACGACGGCGCTTTTCACTGTCGATAATCGTATATTTATTGTCGCTGTAAGTAATACCACACACGCATCGGATGGCTCAAGATACTTTGTTCCACTTTTAATAATTTGAATATTGTAAAATTGTTAATTACGACTTTAAGGTGTGATTGCCTTTTTAGTGGGATGTTAAGAATCGTTTGGTGTTTCTGGTAGTGCCATTTTTTTAGGTTTTTTGAAGTGAAAACTTTTATAGCCGCGTTAAGTGATCGTTGGTAGAGGAAACACTTATGGATTTGTGTCACATTTGACCTCGACATGCTCGACTACTATAACGGCCTGTATAAATGTAATATTGATATTTTGTATTGAGTTTGTGCAGCATAATGTGTTGGTCTAATTAATAAACTGTATAAAAATGTATAGTGTAGAGTGCCAATAGATGTGAAAACCAATCTCATGTTAATAATTTCAATTTACAAATTATGGAATTTAAATAATTCAGGCTGTTATAGGTTTAACAATTCAAAAAATAACACAGTTATTTCGTTGTATTGAATTTTCTCTTCTGTCCTTATGACTGTCTCGACTTTTATTTTTCTTGTATAATGAATGCAGCCAATACTTCATCGACTATGTTTCAAATATCGTTAATAATATCGAGCACTGGTACAAGATCCTTACTAGTACTATTATAATAAAGGAAAATGTATTTGTTTGTATGTTTTCAAGCCTTAACTACTCAAACGAACATCATGAAATTTTGTATAGATGTATATACAGGGGTATAAAAACATAGGATACTTTAGGTAAAATGACATCAGATATGAAATAATATATATAACAAAGGGCAGGAAAAAGGCAGACGGCCCATCTGATGTTAAACGGTTACCGTCGCCCATGGACAACTGCAATACCAGGAGAATCATCGTTGTGTTGCCGTCCTTAAAGAGCGTGTTTTAATCCCTTTTTGAAGAGATCCATGTTATTACCCTGGTAGATCATCGTACCAGGTAACTCATTCCACAACGAACTGTCAGACAGTACGAAAAAGGCAGATATTATATCATAGAAGATGTGTTAACATAGAAATGTTGTTGTCTATCTTTGCGGATAGAATTTTTAGAGGATTATCAAAACTATATACCATTATGATTTTAATTTACTATTGTTAATTCCCATTTTCCTTATGAATAGATTTATGGTTTACTCGGATCAGCTACAGTTCCGTCTGTCTTTACAATAGATGAACTTGTTATTTCTGGTTTTTTGTCGACCGATCAACAGCTCAACGGCGCCAACGAATAAAGCATAGTGTCGACATTCCAAAAAGGTTTAATCTCGCATTTCTTTTTTTTTTATAACACTTTTAAACAGTAATTCGATTACTTAACAAAATAAAACAGATCCAAAGAGGCTGATCGTGTTCTCAACTCACGATCTGTAAAAGTGAAATCATTTTGATAAGTTTTTGTTGAAACGAATTCAATTATCTTTATTTAGTTCACCTTGAGGGACTGCTTTGTTAGTTTATGTGAGAAAAACGACGTAACCGGATTAATACCTCGTGGGCCGAAGAAATTTAAGTCCGGTACATATGTTAATACATATCAAATCCATATGGTAGAACTGGACAATTCCGTTCGCCTGAATTGCGATCCTCATATGTCAAGTGTAACAGCCATCATAATATTACCCGGCGGTAACCTTGATTCTCGCATGTCGAATACCTACATAGTGTAGTCACTATGTCATGTATGAATAAAAAGCCTATTTAATAAAACTGCAGTAGTCATTTATGTAAACTAGAGGTCGGGTAGCCGAAATTCAACCATATAAAAAGAATTACAAAGGTTTTTAATGTATTGATATTTGTATATAGTATATTTAAATGAGAAAAAACTTATTTAATATACTAATACTGTGGATTGTCGACGTGAGAAGCGTGAAGTATGACGTAGAAAGACTTATAAATAAAGATGACTCATCGATGTCATGCCAAAATATATTTTTATTTAAGTAAAGCTCGTCGATTGTAACTAGACAAAAAAAAAGAATGTCGGTTGATAAACTAAAGAGATATTAAACTATTTTATCTTCTCTCACTTATTTATAAAACTAGTGATAATAGTCTGCATATAACAACTGATAAGCTCCCATATAGGAACTACTGGTTCTGTCCTACATAAAACTACCGATAAAGGTGAAGTACTTAACTTATAGGATTTATTTATTGTTTATATTCCGGATGTCAAAAGCCTAGACTATGTTACTAGGCCGGTATTACATCCATGGTTTTCTATATAAAGAGAAAGTCAGCTTTAAGATTTCTGGTTTTTGGAATGAAGCTTCAACGTACGCTTGGAATGAGGACTCAACTTACTTTTATTCACAGGTACACAATCTCACAAATAATTATATGACCTAAAATATTACCTTAAGCCTATAGAGAACTGACTCTGAAATGTGGCTGCAGGGACAGATTTTCAACATGTATCTAAGCGATAATTAGAAAAAAAACACTACTACGATGCTAAAGTTCCATCCATCCATCAATATTCCTTCAAATGAAGTACTAGATAGGTACACATTCGTAGGTACACACATAGGTACGCTTCCCTGTACTTTCAATTTTTTTTTAATTTAAAGTAACTGGTAAAAAGTCAATGGAAACAAAAAAATAAAGAGCCTAGAACTATTTACAAAAATTTAACATCCAATGGTCATAGTCCTTTGCCAATATGTTTAGTAATTTTGACACGATTGAGCCTAAAACAAACTGTATTTTCATTATATGTATATTTTGAAAGCAAAATCTTCTAGAATCTTCTCTCGACCTTTGCAACTAAAACCGCAAACGCCTATCAAAAACCGCAATGAACTTGCTCGAATGTGGGACGCAGTTTAAAGTCATACGACACTGCATGTACAGTGATGTATGCTTTGTAAAACCTTAAGATAACCATACGTATTTTGTCATTACGTTTAGTTGTATTATAAGCTAGTTGGAAGAGATTAATTATAAAAACGTTATTATATAGAATGATCACATTAGAATAATAAAGACAATAGGGATCACGCATGAATATAGAGGCAACATCTCTGCAGACGATTATTCTCTATATTATTATTTTATTTCTATACTAGGCTAATTTTTCTAACAAACATTCACAGTACACATTCAATTAGGATAATTTATAGAGAGTCGAAAAACATTTTAAACACGGATAAGTGACTGTAATTATTAACTGTAAGTGGAGCCAAATTTTAAAGTGAAAATAATTTTAATTGAGTTAAATGATATTTAAATCTAGAATTCTAATAATTAAGCGACACTAACTTATATGTATTTCTAAAAGTAATTTGTCGAGTAATTAATCACAATATGTTTATAATAATTACATTTATTTATTTATCTACAATTACCTATGTTCCTGAATTTATTCGCTTTTTTATTACTTATAAAATTCCTCTATTTACATCGTTTGAAGTAGTATGATTGGGGATATAAACATAATATCTCTATGATTCACTAATACGGGAGAAAGTTATTATATACAGCTGGCTCGGCGAAAAGCAACTAACAACTAACTAAAGATTATACGAGATTTAATCAAATTCTTTCAATTAGCTTCTGTGTAATTAATACACATCCAATGACGTACAATCACTATTATAAAATAGTTTATTAAGTTAAAATAGGTATGTAATAAAGTATCAAGAATATTCGGTAACAAAGAAAAAATAGTACTTATAGTAAATGAATGAATATAATAAGGATAGAAACACATATATATATATATATATATATATATATATATATATATAAATATATATTTAAAAAAAACAAATATATACATGTATATACTGAGTCATGTCATGATCGTTAACACTAACTTTTACTACGATTTTTGTTACGTCACATTGTATGTACACCTTTATAGGCTGCAACTTCAATAGGTACAGCCCAACCAAATAAGAGCAAAGAAACTCACGCCGTCACTTTTCCCACGCTACAAAATGTCTCTGACCTGTGTCAGAGGAAAGAAAGCAGGGAAAACAAAAAAAAAAATACACATCCAAGCGTTTTATCCCAATCGCTCGATTCCAAACGCGCCAGACTTTGTAGAGTGCTACAAATTTATCACCGCTGTATAGACTAGATAATAATTTAATATTCTAAGTAGATAATCAATAGAACGTAGAAAAAATGCCTTATAATATATTTAATAAAGCTGTAAGCGTTGATTAATTGAACCGTAAGAGACCCCAATATAAAGAGAATATGTAATTATATAAAATACTAGCTGACCCGGCAAACGTTGTTTTGCCATATAAATAATTTCCTAGAAAATAAAAAAAAAATTTAGGGGTGGACTACCCCTAACATTTAGGGGGATGAAAAATAGATGTTGGCCGATTCTCATAGATACCGGATAAGCACAAAAAATTTCATCAAAATCGGTCAAGCCGTTTCGGAGGAGTATAGCAACGAAAACTGTGACACGAGAATTTTATATATTAGAAGATGACAATAAATTTGATACAGCCGACTGATATGAGAGTAATTTTCGTTATATCCATCCATCGTTCCACTTAACGGATATAAATGGACATAAATAATTTAAATTGACGACTCATGGTATTTAAGTTACAAAGCATAACTGTGTTGGGAATGGAAACTTTTAATTATATATTGAATGTCACTTGTTTTTGTGGTATTTTTCTATGGAACGCCGATAACTCATTGAGGTTCCTGTTATTGATGCAATGCACAGTCAAATACCAGTTTTTTATACTTTAACCACAATTTTACCTTATGCTAAACGCGATCAAAAACTAGTGAGTTATATGTGTTGTTACATTTCAAAATGAGTTAAATACAATTTTAATCGTTCAGATAACATATTTAATTTTTGTAAGATTTCCAAGTCTCATGCAACGTGAACGAAGTTCAAATTTTGCCGTTCATAAGGTTTTTAGTCGTTTTTTATAATCTTTATATCACACATTCCAAAGGAGAATGGAAAGGAGTATGTTGGGAATCTCACTAAAAGACCGGAAAGAGCTCAAGAAATAAGATCAACAACAAAAGTACAAGACATAATAAAAAAAGTTAAGCAACTGAAGTGGCAATGGACAGGGCATATGACAAGAGATAGTAAGACAAAATGGACAAAAATGATCAAGGAATGGTATCCACGAGATGGTAAAAGGAAAAGAGGGAGACAAGTTAAAAGATGGACAGACGATATAAAGAAAGTGGGTGGTTCGGTCTGGCAAAGAAAAGCTAATGATAGAAAAAGTTGGAAACAGCTGGAAAAGGCCTACGTGTCAAGTGACACGCTGACTACTACAACAGATAACCTGATGTGTTAGGCTTAAGTAAAAAAAAATGTATATATTTAATATAGTTTCATCAATAAAGGCTATAATAATAATAATAATATCACACATGTACAAAATTTTCATGTTCTTGAAAAATAACACAATATATTATTAGGAACGGCTAAAATTGGATTTAGTTTATTTTGAAATGTAACGAAACCTATATTCAAGTATGTTTAAGCAGCTAACAGGGACACAGTTTATTGTAAATACGTAGGTGAATGTCTCTGAACAACTTGATATATAATAACTGATCTAGAAAGCGATCACACTGGAGTGAAATACTAAGAACAGTGTTTTAAAGCGGTTGCGATGCTTCGAGGCATGATATACTACACTATTACCATCATTTCTTCGGTTGAACATTCAAGTTGTTAGACTTAGGAATCCATATTACAACTGTATTGAAATTAGCTTACGAATTATTAATCAATCCAACTCAATAGTGGTGTAGACAAGAATTAATAATTGACGACTGAGTTACTTACACGCGTTTTATGGCAACACTTGACTGCTCCCTTGTAGAAATATCTCTTCCAATCAAATGATAACGGTATTAACCTAACATTAACTATTCATGACCTGACACCTACATATCTAATCCGTACTAATATTCTTAAAGTGACAACTTCTTTAGCCTTTTTGGTTTAGATTTTTGGTAAAAGAAAATCTTATCGATTCGCATCACTAATGATCTCGACATAGTCGTGACGTATTGTGCTTGAGTCAGACTAGCGACTCGTACTATAGTGTATATTTTGTATTGAACTTGTACAACAGATCATATAATTGATTAATTAATAAACTATAAAAATGCATATAATTATTGCTCGGCTAATGTTAATTATCTCAATTTACAAATAAAAAAATTCAGATTATAAATTATTTAAAAAATCATAAGAGAACCCAGTTAATCCATTGTATTGGGTCTTCACTCGGGAATGCTTATAACTGCCTCGACATCTTTTTTGTTTACTTTAAAGTTCTAATCTCTGAAAGTAACAAATTCAGAAAAATGTCTTTACATTTTAAAGCCAATTTATTCAGAGATACTATAGGCTTATATTTCATCATGCTACGACTCTTAGAAGCGAAGCTATTATGATAGCAAATGTAGGTCAGAGAGTTTACTAACAACAGAAAACTATTAATGCGGGCGGATTTTATCATTACGCGAAAAAATGTGCGGTGATAGACGACTCTATATGAGTATTTAGGTTTGAAATAAAATATTGATGCAATAAACGAAGAGGACTTCGAATTCCACATTAACTGAAGCCTCAAAATGCTTGACATTTTAACATTACATAATACGCTTTGATGAACTGTTGGAACACGTAACCGTCTACAGATAACTCTGCCAATTGTCTCCTCTTTACCTTGTATATTACCTAATGCTATTATACCTTTTATTATAAAAGCATGCATCATCTACACGTATTATTTCAGGTCCGGAGAGGTTTCGTAGTGGTTTATTATATATGCAGCTGTGCTTGTTACACTCGCGTTTAATAATACGCGTTCACAGTTCGTTCTTTCTCAGGGTTTGTCAGATGGCCAATCGGTCCAAAGCCGTCGATACCCAGCGCCATGGTACAAGGTGCGCTCACACCGCCCTATTACATTATTTTCCCTTGTCGTAGACCTACAAATCTATGATATTTGCTCCGTTTCTATGGATCATAGCAGGATATTAAACAGTATATAACCTTCCTTAATCAAATAGCTACAAAAAGCAAAAAGAATTTCTCAAATACGATCTCAATTCCAGAGTTTAACGCTTTTAAACAAAAATACATCATAATCTTATAATAGTATATATTTTAAAACTGCTTTTTTTATATTTTTATTAAATGAAATAATTTGCTAATTAAAAAATATGTTAATATTTAGAAAACAAGAACACAAAATTATGTCATATTGAAAATAATTGTTATATAATTTAAAATATTTAAATGAATATTACTTGACAATTAGAATTATTAAGAAACAAAAAACAACAAATATTTATTCCAAAACCTTTTTGATTGACTTAAATATTACATAGCCCATACCAATTAAATCATTAAGACAAACCTAATGATCCATATATGAAAATCCTTTTCTTTTCGAACTGACTACGACTATTGGCCTAACAAGACCTTAACAGCTTCACCGGGCACCGTGTAAAAATCTCACGAGCCGTTTACTCTACAAAGGCTACCAAAAATAGTCAGACATATATACACTCGAGAATTATTACCCTCTTTCTGCACAGTAGGGTAAACAGGATAGTAGCTTATAGTTTAATTTACTTCATTTCTATGACCAAAAATAGCTGAAAAAAAATGTGGATTTCGTCGCATATTTATCTTGCTTCGGTTTATTGAACTTATTGAATGAGGAGGCAATATTTACATCCTTTATTATCTTGCAACGCATACTTAGATTACATGGTAATCAGTACTCCGGAATTGTTTCGAATTAATATGGAAAAACAAAAAAAAATCCATTCTCTATATTCGGTAAATTATTTCACCAACATAATTTAAGAAGTCGACTGGTTTCTAAAATGTTGTAAAACACTTGAAACATAAAACGTTAATATGACATTAGTCTTCTCGCAACGATATGTGATTACGGAACCCTAAAAATAGCAGTGTATGAATCTGAAGTGACATTTAATGGTCTGACCATTCACCCGAGTTGTGCAACGAGTTACAACACTCGCGTCAAATTGATATATAAATATATACTTGAGTATGCACGCGTGATACTTGTTAAAAATCCTTTTAGTATTATGTTTGCAGGTAAATATTACTAAGTTCAACTGTTTGTCACGGATGGTGCTTCGAGAGGTTATCATATTATGCAAAACAAATTGTGTAAATCGCTAAATTAATTGTCAAATGCCAAAAGTCAACGTTATATGAATTTTTCATAACAGATTATGACCCAATTGTAACTTTCAACTCTTTTGGATCAACACCTGTGTCTACTATACCGATGTAACTGACGACGCAATTAGTAGATTCATCCATCGGACCGTGGACGCTCCGGCGCTCGACATTGTGGAATACAATTTAAAAATGGCAATAAACGATAAAAATGAAGCCGCCATAAAGGAAATAATTTCTATGGAAAATAGGTAATATAGTATAATGTAAAGTTATGAATCGGAACGTAAAGTAATATTTAATACTTAAGTAGAATAACAATAGTTGGTCACAAGTAAAACGATTATTAACTGGACCAATAAAATTAATGACAGCAATGAAAGAGAAAAAAAGCTCCTTTGGAAGCAGTGACGGGTTAATTGATAGCATATTCGAACACGGTGTCTATTGACGAAGGTTCAAATTCTTGCAACTTACAGCTTTCGGTGAAGGAAAACATCGTGATTAATTATATAACGCTAGTAGAGTTTTTCCTAAGTCCGTCTTACTAGCTATCACCCTCAAGGGGAAAATCTGTCAAGCATCTGTTGGTGTGTTCCTGCAACGACACTTGAGAGCCAGTCCCAGGTTTAGCGTGTTTACTATCTTAGATGACATCTTCATTTAACATCAGATGAGGATGTAGTCAAACGATAAAATCAATAAAGTATTTAAAAAAATACAACCTCCTTTACAGTTTTCTACTTAGCAGAGTTCCAACGTATTACAATTATTCCGTAACTGTGGGATAGTAGATTATACTCCCTAATTTTAAAGGTAACGTTTGTAAAGTAAGCAATAACAGTTATAATTCGAAATTGTTTTAGGTTTTTTTTTAAAGTCGTGATGGATTAGTGATTTGACCGGTTGAATATTATTTCGATGTTCGCAGGTTCGAACCCCGGCATGTACCAATGAATTTTTCGGAATAAGCATACATTTACTAATTTAAATTGGTAACACTATCGGCTGATGGTGAAGGAAAACATCGTGAGGAAACCTGAACCTGAGAAATGTTCTTATAGTACTACTGTATGTGGGAATTATAGAGATAGTGTGGATTTCTCAGAGTTTGAAATGGCCAATAGGTCGTGAGCTGGCGTGGTGATTATGCCCATATCTTCCTTCGGGAAGAGGCCTATGGCCCTGCAGTGGGATTCTTACAGGCTGATGATGATGATTTTCCTTTTTTTTTAATTATTTATAGACTGTGCCGTTTAACAACAATTTTATGAGAAGTGAGGTAAGGCACAAAATGATAAATACGCTAAATTTACAGAAAATTAATTCTAGAGTACTGCAGGTCTTTGATGACAGAGTTTACCTTGAAAGTGATAGCTAATCGGGCGGTTATAAGAGAAAACTTTACCACCATGCTATGGTGTCTCATGTTTTCCTTCACCAGCAGTTCAGGCTAACTGTAGGAATTCGAACCAAACACGCTACGACCAAGCCACTAATACTTCTATGCAACGTTTGTAAAAATTAGAAATTGTATATTTTGTATATATATAGCATAATGTATATTACATTTTACAACTTTCATCGCGTACAGCACTATCCATATTTTAATTTCATTTTCTACGTACATGAGCATTCTCTATGGTAATTACTAGTTAATTAAAATCGCTGTTTCAAATAAATTATGTGTTAAATGATTCTACTTTCATAAAGTAATAAATCAAATGCGAAACAATCTTTATTTTGTTTTTTATCTGTTTTATACGGACAATGATCCATATAATTGTAACTAGTTGTAACCCTAATATTATAAAAGGGAATGTAAGTTTATTTATTTGCGCTTTCACGCTTTAACCAATCACATGATCATCGTAAAACTTTGTACACACGTTGTCAGAGAAACAAAAAAGTACTTTAAACGCAGCAAAAGAAGCGTAAAATTGCTTAGTTGATAGTGTATTCTGACAGAGCGTCGATGGACGTAAGTTCGAATCCTTGCAACTGAGTCGCAGCTTCCGGTGAAGCAAAATATCGAGATGAAAACATTGCATGGTGGTAGAGCATTTTCTAAGTCCCCCTGGCTAGCTACCACACTGAAAATGAAAAACTGTCGCCAAGCACCTGTTGGTGTGTTCCGGCAGTTGCACCTGAGAACCAGTCCTCTCTAAATTTGGCGTGTTTACCATTTTAGATAACGCCATCACTTAACATCTGATGCGATTGTGCTCAAGCGGTAGAACATATGAAGGATAAAAAGACAATGCACTGCTTAAAAGAGATAAGTGAAATCTACATCTACACGAACCATGCCGCGGGTTAAGCATGTTAGAAAATAAGCCATCGTTTTCAATATGAACGCACTTGTTACAGCACAAAAAAACTAAAAATTGATATGTTTAATAAAATTTTAAATAATATATACGACTAATTAATGATAGTGCTAATTAGAATTATAATGACATATAGCATCTGTTCCGGTTTAAGTCATTAGTTTTGCAACCTTACTTATTAACTTTAATTTGCTTGCATAACGTTATAGTTACGTCACTGCGTAGTTACTAAACTATGACGCCATAGACTTACGTACATTTGTAATAAATAATAATTTGAATACTTACTGTATATTTTAATGTAATCTATACTTAACATTATAAAACTGGAGGGTTTGTTTGTTTGTTTGTTTGAACGCGCTAATCACAGGAACAACTGGTCCGATTTGAAAAATTCTTTCAGTGTTAGATAGCCCATTTATCGAGGGGCCCATCATCGCGCTAAGGCCAATAGGAGCTGAGCACCAATGAAGAATGTTTTAAAATCGTTTTTTTTCCTTTTGTGAGCTTCCGCTGCGTGTTAGCGTTAGCCCAGAGTGGAATAATTATATTCCACTATCGCAATCACCTATATTTCACAACAGAAATTTAATTTTATAATTTTGAAGAACATTAAAAGGCATAGGGAAGGTAAAGTCTTCTGAGTTTCCTGAACTAGAAGAAAGAATAAGTTTATTATCCTTTAACGTTTAATTCCAATCTCAGGTCTTACTAATAAAACACGGTAACACATAGAGCCTGAAATAATTATTTTTTTAGTGTAGTGTTTAGTTCGTTAACTCTTAAAAAATCATGGTGGTTGTGTGGTTTGTTCGGGGGAAAAAATCATTATATGTCCACAGGTTAACACCACGACATATGTACTAACACAAATTGATAAAACTATCAGCTAACCGAGCAGCAATAAATTAGAAAACCAGAAACTGAGACATCTCTCAGAACATCTTTGTAAAAACCTCTTTGATTTGCATAATTAAAATTTATATAAAAAACAAGTAAAGAACATTCTATGTCATTCTTGGAAAAAACAGTGTAAGAATAAATGTCTTCAATATAGCAAATATATTATTTTACTTGTAAAATCGGCTAGTGACATAGTAATCGAACCTGAACCCAATAATCTTCTTATGTTCATGTCATCATATATGGAAGAAATATAGGATCTGTGAATTTCTTGGCATTTGAAAGCGTCATGTCGAGTGGTGATTATGCCCGTGCCTTCTCTCAAGAAAAAATCTTGAATCTAATAGTTGATATATTATAAGCTCGCATTAATATATTGTTTGTTATAAATATAAAAAAAACAAAGAATAGGATAATATATAATTATCATATGTACAAAGATAGCAGACAAATTAAAAAACGAACATTTAATAACATAGCAGAATGACTTTGAACAGGAAATGTCAGACGGCGCGTGTACGTCGATTATTAAAACAAAAAAGGTAACAAACGTTACAACAATTCTATTTATAAATGTACCTATGAAAGAATAAACTTCTTTGAAAAGAAACTTGATTTTTACTAGCTTTTGCCCGCGGCTTCGGTTACGTAAACGCACATTTGAAATATCGCTCGGGAACAGTACTATTTACTCAATGACAGGTACTCTATATACTTTGCTGTACCCCTCACATCGCTTATGTAAAGCTTCACGATAATCGGTTGAGTAGTCAAAGCGTGAAAGCATAACAAACTCACTTTCGGATTTATAATATTAGTCAGGATATTAGCACCGTATAGTGACGTCACTATACCGGTCTGTTAAGCATAGTAAATAAATAATTACTTATAAGAAATAGGTAATTCACCACTGCTCTTTGTTGTCATAGCGACCTACAAGCCTCAGGCAGCTAAATCACAGGCTGAACTCGAAATAACCAAAAAGAGTTACTATAAAGGATTTAATATAGATCCCTACCATCCTGTTTAGTTACTGAATATAATATAGTTGATTCCGGAATAATGTGTACACGACCTACCATAATGCGTTGTAGACAACTAGTGTATGATGGTCGCTATACAAATATCAAATATTGTGCCTTAACAACCAGTAACAAGAAGCAGTGTTTCACCCCTCATATTCAACACTAGCGGGAACGGCGGATGTTATCCCGCCCTGATAATAAAAAAAACCTTGAAGTTAGACATATGCTGTCCCTGACTTTTTATAGGCATTATCAAGGTCTATAACTTTTCTCTAGAACTCAATCATATATCTCTCATCATTAAGGCAGCGTTCGTAAGAAACGTTTTCGGTCGACCGATTTTTCTCCGAGTTGCTTTGCAAATCCGACTACCACCAAAAAGTCTTATCATTTTTTGGGTTACAAATAACTATGATATAAATAACATGGCTTTCTATTGGTAAAATAATTTTCAAAATCGGTTTAGTAGATCCAGAGATTACCCCCTACAACGTCACCAACTCACAAACTTTACCTCTTTATAATATTAGTATAGATTAATGTAACATTAAATGACTTATTCTTATCAATAATCTTTACTATAATACCTGTAAAATCTTGTAGTTTATATTACTTCAACAAATTAGACGAACCTGATAACATCCTATATTATAAAATTCATCAAGCAGTTTAAGCTACAAGTTGTGTCAAGGAAACAGTACCTCTGTTTCTATACATATACGAGACTCTGAAATATAATAAATCTATTCAGTGTTGAGCATATGTATACATTGATATAATGTTCATGTAGGTAATATAGATATATACTTTGACAATAGTGCAGTTTTTAAAAGAAAAGTTATCGAAGATATTCAATCCTCGTTAAACATATGCAACTACATTCATAAACTAACACATATATACACATACGTACTCACACAACCACAAACGCCTCACGTGTCCCCACACACATCTATACCTTTTTATTTTTACTATTTTTTAAATATATTGTTTACCGTTTTTAATCTTAAAATTAGCATTTCATTTATAAATTATACATAATTTTCTTAGGGACGATTAGAAAGAAAATTTGTTATGTGATTGAAATATTTTCTGGGTAAACGAATATGTTAATAATGTATGTAGAATAGAATTAATAGTTGTTGATTTCTTTGTAAATAAAATACTTTCGAAGAACTCATATATTATGAGAAAATTAAAAAAACATCGAACGTGAGGTCTAGTTTGTTATCAAAATCGAATATTTCAACGATAAACGAGCAATCGTATTCATGAATATTTTAGAGTACACACATACAAACAATCTGTAAAGGCCATTAATTTCACATTCAAATTAAAGAAACAAAATATTATTGCAAACACTAACCGTCACACCATTTAAGTCTAGCAATATTTATAATCTCTTGCCTCACGAATTACTTAAACTTATGTTAATACAGATGAAGAAAATTTGTTGCTTAAGAAAAAAAAACCACTAGTCTACGAACATCATCAACATTTCGCCTTCATCCTTGACTTTAATAATTACTCTGATTACATTATTACGAAAATACTATGATTACACGTGATTGTGTAACCATGATGTAGAATTTGTAAGTGTTACTACGCGTACGTATTTGTTACTACGCGTTGTGTGACACAATATAAATTTAAATAATATATAGGTCAGCGTTTGACCATGTTATCTGATAGTAAATGATAATTTGAGCTGAGATAGTAAGCATGCCAAACCTAGTGGACGCTGGCTTTTAAATACAGCTGCCGAAATACACCAACAGTTGATTGACGACAGATTATCAACTTGAGGATGGTAGCTACCCAGACAGACTTAGAAAGACTCTTACCATCATGCTATGGCTTCATAAAGATGTTTTCCTCCGATGCAGTATATGAACTTGTTATCAACTGAACCAACACCGCTTCAATTTTGAATATGATCGGATAATTTTAGTATATGAGAATATTCATTAACAAAATATTAAACGTTCTTATCAAATTACAACATTTATACAGGAATATTAAATCAATCGTTCATAAATAAAGTAAAGTCTGCTCTTCCAGTAACAATAAACATGTATCTATGTATTTTCCAGCAGTTAGTGGTAAATAAGAATAATAATAATATTTTTCCAATTTTCCCCTTGAATGGGGTTACTTCTTTCATGGCAATTATGTGTTGTATCTGATTTAGTTATAAACGGTCCATAATTTTACGAATTGTAAGACATACCATTACAGAGCCCTGTCTGTACCCCTATAGACTTGAAGCGCTTTAAGTTACCGCTGTTAAATTATTGTAATCACAGCGTACCTCTAATGGTTTTCCATTAAAATTAAGTAATACATAAACCTAGAAAATAGTTCAAACAGGTTGTTATATGCTAATAAAATTCTGATTCAAATAGATTTAACTATTTAGGAGATTAGCTCCGATAAACAACAGATAATTCATTTTTATTTATACGTATATATATTTTTTTCGTTTTCAATCACAGTTTTATTATCTATGTTTGCTTGTAGAACATTACAGAAGTTTTAAAGAATACCCACAAAGAAATACTACAAAGTTTTTCTCATTTCTACTTAATCGAAACTTACTATCCAGTTATTATGAAATACATTACCAAACGTCTATTCGGAACATAGCCCCGCCTAAAACTTTTACCGATTTTGTGAAATCTCGTTCTAAATAAACTACTAAACTGGATATTAAATGGGTATTTATTTAAAATACATCAGAAGTGGACAGGTTCTGAGTGACTTTCAATTATATTGTAAACACGTAAGGGCAAAGAAGGACTGTGCTGACTTATCGACCTTTAAACGAGAACGTAGAAGTAATAATTTGTTATTTATATTAATAAATATATATAGTATTTAGTACAAATTTTATATATTACTAGCTGACCCGTGCCCACTTCGTTAGGCGGTAATAAGCATTATCAAGCTCTACAACTTTTCTCTAGAACTCAATCATATATCTCTCATCATTAAGGTAGCGTTCGTCAGAAACGTTTTACGTTTTATAGCCTATGACACTCACAAATAACGTGGCTGTTTATTGGTGAAAGAATTTTCAAAATTGGCTTAGTAGATCCAGATAACCCCCCTACAACCTCACAAAACTTACAAAATTTACCTCTTTATAATATTAGTATAGAAGTATAGATTAAAAGTGAATAAGATAACATCTTACATTAAGAGAATATTGTTTATACACTTTTTAAGGCACATTGTGATAATTTACTTATAATGTTACTTGAGCGCGTTGATGTCTTCCATACGGAAATGTGTAGAATTTTCATTTTCTATTAAAAACAAGATTTTTTATAGCTGTATCGAAGTAATTGAATGAAATAATTATTATATAGCTTAATAATATTTTGCACAACCAAGTGAACAGTCCGGGTCGTGATCTAAGCGAGGAAATATTCGACATTTCAAATTAAAAATGCTCACCTTGACATGTTACAAGTGTCGTGCTGAGCAAAACGGCTGCGCACACGACCAAGCTCCATTTGGGGAGCATCCTGTTTCTATACCCCATCTCACCACCACATCCAGTTAACCTAGGCTGCAGCATCACAAATCACAATTTCATAATACAGTACTGTAGAGTCCGAATCGAAAATTCTTTGTCACAACACTATATTACACTGGAGTTGTTAGTAATTATTTTTTTTATTAATTTTCAAGAATCAATGATTTAAAACGCCATCGCGAGTGCTCGTGCGCGTCCGGTACCGTTGGGTTGTGTGAGTTTTGAAATTGGAAAGTGGCTCGCGGTAAGGTCCGTGTTGTTACACTGGCGGTGGTTGACTGAGTGCGGTCGACGTATGCGCAACGCTTCTGAGAGTTTCTCTGATAGTAACTGCCGCTGTTCGAGCATGCGTTGCAAACATTTTTTGAAAATTGAGCTTTTCGTTAAGCTTTTATATATATATGACTACGTATTTACTACGTCGTAGAATAAAATACTTATATAAGGAAATAAAAAGATTGATATATTTTTGATAAAATAAAATATTTAACACATAAATTCATTATAAAATTCTTGTTTGAATGAAACGGCTAAAGGTTATAGATTATTTATAATACAGTGATAACCTTGTATTAAATCAAATTTATTTAAAATCCTAAAAACACTATACTCACCTATTATGTAAATTGTCTTATGTTATTTCTGATTATTTATTGAATATATTGAGTTTGAAACCTATTGTCGCGTATTTTATTTATTTTTTTTCATTACGCTATTGTTTTATTCAACATTTGACTGTTATTAAGTGCAAATTCAGTTTAAAATGTTATCACTTTAGGTTATGGACGATTTCAAATATAGATTCCAGATCGCCAAAACATCTTAACGGTAGTGTGATAAAAGTAATGGTATTGAACAATGTTATATTGATTTTAATTTTTTTTGAACTGACTACGTTATTGGCCTAACTTGACGTTATTGGCCTAACTTGATTTTAAACTGAACATAATTTTAAATTGTAATAAATTTGAACCAATTACCAGCTCTGGCCGTGGATTCGCACGTCTAACGGCGAACGAAGAGAGTGAGACCAAATCTTTTCTCACTTTCTTATTTGGAGATTTTTCACCAGCACTTTTCGCTTTTACCTAATTTACGATTTTCCAAACACTGTCTTTCATACAAACCTTGTCCTGATAAATACAAACAGAACAGAAAAAAAAATTAACCAAATAGAACCAGCGTTTCGGAAGTGATGTGCTTACATACAATCGGCAATTGATTTTGATTTATATAGATAATACTCAAAAATTGTTGCGTACCCCGTCGCCAGGTTACAATCCCACTTCACTTTCAAACTGTGCCGGTGTATGCGCGCACGCTGCCGTTCAGCGCGCGCCTTACACATTCAAACAACAACACACTTACCTACACCCACTTTTTGTCGTAAAACATATGATTTACTACAAAATCCGGGTGCATAAACCCTAAAAATAAACGTAGAAAACGCGTTGAAATACTAATATATATATATGATATATAGCTATGTTAGTCCTGATTTGTAACACATTATAAAATAATTAATATTAAGCATATATATCAATTAATCTGATTATTTTTTAAGAGAATGAGGTAAAACGGTATCGAACCATTAAGTCTAAGGAGAGACGTCGCTTCTTTATGTGTGTTCTACCGGTTGTATAATGGGTTGTGTTCCGAGGAATTGTTCAACCTTATGCCTGTGGCTGCTTTCCACCATCGTACCGCTCGTCATCGGCATGGAATTAATCCTCACACCGAAATGGTCTGGGACGGTCCGGTTCTACAGAGGTTTCCTCCCACGTACGCTCCGATTGTGGTATGAGCTTCCTGCTAAGGTTTTTCCTGGGGACTACCGTATGGAGTTTTTCAAGAGGAAAGTGAATAGGATATTGGAGGGTCCGCAACGCGGATGTGACTTCTCTGATGTTGCAAGCGTCCATAGGCTACAGTGGCTGCTTCACATCAGGCGGCCCGCAAGCTTGTTTGTCAACATCGTGGTATAAAAAAAGCAAACTATGGAGATGGTAAACATGTGTTTTTATTTTAAAAAAACTATCGCGATATATTAACTTAATACAGATTTATTTAGGTTTTAAGAAACTACGATTTTAGTATTATGTGAAGTGGGGCGAGCGGTGTGGTGCGGATACACAGAAGCGATGAAGTAAAGAGATAACACTGTTTAAGATATTTTGTAATCAAAACATATTATTTCTTTAGATTTTTCATGTTTTTCCTCTGTATATAAAATATATAATTAAAATACACACACGAACTCCAAGGTATCAGCTAGTGCTATATAAAACTCATTACATTATAGAAATACGAAAAGAAAAAAAATCGAGGCAGTCCAAATTATATACTGCCGACAGAAGTGATATCTCGATATAATAGAATTACTGTGTGTTCTATTTTGAATTTTTAAATTAATTATACTGTGAATTACTTTTAATTTCATAATTTGTAAATTGAAATTTATTATCGTTAGTCTGGTTTTCATATCTATTGGTAATCCAAACAATAATTGTATACAATTTTATACATTTTATTAATTATAGGCTGTACAATCTCAAAACTTTTTTTTTTCTTGAACTGACTACGCTATTGACCTGGCAAGGTCTTAACAGCTTCACCGGACTACAGTTTTAACTCAATACATAATATCAACATTAGATGTACACAGGCCCCTAGACTACGCGTCGCTAGTCTGACACAAACCGAAAAGCGCAATACGGCCAATCATGCTTACGTAGCATGTCATGACGCGAAATTATAAATTTATCTCCTGCCAAAAATACAGCAAGAAGTTTTCACTTCTTTGCAAATATTCTATATGTCTGTATATCTTGTATGTATGTATATGTCTGCTCAATTCATATAAACAAGTTTTCGTAAACTAGTTGTCAAACCGCTACACAATCGGAATCAAAGTTTCATTTCACATACAAAATCTTCTGAAAGTAGCAACGTGGTCGTTATACTGCCACATTCTTATTACTTAATGTAATAGGCATGTATCTACTTGAATCATAATTAATTAAAACCTAATAAATTGTACATAATATCGAGACAACTTACAGATTAGTAAATGTTAAATTCCTGTGATAATATTTTGAATTCGTTCTGTATTAACCTCTTGACTGTACTATGCGCAAGACCGAACTTAAAGCTACATTCAGAGCGGCCAAAAACTATGACTGCTTTAAGCATTTATGGTATTTGCTTGTCAAAATCAGATTCTTCTTTTGTTGGTCTTTTAGATTTTCTTGTTCGTCTAATTTTCTTTTGACTTATCAATGTGTACCATGTAGGAGCAGTACTGTACTATTCCGAATCACTGATATTTTGTTGGCTTCTCGAAGGCTATGGCTCGGGTTCAAGCACCGAAATATTTAGCTAGGAATCATCTACCGTTAGATAGTCCTCAGGTTCCACTGAAGTGTGCTTCTAGTCGAGAATCGTATGTGATCATAGTAGATATACGTTTTTTAACTTGCCGCCGCCAGATCCGGACTTCGTATTCGTTATTGCGGTTCTATATCTCGTATACGCATCCCGAGCTGTTCGTCATCTTTGTTGTACAACTTTATCTGTAACAAAAAAGTAACCAGGCTTAATTTTCTTTCTTTCGGGTACTTAGCAACAGGTTTAACATTAGCGGATTTGCATTACAGTTATCCTCTTGGGATTTCAACAATCAGTTTTATCGTTAACGAGGTGTGGAAAATAATTTGGGAAATTTTATGAGGGATGGCTAACTATCGTCAATGAATTTAACGAAATATTTTATCTCTTACTTCAGAAATGAACGTTCGATCGAAACGTTTGTTAAGTATCTTGAATAGTATGCATACGTTTATGTAGTGCAGTAATGTATAGGTACGTCAGCAATGTTCATCATAAATGAAGAAACAGCATTTGTGTCCGTACTGTAACACTATCTATCTACTAACTATATATATAATAAGAGGAGAGTAAAACCAACGTGTCTAAACTTTTTAAATTTTTATGAAAAAAATTGTTGCAGGTGTCATGGAATACGTCATTTTTAGCAATATCTGTCTGTCTGTTTATTTGAACACGCATCACTGCTAAAGTACTACGTTCACGACAAAACCTCTAGAAAATCATAAATCATATTCTGGAATAACATTTAATTTTGGTTTCATTAAAATCTATTCACTCTATCAAAAGTTACTATAATTTTAATGACGACGCCACTTAAGTATGAGAGAAAAGTACATAAGTAAATGGACTAAATACATTCAGATGATTTTATTAGTCACTGTTATATTTTTACATTAGGTTCCACGCGGACGGAATCGCGGGCACAGCTAGTATTGTATAATTATGACAATACGTAACATTTTTAAATAGCGTACAATAGGAATTTAGTATTGATTCAAACATTTTATTGTATTTGCTTATTATATTTGTAGGAGCCCAGATTGATTCAGGGCGTAATATTAAAACTCAGAGCACGTTATAAACAATGTTTTATATTTCAATAAATGGATGTTTTATATAGGGATTAAATATGTTTACTAGTTGATTGACTGACATCTCGGCTACAAAATAAACTACTTAACGCGTCCCAGTTAGTCTCCGTAAAAGGTTATATTTGAGAGTCATAGAACTACGAATTTTAATAACGTGTTTTTCAATATACTTGTATTATTATAACACAAAAATATTACAATGTTCCATTTTGAACATCGTGTAATTGTAGACAGCTTTATCACTTGTGAAAAGTATAGAGATACATAATAAACAGCATTCTATTATGAAAGCTTTTTTAGTTTCAATATTTTATTACTTAGGTTATATAATTACAGCGCCATCTAGTACATGTATGTCAAAACTTTTACCATAAAATTGTTGCCATGATAGATAATGGACTTTATAATTAGTTATTCAATGAGTTAACAGATGGCAGTAAAAACAATAATCATATTTAATAACAATACGTGCGACACGATGGCGCTATAGTATATCAGACATTTTTATTATTATAAATCATTTTTATAGTAAAACCTACTGATATTACTATTAGCATCGCTACCATAAAGAAAATATGTTGCAACTAACCTACAGGAGTGGATATAATATTGTCTAAAATGCCTAAAATCAAATACAAACATATATGAAAGAACCTTTATACTTCAAACATAAAATAAGCTTCTTTAAAATATATTATAAAAATGATTAACAGATGGCGGTAAATCAAGCAAGTGCTTAATTAGAAGATTACAGATGGCGTCACAATATAGAAAAGCAATCTTCTAATAGTTTATAGTTTATTAGAACCTTCATTTCATCGACAAAAATATTTGAAAAGTAGAATTGACTTGTATTGGTGTTATCATTGTCAAAATGTTTTCTTTAGTAATAGCATAAATAGTAAATGCAGCAATAGGTCTTCAGAACTGTAAGATGTAAGTTAAAGTTAAAGACGTTTTTTTTACTCTTTAACATATTTCGTCATATAAGAACTGTATTTTTATGTCTGTCCCTTTCCATTTGCTTTCGTTGTCTTTAGTATTTGAGATTGGCGGGGGTTTTGGTTGTCACATTCTTTTGAAAGAAAACCGTCTAAAGTTTAAAAAGAAGTAACTATTAGTGACGTCACTCATCGATTGGAACTAGCGATCAAATTTTTTAATAATTTGTGTCTATTACATACTTATCTAAATTATATTATTATATTTGTATATTAAACTATCAACCATTATAAGTATTCTTTATACAGCCGGACATTTAAAAAAAATAATTTAGCTAAATGTTTTTATTGGGTTATGTTAACTACAGAATTTAACCAAATAGTGCTGGGCTATCGTTTTTTTTTCATTTTCTTATTGCACCTGAACACTATTACATACTTAAAGTAACCTCTTTCATTTTTTTTATAATTACTTAGCCTCTATGGAAAAGGGCAATGTTATATAGTTAATTGTAAGTATCTGTCAAGAAAATGTCAAATCAGTTCAACCGTTTTCGAGATCATTCCAGACAAACTGCAGATTTTTTTTTGTCGAACTGACTACGCTATTGACTCACAAGATATTCAGCTTCACCAGACTTTACAAAGTGCAGACATTTTATTTAATTTATTTACATTTTTTTATATGTTAGATTTATACGTTAGATTACAATTTTTTTTATATGTTAGATGTACAGATTAATGTAATTGCTTATTATTTGTGTTCATAGATGGCGGTAGCGGAGCTGTGTAGAGCGCATTCGGATCCCACAGCAAACTATTACCCTCTTCGGGGCTTCGGTTCAACGATGTGAGAATTCATGAAAATAAATGTTATACATTACTTCAGTGATTATATGAGAATAATAATCCCAATCCTAACTTTTTAATTAATACTATTGTAGCTCCTGAATATGTCATCCTCTTTGGCAGACTGGCTGAAACGATTGAATTATTGTAAATAGAATATGTCATTCAAACTATTGAACAATCTCTTGTGTGTATAAATACCATATATGGAGTTGTTAAAAAGTTTAATTTAAGCATTCCGAGTCTTATTATTATGCTGTCCAAGTCAGTCTAGACTCCTACAGTGGTGAACCCGACGTTGCGACGCGTGTCCGCACACCAGAGCTTCATCATCACTAGAAACTCCGATGCGACGTGATAATGCCTAGGCACCTACAGTAGTGTAATCCGACGTGATAATGCCTAGGCACCTACAGTAGTGTAATCCGACGTGATAATGCCGAGGCACCTACAGTAGTGTAATACGACGTGATAATGCCTAGACACCTACAGTAGTGTAAACCGACGTGATAATGCCTAGGCACCTACAGTAGTGTAATACGACGTGATAATGCCTAGGCACCTACAGTAGTGTAATCCAACGTGATAATACCTAGGCACCTACAGTAGTGTAATACGACGTGATAATACCTAGGCACCTACAGTAGTGTAATCCGACGTGATAATGCCGAGGCACCTACAGTAGTGTAATCCGACGAGATAATGCCGAGGCACCTACATTGGTGACCCTGAAGCTCCTACAGGGGTGGTCCGACGTGATCCCAAAACTCCTACACTGTAAATGCGAATGTGAGTTTATTTGTCTGTTTGTTTGTTACTCTTTCACTCCTTAACTGCTCAACCGTTAATCATAAAATTTCGCATACATGTTGCCAGAGGTATTTTTTGGTGATAATTGTTTATGGGTTGCAGTGTGATTACCATTACCGTACAGTGCCGTCACTTTGTCTTGCTGTAAAAAAGCACGGCATAATAATATAGTACACTTTGGTAATAAAAAAACAAGGTGATATTCCACGAGATAGACCGTTTATAAAATAGGATCGGACTTACAGGAGGGATCATTTACTGTACCAAGATGTGACAAAGGGGGTCGCAAGCTTCAAGGAAACGTGACGTTCGCAGCTCATTATGTATTAACAGAATGTATTCGGTTTTAAGCGGGTAGATAGTTACTGATGTCGACTCTCAACTTGGATTTACAAGATATTGGAATGTTTCATGGATTATTATCCAAACCTAATAGTATTGAAGCACTGAATTTATTTAAGACAAGTTGAAAACGCAGCTCCGCACGCGCATTTTTTATAATTTTGAAAGTCCCGTAACAATCGATCGAACCGTTTCGGAGATAGCACTGTGGGCGAAGCCACGGTTAACAGCTAGTCTAAAGTAAAGTAAACTAAATTACTTTTTATAATGTCTGCTATCTGCCGATGAAAGTCCCGTAAAAATCGGTAGAACCATTTTGGAGATAGCATTGCGGGCAAAGCCACGGTTAGCAGCTAGTATAAATTAAAATAGACTAAATTACTTGTCATAATATCCGCTATCTGCCGGTGAAAGTCCTGTGAAAATCGGTCCAACCGTTTTGGAGATAACATTGCGAAAGCCGCGGTTAACAGGTAGTCTAATTTAGAGTAGCCTAAGAGACCCGCTGTAAATTCAGCTATCTGCCAGCGGAATCTCCGTCAAAATCGGTCCAACCGTTTCGGAGGTTACCCGGAACAAACAGACATACAGACAGACAGACCGAATTTTTTTTGAAAAATTGCATTATTGTTATCAGTTGCGTGTATACTTTTTTTCATATTATAGGCGGCCAACGAACAGGCGGGTCACCTGATGCTAAGTGATCACCGCCGTCCATAGACACGATCAGTTGGAATTGTAGTCAAACGCTAACAACATATAAAGTATTAAAAAAAAATTAATTAGTTTCGTTTTTTTTGACAACCATTAGTCCACATTATTACTGCCATTTTCGAGTAGGTAATAAATATTACTAGTGTCGTGCGGTACATTTAATGTTCTAACACGTTGGTTGGTAGTAATGGTAGTAAATAACAGGGCTTCTTAGAACTTTCCATTGAGTTTTTGTGGCATCTCGGAATGTGTGCTTCCTGATATTATTTTTCATTCGCTTCACTTGTGCAGAATAACCGAACTACATTACTTAAAAAACTACCAATATTACAAGAGTCATATAATATAATCTATACATACAATAAGAATGTAAATGTAATGTGTCTGTACTTTTCGAATTTTCGTGAAAAATATTGTTGCAGGTATCTAGGAATAAGTAATAGAATACATTCCAATCATTATTAGAAATATCTGTCTGTCTGTCTATCTGTCTGTCTATTTGTATGAACACGCATCACTGCTAAAGTACGAGGTTCACAATAAAACCACAACAAGAAAGTCGTAAAGGATATCCTCGGGAGTTACTTAGTGTTTGTTTCATTAAAATCGCTCCACTACCAAAATTTATTGTAGTTTTAATGACGACGCGGCGTAATTACGAAAGAAAAGTAGACAAGTAAATGGACTTAATACATTCAGATGACTTTATTGATCACTGTTTTATAAAACTTCCACGCAGACGAAGTCGCGGGCACAGCTAGTTATAAATAAAATATGAAATCCACTACATGGCAGGCTGAGATCCGGCCGGAAACTCGCGTTTCATATTTGTAAATCGCTACATATTATAAAAGAAAGTCCTCTGCCACGTCCGTCTGTCTGTTCGGGATAAACTCAAAAACTACTGAATGGATTTATGATAATTATGTTGATTTTATACACACATCAAAAAAGTCTAAGCAACATGCGTGATATTACAAATTTTACCATTTATATTAATTAATTTCTAAGTATTTACTCAAACAAAGTGCGTAGGTAAGTAAACTTTTTTGTTATTGATGACATACTGGTTGGTTGTAAAAAAAAATTTTGATTATGTTTTGTTTTTTCATAAAATTCAAATGACTGCCAATTTGTTTGAATTTAAGTGCGTTTTAATTCCTACGTTTAGTCTTGATTTTATAATTCTACCAACCATTTAAATAAAGTTAGCGACAAAATTGAATTGTTAGATATTCTTTACGTCATGAAGCGACGTCATTTGATGGCAGATGAAATGCAAAGAGCAGTAGGGATGTTGCAAACGGGAAGTAATCAATCTCAGGTATCTCGACATTTTGGCATTCATAGAAGTGTTATTTGTCGTCTTTGGCAGCGCTACAATAATACAGGAGAACCCGCTGAACAGCATCCAGGCCGTAAAAGGAGTACAACCACTCGGCAAGACCGGTACATACAACTGACTGCAAGACGCCTGCCGATGTAAACCGCTCGAGAGATAAGTTTGAGGCTACAAATTTCAAGTGGTGTTGATGTAAGTCCTCAAACTGTGCGAAATCGACTGCATGAGTACGGCCTACGAGCTCGACGCCCAATCAGGTGCCCACCGATACGTCACGGGAATCGCGCTCGTCGATATGAATGGTGTAGAGAACGCATAACATGGACCCAGGAACAATGGGATAAAATTATGTTTTCCGATGAGTCGCGATTCGGGTTTAAGCCTGATACAAGAAGGGTGCGAGTGTATCGTCGGCCCGGAAATACTGAAAGGCTCAGGTGCGTTCAGGAAGTTCATCCATACAGCGGCTCAACAGTTATGTTATGGGCGGGTATTATGAAGAACAGGCGAACTGAGCTCGTTTTTGTAAATGGAAACATGAATGTTGAAAATTACATTGAGGATATTCTCAGACCTTATGTCTACCCATTTGCACAAACCTTTGGCTCCGATTTTAGATTAATGCATGACAATGCGCGTTCACATACAGCTCGGCGAACCAGTGAATATTTTGCAACGGAGAACATCCGGGTATTGCCCTAGCCTGCACAATCGCCAAATCTCAACCCCATCGAGCACGCATGGGACATGCTCCAGAGACGTGTTTTGAAGGACTTGGACGGAGCGACAACAACCCAACAGCTGAAGGATTTGCTACAATTCCATTGGGAGCGAATACCGCAAGATGACATAAACAGTCTCATTAATTCAATGAATAATCGTTGCCGACAAGTTCTGAATAGCAGAGGAGACCATACTTTCACAATAAATACATTTCACAATAAATACATTTTCTTTAGAAATTTCATTTTGTAAGAAAAAAGTTTAGTTTCTTATGTATCTTAGTTTCTACAGTATATTCTAATATTGTTCATTTCTGTTATTAAAAGAACTTATAAAGACAACAGCTGTTTTTACATCATAGAACCCTAAAGATATTATTTTAAAAATAAAATACAACGTTATAATGTGAAGAACCATCCTAAAATTTAAATTAGTACATGTTGCTTAGACTTTTTTGATGAGTGTATATCTATACTAATATTATAAAGAGGTAAAGTTTGTGAGTTTGTGACGTTCTGGCGTTGTAAGGGGTAATCTCAGGAACTGCTAGTCCGATTTGAATAATTATTTCAGTGTTATATAGCTTATTCATCGAGAATGGTTATAGGCTATATATCATCACGCTAAGGCCAATAGGAGTGGAGCACAGATGAAAAATGTTTCAAAATCGAGATGTTTTTTTTTTCTTTTTAAAAGCTTCTGATGCGTGTCAGCGTTAGCCCAGAGTAGTAACTATTACTACGCGGACGAAGTCGCGGGCAGGGGCTATATAATAATAATATATATTATAAAGAGGTAAAGTTTGTGAGTTTGTGACGTTGTAGGGGGTAATCTCAGGAACTACTAAAACCGATTTTGAAAATTCTTTTACTAATAGAAAGCCACGTTATTTGTGAGTGTCATAGGTGAGTCTCATAGTTCAGTGTTATATAGCTCATTCATCGAGAATGGTTATAGGCTATATATCATCACGCTAAGGCCAATAGGAACGGAGCAACAATGAAAAATGTTTTAAAATCGGGACTCTTTTTCCTTTTGAGAGCTTCCGCTGCGTCTTAGCCCAAAATAACTCTGCCACGCGTAGAGGTAAAGTTTGTGGGGTTGTAGGGGGTAATTTCTGAGGAGTCGGAGAAAAAATGGTCGAACGAAAACGTTTCTTACGAACGCTGCCTTAACTATGAGAGATATAGATTGAGTTCTAGAGAAAAGTTGTAGCTTGATAATGCCTATTACCGCCCAACGAAGTGGGCACGGGTCGGCTAGTCTGCTATATATTGGGCATAAAGGCTAAAAAGGTCATTCGTAGAAATACTCGGTTCTTTAACAGCCAGAAGGTTATACAACCACAGTGTGATAATAATTTAACTTATTTAATGTAATGAAATTCATTTAATTTAATGTATGTCACAGGTCTGTTAAAAAACAATGACAAAAATGCAATTTCACTGTTAAGTATTATTATATCCACATTGCTATAATATCCACGTTTTCACCAGTTGATAAAATGATTCACGCGGAAGGTTTAGGTATGTAATTTGTCAAGGTTTTTTTTATTATCAGAGCGGAATAACGTCCGCCGGGCCCGGTAATATAAAAATATTTTTACGTATATATTTGAGTGGATCTATCATTCGTGACGCAATATTGATAGAGGCTGTCTAATAGGTAAAATTTAGTGTGACGTATTTTATAAAAGCTCTTGTAGATGTTAACGAATTATTAAAATTCTACCTTAAAGTTCTATACCTATTCTTAAACCCCGTAACACAATAATAACCTTGATGATAGATTTTAAACGAAATGTAATAAACCGTGGTAATTGTGATCGCTTCTTATAAACAAACGTACCGTGCGATTCTCAACGCATGAAATCCCATCAGTCATGGTAAATCGGTTCGTATCCACCTCTATCGAGGCCCGGGACATGACAATTCTTCGAAATTGTTACATTAAGTTCCACGCGCTGTAGTAGATTGAATTCTATAGTTACAGGCCCTTCGTATTTTCTATTACGACATAAAAAGGTAATGTATTCATATTTTTTATTTAATTATTTTCTCAAGTCACTGTCAAGTGTAGGATTTGATATAAAGGGAGGAATTCTAACACACGATGTCACTATACACTTCTTAATAAGCTCACAGGTTGAAAGTCTATATATATCGATTATAGAGGTCTGCCGTACGCGCATCACGCAAAAATTACTCGATATACTTTAATCATTTTTTTAAATTTTACTGTATAGACCCTTGTCTAAAATCACAACGTCTACATCTTTATATATAAATTTCTTCTGTACGTGTGTATGTCAATGAACTCCTCCTAAATGGCTGGAACGATTTTGATGAAAATTGTGTGCGTGTTCGAGTGGATCCAAGAATGGTTTAGATTGGACCTGGTAGGTGGCGCTGCGGTTGAATATTAGATGTTTTTGAAAGACAACGTCCGCCCGGCCCCCAAGTATATATATAGTATAGTAGTAAATATAAAATTACTAGTGGGCACGGCGGTTGTCGTCATGTTTTGATAATAAAAAAGGTCCTAAAAGTCAACCGCAGCGCCACATAACGAATCCAATTGTAAAATTAAACTATTCTTGAATCCACCTGAACACACAACAAATTTCATCAAAATCTTTCCAGCCGTTTAGGAGGTGTTCAGTCATACTATCGGACAGAAGAATTATACCTATATATAAAGATTTATAAAACTACGATTTTTAAGAAGCGCCACGTGTTTTGCTATGCTTTTTCTTGCCGTTGAGAAGTAGAACAAGCTGTGTGTTACGCATGTGCAGGAGAGGAGAAGTAAACGGAAATGATAAACACCGCAGACAAACTCGCTTGTATCAGCTAGTCACTAGTAGGTCACTCTTGCATAAACTAAGCTTCGATTTTTTTTTTTTTTTTTTATTGTAGCTCGGCAAAGTGACTGTACTGTGCCTGATGGTAAGCACAGTACAATCCAAAAACAATGGCGACCACCGAAAGACATACTATCCATCGCCGGTCGCCGTTGTCATGCCGGCCTGAAAGCGGCGACCCTTGTCACCATGTGCAGAGTCCTGCTGGAAAGTCCATGGTATATTTTTAAAAAGTGTGTTGCTGAGAGGTTTCACAACATGATCCAAGACTGTATCTTGATACACTTTGACTGAAGTTATCACTCCTTTTTCACAAAAATGTAGTTTTGTGGCTCCTTGATAAGACACGCACCACCAAACCATCACTGACGTAAGATGATGACCACGTTGTACCTTTCCGACCACTTTAACAGCTTCTTTGGAACTGTGAGGGTACACCTTATCATTTTGCTTATTGTAGTGTTCTTCAATCGTGAAATTTTTTTCATCGGTAAAGAGAATATTTCTGTGCCTTTCACATGCGTATCGCGACAGAAGGCGTTTTGATCGATCCACTCTCTTTAATTGTAAATATTGATTTAGAGCATGTCCTGCATATCGATAATAAGCACCGAGCTTCAGGTCTTGTTTTATAATACGCGATAGAGTCCTAGCGGGAATCTTCATGCCTCGCGATAAGATTTTTTACTTCCCAATGGGGTTTCGACGAATTCTGGCTTTAAAAGCCTTAACAGCCTTTGTACTTCTAACAATTATAAAACTGAAGAGTTTGTTTGCTTGAACGCGCTAATCTCAGGAACTACTGGTCGGATTTGAAAAATTCTGTCAGTGATAGATAGCTCATTTATCATTACGCTAAGACCAATATGGGCGGAGCACCAATGAAGAATCTTTCAAAATCGTTTTTTTTTTTCTTTTTGAGAGCTTCCGCTGAGTGTTAGCGTAAGCCCAGAGTAAATATTCCATGCAGACGAAGTCACGGACAGAAGTTATTTCATATAAACTTGTTAAAGTTTTAAGAAAACACGATTTTTTTCAAAGCATTGGATACGTTTTCTGTGATGTGTTTTCTTGTCATGTATAAGTAGGGCAAGCGGTGAGATCCGCATGCGTAGGAGAGGGAACTTTAAAGGAATAACATTATTTAAAAAGATTTTTTTAAGCGAGCTGTCGTTTTGTTCACATTTTTCAAATGTTTTTTTTTTCTCGGTATATAACACATATTGTTAACATAATAAACAAAGTAGACAAAGTCGCGGTGTATCAGATAGTATACAACAAAAATTACTTTTTGAAAATTTTTACATGAGCATCTATTTTTTTGTATACAATACCGTTTTCCTAAATCTTTTTATTAATCAAGAAATAAATATGAGTTACAAAATAAAACTTAGCTATTTGTATTTTACTATCTATACTATCAAATATATATATTATCAAATATTATTTTACGATCAAATATTCGAATTAACGTTTATGGAAACGTAATAAGGACTCGATAGCACCATCGGACATGTTTTGGCAGCGACAGGCATTTACCAAGTCAGAAGTCATCTCATTCATCGTTACGTCGCTATCTGTCTGTCTTCGTGAATATTTTACTGTGAAATCCAGTTAAAGAGTTAAGAAATTGCGGACTTTTTAAATGATTGCAGTCGACGCGCGATAAAATACCCGTTCGATGTTTATATTAAGTACTCTACTTATTACAGATTGTGACAAATTGTATAGTGATTTGTGTGTATTTAATTCAGTTTTAAATTAAAAAGAATTTGATTTTTGTATGTGGTAGAGCCACGCTGAAGTTATTACTGGTTTCAGGATGAATGTGTCGGCTCGCCCGGGGTACTACCACCCGATCCACAGAAAACCGACGTGAAGTAACAGTGCTTTGTTTGTTGCGTTTCGTTCGGTCAGTGAGAGCGCCGGAGACACACCTCCTCTCTCCTTTTCTCATCTCCCTCCCTCCAAACACAGGGTGGTAACGCACTTGCAACTCCCCCGGTATTGTTAGTGTCTATGGACGGTGGTGATCACTTAACATCAGGTGAACCACGTGTTCGTTTGCCTCCTAGGATATAAAAAAAAAATTGTTTGGAAACCGATTACCAACTTGGGTGTTGTTACTAGCCAACTAGCTTAGATAAACCTACCACCATCCTATGATTTGATCACGGTGTTTTCCTTCACCAAAAGCTTTGACGCGATGTCCAAGCATCCTAAGCAGAGCCTTTTGAGCCCTTAAATTTTATTTTTTTTATATCATACGAGGCAAACGAACAGATGAGTCACGTGATGTTAAGTGATCACCACCATCCTTAAACGCTAGCAACACCAAGGGAGTCGCAAGCGCGTTGCCAGCCCGTGTTTTGGGGGAGAGGTATATAGCAAGTGGCGAAGAGTAAATAATGGAATACATTTAGTAATATTTAGCTACTTGTTTCCTTAAAATCGCTATGGTCTTCAAAAGCTACAATCGGTATATTTAAAAAAGAACTAAATCCTATTTTAGTCGGTTCTAATATTCTACGTTACGTGACCTCCAATCCCAGCTAGGCATTGAACTCTCGGAAGGGGTATTACACTAAAAGAAAAAGAAATAAATAAAACAAAACAGAATTAAGAAAATTTGCAAAAAACTAAAAAAGAAGTCGAAAGAAATGGACACATAAATAAAGTCTCGGATAATGTCAAGGGGGAAAACGGGGACTTACAAAAAAATACGTTATTATTCAAGGTCTTCAAATTTTGTGCATGCAAAATATAAAGATTATAAAAAAATAACTAAAAGCCTTATGGACACAAAATTTATACTTCGTTTTCGGGGTATAAAAACTGGAAATCTTTAAAAAAATAAAGATGTTATATGAAAGATTATAATTGAATTTAGCTCATTTTGAAATGTAACGACCAAATTTATTTTGATTAAATTTTAAACAGTTGGTTCTTATCTAAAAAAATATTACGATATCTTAATTCAATGTACATTTATTAAAGTTTTAAGAAACTACAATTATTATGGGCATTAGACGTTCAGCGACGTGTGAAGCGTCAAGCAGGTATGTATTTTCGTCTATTCATAAAATATATTGTTGAGATAATAGATGATATAGACGAAGTCGTGGTTATCAGCTAATATTCTATAAGCATATTGAGTAGTCCGGTGAAGCCGTAGACCTTGCCAGGTCAATAGCGTAGTCAGTTCGAGAAAAAAAAATTAGCATATTGATAAATAACTTATGTTATGAAATGAGATTCTATTTATAACATACTAAGGGCACTTTGCCTTAATTACTTTTTATAAGATCAGATATCTGCCATTGAAAGTCCTGTGGAAATCGGTTCAACCGTTTTGGAGATAGCATTGCAGACGAAGCCGCGGTTAACAGCACTTATAAAACTTTTAAAATGGCTATCAATACAACATATAGTATATGGAGCAAAAATCTTAAATACAAAATTTTATATATTTTACTAAGACACTAATTTAACGCGTAACACTAAGAGTTTCTTTCCGAAAAATATGTAACTGAATGTTTATTTGAATTATGCTTTTGAATTAATAATAAAAGAATTACCACATAAATTCGCATGACTCGTGTACCTATTTCATTTTTTACCGCGCCAGCTCTGGGGATTAACCAGGGCGTCAAGAGATACAGGCGGTATTTTGAATTATTATTATCTATCTTTAATGCTTCGTTATCAAATTTATGTATCTTTGCAAACATACCAGTTTACCATCTTGTTATAATTTAAATTAAGATGATTTTACATTAAAAAAAAGGCAAAGGGCTAACGGAATCCAAAAATAAGTAACCTAGAATCATCTACGAAAAATTACGCATCAAATGGTCATAGTCTTATACCGACACGTTTAGTAGTTTTTATTTGATTATGCCTCAAAGGATCTGAATTTTCGTTATATATTTACATAATATATATTAAGGCAATTTGTCATTACATAATCTAATTAAATTTCCTTATTTCTCCCAACACATTTTTAACAAATTCAAAAGGAAAACTGTCTGAAATATATTATATTTTCTATCTATAGTAGTCGATGACTCGGCGATATCTGCGTCTGGTGTAAATACATTGGTGAGTCGGTGGAGGTTTATACTTTTATACTATACTAATTATTGCTCGCGGCTTCGCTTACATTAATGTTGAAAATATGTTACACGCTGATAACCTGGCTTTATATGGGTGAAAAACTTTTTAGAATCGGTTAAGTATTTTTGGTTCTACTCATTACAAAGAAAATATAACGGTTTTTACTCATTATATAGTATAGTTGATACCTCCTACTTCGTCTGCGTCGTTTAAGATATCGTGATAATTTTATTAGGTACCTTATAGGTAAATTTTAAAAATAAAACTAAAAAAAAAATATTGTATTAATCTACGCAGTAGTTTTTCAGACAACGACAGAGCTCTATCATTTTATTTATGTAAGTATATTATAAAATACCCTGATTTTTGGATGAGACTGCAATACATTTACTTACCTACTTTCGTACTTTCGTACTTACTCATGCCGTCATTCAAATTACAATAACTTTTGATAGAGTGAACGGATTTTAATTAAACAAATACTAAATGTCACTCAAGGACATGCTTTATAATTTTCTTGGTGACGTTTTATTGTGGGCATACTTTAGCAGTGATGCGTGCCCAAACAAACAGACAGACATTTCTAAAAAATTATTGAAATGTATTTTATTACTTAATTCCTAGAAATTTGGAACAATTTTATTCATAATAATCCAAAAAACAAAATACATGGTAGATTTACATTCTTATTATATCTTTACATAGACAAGTGACACGATTTGGCGTCGTACAGATGCAGTGTAGGTACTTGTCGCCATAAGTGTCCAAGTAATTTAGACATATGTACGATCGGATACATTTTTTAGCACTTTGAGATTTAGAGTACATCAAGGTCAAAGAAGCTTCTTTTGTGTCGCTTGATTTTAATCCTGGAATATCTTAAATATATTGAAACGACATGCGATAGGGGGCAGTTCTGATTTTACCTTAAAAGTTACCTGAATGTTAGTAACATATTTAATTGGATAAGGATTGATTCTATATCGGTAAAGACGGCATTGTAAATATTCCATACTTTTTTAATAATATGCATAAAATAAAAATGGTTAATGTGGTTATTCTTTAGTTAATAGACATGTACAATTAAGTACTTTCTTAATTTTCCTTTTATAATAAAATTGTCAGATCTCGAAAAATAGTTTTCCAAATTGATTGTGATAGACTATTTTTTTACTTTCTATAAACATAATATACATCCATTATACATATACCAGAAACCCTTTGAGATACATTTTCTAAGTGTTAGAGACAACTGCATAAAAATCTAATTTTAGTAGAATGTAAGATGCATAGATAAAAACTAATATCAACATTGTTATATAGTATATGTTGAGACGATATTGAATACTTTGGTATATAACACGTTTATACATAATAACTGTCTCAATGCAATGTTCATTCATAATTAAGTACATATCTTTAATTCATTAACTTCAATATGATTGAATCATACGCAAAAACTAAAAGTGTTGCCAAAATAATATATCCGAACATGTAAAAAGGCTATAATTATAATTTTATATCGCGTTCAAACCGATTAAGGACGGAATAAAAAAATATATCCTTCCGTAAAGAATTTAGGAGTGTCCGAGACTCAGACCAAATCGGACTCGTTATAAATTTTGTATAAGATAACAATGCGTGCGTGTGGGTGTGTGGTACACTCGTTGACGAGTATAGTTACGGCACGCAATAACGCTAACAAGCGTGTGAGTGAAAAGTAAATAATATTATAGAGCACCGTCTCCTTCTTGCCGCCGGCAACATGGCGCGTTGACTCAGGCGCAGGCTCGAATCGTATCGCCTGCCCACTCAAGGTTCGCTGACTGCCGTTCTTTTGTTTTTAATGTTGCCACAATAAGACTTTTTCCTATTAATTATGTAAATGATTCTGATAGTTTTATCTCTTTTATTTTACTTACAACACGAATTATTTACAAAAGTTACATTTTAAAAATGTATACGCCTTTTTAAACAAAGTAATTCTGTAATCTTTATTGGGGAAACAATAAAATTACCATAAATGTTTATTTTACATAAGAGCAGTAACGTTAAAATAAATAGCAAAGTTTTAGTTACAATAATTATTTAAATTAATGCAAACTATACCTACTTAATTCTAATAGATTTAATATTATTCCTATTAAAAAAAACATAATAACTTAAAATATGACAAGTAGCAAAAAAGTTTAAAGTGATGTATTTGTGATACTATAGATATGTGCTAAAAACAATAGAGTTCGAAAAAATAAATGAAATAACAGTTGTTATATTATGTATTACTAATAAATCTTCACTGACAAATAACTTATCTATATGAAATACCCCAAAGACTTTTTTGAACTTATTCGAAAATTATGTGGAGTGTTGCCTAGCGTTAGAAACTTACCTAACATGTTAGAGCGAGATACCATAATAGTAACGACAAACAAATCCGTCATTGTAAAATCCCCAAAAGTTTGTGGAGAACCGGGAATGATTCCGGGAACCCTGGACCGCAGACGAAAACAGCGTCAAGCCGAGGACCTGCTTAAACCGAACGTCTGCATACCGATCGTTGGTTTTTTATAAGCTCACGTCGGTGCACACCGTTCTGTATCTGTGCGAGTGAGAACACTATAGCGGTGTGCGTTCCGTTCTCGCGCGCGCCGCGCCATTGTGTGCAGTGTAGTCGCGCTAGTCGGTAGACCGCGGTCTGTTACGTGCGCGTCCGATAAAACTACCGGCGATAAACAAAATAATGACCAGTGTACAACAAAACGTGCAACGCGAGTGCAACAATCGACAACAGTGTGTGATAACAAGTATGTAACGTGCGTGTTGTGTCAAACAGTGTTCAAAATTCGAACGTGTTTTGGAGTTGGCGCGTGGAGTGCGCCATGCATGTGTTTAGGTATGTGGAAACCGATTAATTATGGCCCATCAGTGTCGATGGGGTCGCCGGCCTGCATTTTCGCTACCGTCCATCGTTATTTTTGTAATCGGTGACAGATTTCGCGTGCGTTCGAAAACAGAAGCGCAGAGGGTGTGCTATTTACGCTTGTGTTTTCAGTTTTTGTTTACAATCGAGTCGTATCTGCGTTTGCGTCCGTTGTATCTTAGGTATTATGTGGCAACGGATGCCGTCGGCTAACGTTATCACTTGCTTATAAGAGTGTCATGTTATTTACGAAGTAATTAATACTTTATCGCTGCCGGTGTGGACCCGTGAATGGTGAACTTTGCATCCATTTGTGGTCGCCGTGTCGTCGCAACAGCGGTCAAGTTTCGAAAATCTCATGTTACCGCGCGTCAATCGTTGAACGTTCCCAACGTATCAATAAAAATAATACTAATACAGTTTTAATATTCATAACATTTATAATTTTTACTGAGAACGAGACTATATCAATTTATAAAAAAATATAATATAATAGTAAATAAATTACTACATAACATCTGGTCGTAGTAACGATGCATGGTATGCATATAACCACAGCAAAAACTATTCAATATTTTATACCAAACAACGCATTAAAGCGCCGTACATGATTGTTGGATAAATTCGTGTTTACATTTGATTCAGGTAGATTAATCAAATTTTATTAACATTACAAAATATAAATTAAAAAAACAAATATGGAAATTAAACAAAAATTGTAACGTTTTCAATACATAATTTCGTTTTCGAAAATACGTATTATCCTAAAAAAATTAATAAACTGTCTACAAGAGAATAAATTCATGAATTTGAATCATGTAAACAATATCAATGTACATATAATTTCATTTTGATGCAATAAAAAAGTATGTACAACACGAAAGTTAATTAAAAATTTAGATTAGTATCGGAACATGTAAAAAAGTTACAGGTAAGTACATAATTTATTACGAAAAAGGTATGATACCATAAAAACTCATTTTCCAAGTCTAGTAAAACTATTAATTAACGTAGACATCCCCGGTAGAATTATTGAAGTGTTCGACGCAGTTAAAATAACAATTGTTGGTACATGGTTGATAATTATTGTGATGTCGTTTATTTTTATTTTTTTATTACTGGGTGACCCTAATAAACAACTATATAGGTCTACAAACGTGCGCAAACGCACCTGCTTATAAAAAAAATATAGGGATGGCTATAATAAAAATAATAGTGTGTTGTAAAAAAGTTTCATCCAGCACAAGTGCGTAACCCCTTAATAAATATTCATTAAATTGGCTTTATCGGTAAGTATTGTTATTATTCGACTATAATACGGCACTGAATTTGAAAATGAGTCTGAAATCAGAGTATATTTTTAAACTATATTTCTTCTTCTATTTTATTTTTGGCAACGAATCTTCTAATAGACTATTACTGCCATTGTCAAGTGATTAAGGATATTACAAGTTTCTTGATATTATATCAATGAACTAACAAGATGGTGGCCATCTTGTTAAAACTTTCCTGGGAGTTTTTGTGGCAAGTCAGAATCCATGCTCCGTGGTATTATTTCCGATCCACTTCACAATAACCAAACTATATTACGTAAAGCACCACCAGCATTACACAATATGCAACCAAATAACACAAGATTATGGATAAAATATAAAGACCACTTCATGGCATTCCAAGATCCTGCCAAAAACTCCTAAACTATATTTATAAATCTAAATAAAACTAAAGCGAATATAAGTCGTTTCATTTCAAAATAAGCTAAATTCAATTATTCCAATTTCGATCCATATTATAACCAATTATCCAATTGTAATTAGTACCTAAAATTTTACTTTATTTTTCAAGATCTTTAAATTTTGTACGTGTAAAATATGAACATGATAAAAATAACTTTATGAACGACAACATTAGAACTTCGTTCTCGGTGTATAGAACTTAAAAAAAAGAAACATGACATAGAAACGATTAAAACTGTATATTGAAATGTAACGACTTATATATTCAAAGACAATTTGAGAATTTCTGAAACGGCAGATTCGATTTTACCGAGACTTTATTGGCAGATACTGAACTTTTAAGGGTCTAAGCCAAGGTTGCAAAAAACTCCGTATTTCCCTAGAATAGTCATCATGTTTCCGCCAGGATTATTTACAATTAGGTATTAAATAACACCACGGTTACAAATATTATTTTGAAATAGCGCAAAATATGTGACGAGAAGGACTCATTACTTTCATGTAAATCGGTAGGTAGTTAGCAAGCATTTAGCCCGGACTACGTATGGTCCATTAGCGCACGTAGCCAGAGACAATGCGCGAATAATGTGTTTCAATTATACTACACATTTCCTTAAAAAAATATCTTATATAAATTTCAGTGTTGATTTGTAATCATTTGATATGGGGTTCCATAAAATAAAAGGTATTTGGTTGGTGTTCCGTTATCTTTAAAGTTTTAGGATCTAAGCCACATAGTGTTTATTACGCACATATATATATTTTAAGCAGGAATTACAAACACCTAAAACAATTATAATATATAATACATAGTTTTCATGAAACAACAAAAGAAGAAAAAACCAACTCGCCGGCACCAGCTAGTAAATTTAAATGTCTCAAAGAATTTAAACCAAAAAGTTCCTACTTTTATTTTACAGCCAGGGCAACCATTTCCAAAGAAGGTGACCGTTTCAAACAAAAAAAGAATATTATTTATAACCCTTCCATTCTTTTTTGCCAAAAAGTATATTCTAAAAATTCTTTCTCTAATTTTTTTATGGCGCGCGATGAAACGCGACATATTGTGACCCTGCCTGAGTGGACAGTATAGTTAGACAAGAAAAATAAAATTATTTATAAAGAAATATAACATTTCTTAGATCACCGATTGTAGTTATTTGTTAAGTATTGGATTGTAAATACAAAACCATTGCATGCGATATAATGTATTTAGAGAAAAACATAAATAATAAAACACATATAGATCTTCAGTAAATAAATATAAACAAAACTAAAGGGTATATATTTTTTGGCCGTGCTAATTATCGACTCCGCTGAACCGATTTTGACTAAACTTCTACGGACAGACAAAAGACATAAGAGTATAGATTTTTACAGTGATGATAACATTTAACAAAAGTTATTTAAATTAATAAAGTTTTTTTTTCGCACCGACTACGTTATTTGCCTGTTAAGGCCTTTACAGCTTCACCGGACTACTAAGGCTAGCGCTTAAGGCACTCAACCGATAATAATAAAAGATATAAAGGTGATTAGTATAATTATAAAAAGCGTACAATATTACATGTATTACTATTCCAAAATAATGATGTTGAATTATATAATTAGTTAATATTTTTAATACTAACATTATTATATTACATTAATGTAAAAGGAGTTGTATTTATTGTTATAAAATCACAGTACTTCTATTGACTAGGGATAACAATAATGGCGGCGCCGATCACGGTCGTGTTGTTATGTATTCGCTTGGAAGTGACTAAAAATAATTTTGACGAAAATAATGTCTGAGTATCAATTTGTGTGAGATAAAATGGCATTATGCTGCCGCCTTCATCCGCTGAGGATATTTTTTACTTACATATCTTCGATCAATTATTTAGTGTATTAATACTTATATACGTTATGGCACATAACAAATGTTATACCCTATTATCAGCAAGGTTATATGACTCCTAGGGTCACTCAAATAAGTAACATTTTTACGTTTTAGGTTTTGTATTCGATTACAATTATACTCTATACTTAACTGAAGATGTGGTCTAAAATGTTGAATTGATTCTCAAGTGAAGCTGTTTACTTTTAAACTAAGGGTGGTGTGTTCCGAAGCGCGAATTATTAGATAAAATTATACACAGTGTTAACTGTACAAACCGCTGACCTCAGTGATATTATAACTAAAAAGCTGTAGATACGTCTAAAGCGCTTCGACAACGCCTTGTTAAAACTTGGTTAGCTGGCTTATTTTTGAAGACTGCCCCGTCAATCCACCCGTAGCTAAGCAACATATAACTATTTCCTTTTCACCACCGATATTGAGAATATACCATCTTACTTCCATATTTTATTTATCTAAGACGGTGTGGAGTTACAATATTACTTTACGTATGTTATCGTGCCATTTGTTTTGTCAAAATATCATGTAGGTAACGTATCTACAGCTTTTTAGCTATAATATCATTGGCTGAGCTAACGTCGCTTCAAAAATTGCTTAATTATACGAAGCGAGCATTTTCATTGCTATCCTTGGACAGAACCAGTCGAGTCAATTGATGCGAATAGAATGCCAGAAACCCCAGGGCGTCGTAGTTCTCGTTCCAATTAGTATTATTTTTGTGGTAAGAAATACGCTGTCAGTAAAATAACACACATTATAACATTTCTGTAATAGAGACGGTCTATGCTTTAAAATATTATTTACCAATGACACTTCGGGTGACATTCTAATACGTACGAAGGATTATAATGTTTACTGTCATGCCGGCTTTAAGCTTCTCTACTGTTGAACATTGATTGTTTAATCTTGAAAGCGATTAACTAAAATCATTATGGCGCATTTATCACCATTTTCTTTTTTTATGTCATAGGAGGCAATCGGAGAGGTAGGTAATCACCTGATGTTAAGTGATCACCACCGTCCATAGACACTAGGGGAGTAGCAAGTGCGTTGCCAGCCTATGTTGGAGGGGGAGAGGAAGGGGAAGGGAGTTGGGTCTCCGGCGCTCTCACTGACCGATCGAAACGCAGCAATGCAAGCATTGCTGCTTCACGTCGGGTTTCTGTGAGAGGGTGATACTACCCCGGGCGAGCCGTCCGATTCATGCTAAAACTAGTAATAGCTTCAGCGTGGCTTTATTACCTACAAATGTATATTATTACATGTATGTAATAGTTGCATCCAATTGGTTAGAGATCCGTACCAGCCCGCTTGGTTATTGGATATAAACCGGAAATACTTCAATAAAGAAATAAATATGTGTTAATCACTACTGAAAGTATAGTTAAAGATGTCTAGCGATTTATAATAAGGTAGCTTTTGCCCGCGGCTTCATTCACTTTAATATAGATTGACCGAACCCGCGGAAACAGTGTATTTTCTGTAGATTAGGTACCCTTTGAAGCAATTATGGTTTAGTTGATAGCATATTTGGTCATCACGTCTATGAACGTAGGTTCGAATCCAGATTACTAAGTCGGAGCTTTCGGTAGAAGAAAAAATTGTGATGACACCGTAGCAAGACGCTAGGGCTTTTTCTACGTCCGCCGTGTTAGCTCCCAACCTCAAATTGAAAATCTGTCGCTAAGCACCTTTTGGCGCGTTCCGACAGCTAATGCCTATAAAGTAAAAAAAAAGTGTGTGTACTTATGTACACGCGTTAGAACTTATACTTCTTTGGCGTAACAAGTTAAAAATCTTTTCGTAAATTTTATCTTCCGCCTTATTCTGCGTTTGTAGAAAAAACGACACTAACAATAGAAAAAATGTATTTAATACATTGAAAGTTTTAACACAAAGAAATACAAACAACAAATACAAAGAAACAAAAATTTACTCTCATCATTTTTCCCTAACGCGCCAAAAGAAGTATAACTTCAAAAAAACCCTATTACCTTCTCTGTACCCTTGACAACGCTTATGCAAAATCTCATAATGATTACTTGAGTAGATAACACTTGAAAGCACAACAAATTGACTTTAGCATTTCGAAGTAAGGATATATAAATTCCAACAGCGGTTGACCGATCGTCATGAAAGTTAGCACAACTGTGTTTCACTAAAGGGGTTTTATTTATTTTATTTCACCATATCGCTACTAGGTGGCGCTGCGATACATCGGCTTCTATATATATATATATATATATATATATATAAAATTGGTATGTTTATATATATCCAATCATGGAGAGTATTTACGCAGTAATAGATTTATTAAGACTCAGGTATAGGAACAAACGCGTGCAGAACCGTGGGCATACATAGTATAATTATAAATTATAAATTGATTTTATTAGAGTAACACTAAGCAGCAAACCTATTAGCTTAATTAAGGTTAGGCCGATTAACCTGTTATAGTAATTTTAGTAACTAAAAATCAAAGAAAATACGGCCCTAAAACGTTCGCGGGAAACGAGATTTAAAACAGGACTTTCTGAGAAACGAACAATCGTTTTATTTGGTTAGTAATCTTTAATGAATTATTCATATAATCACATTTCCTATGGTTCCACTACTTGGGGAATTTAATTTGTTGTATTTAACTCTGTGTGTTTAGTTTGAGTCATAATCTCCACTGATGTTAACTCGTGATATAGTCGGAGGTGATAGATAACAAGCTAATTCTTCTAGCTAATTCTTTTAATTATGTTGAAGCGATTATGTTTCATTGATTAACGTGTACGGACACCACGTCATTCGATTTAAGATTGAATCCATTCGCAGGTAGTTTTTTGTGGCCAGTCAGAATACATAATCCGTGGTATTATTTCCCATCCACTTTACTAGTACACAACCAAACTATATTACGTAAAACAGCACCAATATTACAAAATATAGAGTCAAATAGCACAAGATTATGAATAAAATATAAAAATCTACGACATGACATTCCAAGATCCCGCCAAAAATTCCATATATAGTCGTTATTGGCATCTATATCCGAGATAACAAAGTCGTCCGATGTCCAGGAAGGACATCCTTACCTCCTGCGATTTCAGAAATAGAAGTCGATTACAACTATTATAGGAATAATGTTTTACCCCGTTGATATTTTCCAATAATAGTTATTATAAACGGTTATCAATTATTTAGCTGTTGATTAATTTGCAATAATTTTCAGTATGGATAGATTGCTTATTCGAAGATTGTTGTCCGTACAAGTGATGAACAGACAGCATGTCATTATCTATGGTTTTATATGGTTTTTCTAGAACCCTGCATCGTGCTTGTGGAACACTCAATATTGTAAAGTTATCTTCGGGCATGTATTTTACCTTGCATCGAAATATCAGTTACCAACACTCAAAAAATCCTACTAATATACTTACCTACCCGTAGATATCGGATCGCTACAATTTACTTACTGATAAGCATTGATACTGCATTATTTAATCTAAATTTTAATTAATTACATACTTATTTTAACAATTGAATGTAATCAGAGTAATTTATAGGTAAATGGCGTGTTATCATAATTACAATCATTCTTGGACGAAGGTTGAAACGAAATTGAACTAACTAATCGCACCGTTAATCAAAAAAGGAGTAACTCAAAATTTACATTTTTCGATTTTCACCAGAAAGTAAATTAACGTTCCGAGAAGAATACGCCCGATTCAAGAGCCACTTCGATACGATCAAAACTACGAAAATAGAAGACTGTCGTTTTCTTTTTGATTTAAACGCGTGATTAATCTTTGAAGATAGTTAATAAAGTGAAATAAAATAAAACAAGTCGATGTTTTAATAAAAACTATAGTCCGCGTCAATCTTTTTGACATCTCTGAAGTAGATGCGCAGAACACGAATATAGGTATAGAGACGCGGAAGCGGTGAAGGGAGATCTGTCAATATTTTTGAAGATCACCCTATTGTACTCACTTTTTTATATGAATATTTTTCAATCGTCTTTGGAGTTGTGGTGAAGGGATGCGTTTAAATACATTTGACAAATTATTTGTATTTATATAGATAAACTAGCTTTTGCACGCGACTTCGCGTAGAAAAGTTACTTTGGGTTAACGCTAACACGCAGCGGAAGCCCTCGAAAGAAAAAATCCCCGACACCGCTCCTATTGGCCTTAGCGTAATGATATAGACTATAGCTTTCTTCGATTGAGCTATCTAACACTAAAATAATTTCAAATCGGACCAGTAGTACCTGAGATCAGAGCGTTTAAACAAACAAATGAACGAACCCTCCAGTTTTATAATATTAGATATAACAGATATTTAAGTAGCACATATTATATGAAACGCGTGCGGCTTGCTATGAGAACCAACGCTAGAGTTGGGAATGTTAATGCGCTCGTGTTGGAAGTAGCGCACGCGCAGAATACCGAATGCGTTTTACAAATACTCTGCAACCAACGTTCTGCCTTTTATATAATAAAATAATATATCAATTGAAGAACTTAATGAATATATTAGTCTGTAGACTTATGTACTTACGTGTTAGCTGTAGCTAGGTAATATTTTTTTAGTTGTTCGGTTCGACTATAACAATTTTTTTATATATTACCAGCGGTTATGGGGGACGTTATTCCGCTCTGCTAATAAAAAAATCTTCACAAATTATATACCTAAATCTTCCGCATGAATCACTTAATGGTTAAAAAAACTGCATGAAAATCCGTTGAGTAGTTTTTGAGTTTATCGCAAACAGACAGACGTGGCAGACGGCTTTATTGTATAACACGTAGTGATTTTATTACTATAGGTTTTTTCTGAAAATACTATATTTTATTTTACTTACAAGGCGCGGTCGCATTCTCTTTTCGTTTTTAATATTTAGAAATATCATCAACGCAGATAAGTTTTAATAAATTCCATATAAACCACAGCCGTTGCTTGGGGAACCAAGCACCTGATAGAACCACGCTGATATAGGCATTCACAGTTCGGTAATTGTCCGCTCGGGCAGCGCACCAACCTTCGGCTACTGATATCGCGGGTTGCGTCACATAACCCGTCTGCACTTACTTTCTCGCTTAGCATATTTTCTGCCTTACACTTTGCATGAACATTACTACGATCATAAAGGTCGGGACATGATGTCCGAGAGCCTATAATCTTCCTGAATTAATGAGCTGTAAAAAGCACAGATAATTTTCATATCTAACAGTACTTCCAGAGTATAGCGCGTTCCACAAACGATATCCTTACAGTATTATTATAGGCATGTACTTACTGCTAACGTATATTCAAGTATGTATCTTACAATTTATGATCAGAACTTATGTCGTTCCAAAAAAATTAAAATTGGATTTTTTTTAATAATTTTTGCTTATTACCATGAATTTATCTACGTCTTTGTAGTTATTTTATGTTAGAATAAAGCATAGTTTAAAACTGATAAGGTAATTTAAATCTAAGTTAAAAATAATGCTTTACGATGGTTCTACGATTGTAATGTAATGCCTCCACATTTCAAAAATCGTTCGTCGCTGTTCCGCGGAATTCTTGTCGGCGGTTTCATGTTAGGGTTATCACTTCCATAGTACAATAGTGCATAATGGTTGCAAAATAATTTGTTTATACATAATGCAATGAAATGTACTGAAGTGTTTTGTTCCCCAATTTGTATATATTTTTAAATGTATAGTGGTGTAAATAATAACATACGAATTCTTTAAATAATAGAAACAATTTTGAAAATTTGTAGGTGGTAGAGCCACGCTGAAGCTATTACTGGTTTCAGCATGAATAGGCCGGCTCACCCGGGGTAGTACCACCCTCACAGAAAACCGACGTAAAGTAACAGTGCTTGCATTGTTGCGTTTCGTTCGGTCATTGAGAGCGCCGGAGGCCCACTTCCCTTTCCCCCTTCCCCGTCCCTTTTCCCCTCCCCTCAAACACAACCTGGCAACGCACTTGCGACTCTCCCGATGTTGCAAGTGTCTATGGACGGTGGTGATCACTTAACATCAAGTGACCCGCCTGTTCGTTTGCCTCCTATGATATAAAAACAAATTAATTTAATATAAGCTTGAGGTGTATATATATGTTACCGGAAAACTCGAAAGCCGTTAAAGTCATCTTGACTAGCTAAATCGCAGATTAACTGATTTATTTTGTTAACGTACTGTAATGAATAACGTATATTCGGTCAGTCAGGGGAACCAGTTACTAACACTGTATGCACTGTGACTATTTATCCGAGCAAATCTTCGCCTTACAATAACTTTGATATACGACTGCCTCCCTATCGACGACGTTGACAGCGTTGACAGCGCGAGCATGTACCGCGATGTCAAGGCAGCAAGACTCAGCGCGAAAACCTGACGGCTCACCGAGACAGTCCATTCAAACTGTCTCCCAGTCCGCCAAACCAATGTAATAAATACTAGTGTAGTGATATAACAAATCTACATTCACGCATGTAAAACCTATTTATATGTTACTAGCGATCCGCCCCAGCTTCGCACGGGTGCAATGTAGATATCCATTTTAATGAAATACTGTCAAGGGCAGTTTTGATCTACATGATATATACAACGTATGTAATGTATTTAATTGGATAAGGAATAATACTGCATTGTATAAAATAACACAATTATTTTTGTAAAAAGATAAAAATGGTTACTATGGGTTATCCTTTAGAGATAAATATATAAGTACCATCGCAGGCTTTTTTATCGAGCTTACCTTAATTTGATCTATCTCGTGAGGTTTAGCCAGCGTTTCCGATTTAAGCACACAAAAATATGTTTGTTACGACATCACATTACAAATTTTTCGACTTTTCCATGCTATAATATGTATGTATTATACATATAACCCTTCCTCTTAAATCACTCTATCTATTGCTAAAAACTGTATTAAAATCCGTTGAATAGTTTAAAAGATCTAAGGGAACAGACAGCGGAAGCGACTTTATTTTATACAATGTAAAGATATTAGTAACAACAAATCTTGTCATCGGTTCGAGGTGGTTGATTAGATACAAAAGATATTATTTATGCAAAGATGTGGTCAAAAAGCGTTAAATATTAATGTGTTCGCTAATGAGAGTATGGGGAAAACTAATAGCTTTAAATCAAAAAGGTAAAGCGTTGTATTTTTCTATTTTAATCTTGTATAGTAAATTAATATGTACAATAAATTTAATCTTCTTTCGGTTATAATTATGTTAATATTATAAATAAACGTTTCATCCGAATATTTCAGCTAGACTTGTTTTTTTAAACTGTATTTTTATATTGATTCGTGATACGAAACACCATTAAAATAAATTGTTTAACGTGCAATATTTTACAAAATGGGTCATAAAATATATATTTATTACAAATTAATTCAACCATTTAATATTTAAATGTTAATTATACGTTATAATTTGAATTACTTCGTTTGAATTTATTTCTTAATAACTTTGATACGATTTAAAACCGTTCTGTAAATAAATTTCACTGCATTATTTTGTATAATTATTTCGTTAAATGATGATATTATTCATACAATTTGCATCTAAAAAGAAGATACATTAAGATCAATCCGGACTATTAAGTATTTATTTTCTTTTCGTTTAAAATAAGCATTGCATCTATATCATAACTAGGCGTTTAAACAGTTGGAATATTTATTTATTTTAGGGTCGTCAACATTTTTTTTTACAATTTCATAGGAGGCAAACGGATGGATGGGTCACCAGGGGAGTCTCAAGTGCGTTGCCAGCCTGTGTTGGGGGATGAGAGGAGGAAGGGAAAAGGAGGTGGGCCTCCGACGCTCTCACTGACCGAACGAAACGCAACAATGCAAGCATTGTTACTTCACGTCGGTTTTCTGTGAGAGGTAGTACCCCGGGCGAGCCAACCCATTCATGCTGAAACCAGTAATAGCTTCAGCGTGAGTCTACCTACAGACATGACAATACACTAGTAAATATATAAAGAGTAGGACTATTGTGATTCATCATAAATGTAGCCATATTTAGAGACAACCACGGCATGCTCCAACAATAAATTAAATATTAATAAAACGAAATAATAAATTATTTTACATAATTAAAAACCATAATAATACAAAAACAAGGAAATTGAAACAGATAGAGAAATGAAATATTAAAACTAATTGATATTCTAAAACCATATTTTAAAATATTAGGAAAATAACAAAGTAACAGAAAGAAAAAAGGAAATACTGAACCAATTAAAACTGTATTTTGTGAATAGTCTGATATGTCTTTATCGCTGTTTTGAAGTGATTTCGTTTAGTTGAGAAAATGTCGCATGTTTTATGGAATGAGTTATATGACCTAGATATTCTGTTGACCGGGGAGTAAAAGCCTAAATTAGTACATGAATGAGAAATGTAAAATGGGACATATTTATTAGATCTCGGAAGTTTAGCAGGAATATTAAATTTATTAGGTAGAGACAACCCTAGACATTTGATATGTAATTCAAATCGAGTTCGAGTTGACATCGAGTTTTCATAGTAAGCGGTTAATCTCGGTTTTTCATTACCATACGATCCACGTATTGGTGCTCTTTGTCGTCGCCGTGGGTTATGTCACAAACCTCGGGGTGGTAGAGGTGAATTCATGATCGTACGGCCTTGGAATGTCTTTATAAATTATTGCAATTAAATTTCATCTTTATATATACAGTTATACGGTCTTATATTTGTGTGACTATAAAATATACAATGTTGTGTGAAAATGAACTTTAATAGGTTTACGGAATATTTTTTACAGCTTGAATTGAGATGTTTAGAGTCAATAAAATGACTGTAAATATATAGTTGACTATGGGAATACATGGCTTTACTAATTGCTATACTATATACAATCTACAGGAAATCTAATCCTAATTTATATCATAAATCCGAATGTGAATTTGTTTGTTACGCTTTTCACGGATCAACTACTCAACCAAAGTACAAGTCTAGGTAAACGCGAGCGAAGCCGCGAGCAATAGTTAATACATGATATAAAATCACGTAATATACTAGATGTGACTCTTGAAAGATTGTCCATTGGAAATATCTTAGCGATTGATTTATTTTTAAAGAAAGAAATTAAACTATTTTAGAGGTTAAATTTCTAACAGCCTCTTTTTTGTTTGTGTCTGCGTGATATAAAGAAGTGCGATGAGAAATTACATACTTCAAGATCTATCGATTTAATTCTATTAATTAGAGACTAAAGAGGTACCTGTTTAAATAAATGTAAAAAGTAGTTATCAGTGAAAAAACCCATACATCAGTTCATGACATTAGCAGTCCAATAAAATTATTATTTATACTTTAATGTATCAAGTGTTACAAGCGCCCCTTGTATTTGGTTGAAATGTTTTTGAAGTGAAACTTCTAATGCGACTTCCAACAAGGTTGCGTTAAACGTTTAACGCTACCATGGAGGGGGTATGAAAGCACTGTTGCCTTAAACGTTCAACGCTCCTGGGAAGGGGGAATAGAAAGAGACAGAGTGAGAAAAATAATCAAACATTACGTATCTTACTTCAGTTATCATAATCCCATTGTAAATGTTATAGATTTCGATATTTCTCCACTCGAAAATGATAATTGAAAGATGCGATCAATTTGTGATTTGTAAGCAATGTTTAATAAAGTTTGTCTTAAAGAAACAATATGATTTCACTAAAAATCAATTTCAACCTCTTCTTATTTTCATTTCCACATTACGAAGTTTCACTTCTTTCACGCGGAGCGACTCCACGCACTATTTTTTTATATTGAAAAGTTATCAGAATAATCTAATATAGATACTTAGAATGTACGAGTATACGAATTTCTAAATCTTTATGAGGCTTTTAGAAATCATAGTATATTAAAGAAATATATCAGTAAGGAGCTAATACCTTCTCCCTTCGTTACGCATTAAAATAATCTTTTAATTTAAAAAAAAAGTGAAAGGGTCAATCAAATCCAAAACGTAAGTTATCTAGAACAATCTAAAAATTCCGCAATGAATGACTATAGTCCTATGCCGATAGTTTAGTAGTTTTACCGTGATTTAACCTGAAAGGAAACCGTATCACTTTACATATATAAGTATTTATATACTAGTATTATTATTATTATAGTATTATTATTATTACTAGCGGGCTCGGCAGACGTTGTCCCGTCCTGATAATAAAACAATGTGCATATAGCTCATGGAAAGCGTTCGGGTGACGGTGACGCTAGTTCCATGATTTTTGTTCACCCATAAAGTGCTCAACGCGCCTAAAGAAGTTCTCACTTCGAAAAGTTTGCCAATAAAGTAGTTTTTTTCTGGATATGGACACCGTAATCACCAAGCGGTATGAAATATACTTTACGACTTCTTCTCACACCTACCAAATGTACATAAAAAAATTCATAAAAATCGGTCGAGCCGTTTCGTAGGAGTTCAACCACAAACACCGTGACACAACATTTTTATATATTAGATGTAAATTAATAGATTTATCATAATGTTTGTTTAAAAATTAATGTACTATAAATGTAGTAAATATATTCTGTAATGGTTATCCTCATTCTGTCATCACGTATTCAAGACAAATAAAGGTCGAAATTAAAGCAAACGAAATACAAATAATATCAGGCGTATCATTATAAATTACAGCCAGACATCACGATGTTCCATTTTTCCTAGAAACTTCTGTGGAACGCACAAAAAAGAGCGGCAAAAAGTTGTACAAACTTATATTTTGCCGTTTGGGAAACGCGTTAAACTTTCATGTAATATACTGAATGAAGCACGATTTTTATGTAAAAATAACTTTGGGCACGGGAAATAAATATTTCGGTCACAAAATGTGCCGCGCCAAATTTTTTTCAAGGGCGCTACGTTCCTTTTAAGCTTGTAATGAGTAATTATATATACGTAGTAATTATATTTGCAACGCATTCCATATATATATATATATATTCATATTTTTTATAAGTATTCAAGAGTGTAACAGTATTTGTTTTTAATTAGTCGCCATGTTGCAACATTTTTTTATTGAATCGTTACATTTCAAATAACCATAACTTCTAACGCGTGTACATAGGTACACACACACTTTTTTTTTTTTTTTATTTAATATTTTTTTTTAATTTAAGTTATTAAGATCTCGGGCAGGACAACTGCTTGTCGAGTCCGGTAGCTGTATGAATAATAGGTTGAAATTATCAACCAACAATGTGGACTTAATACCAGACATGGTGAAGTGTCATCGACAAATTAGTTTATTTTTATGCCGTGGCCCTATTAAACTGTTTGCCACATGCGTAAGATAATAATAATTAACAGTGCGCATGGGCATACGACATTGCTCTCGACTGCTTAACGCGGGGTGCAAGTTAGGAGCGGATGGAATTGTAATATTTTTTGGATTGATAACTTTTTTACGCACATTGAGCGGTATTTTGGCAGGAAATACATTTAGTTTCGCATTGGCCGTGTTGCGCTTTCGCGACTTGTGTCAGATTGTGACGCGTAGTATAGGGGCCCGTGTATATACGTAATATTGATATTTTACAGTCCATCACACTTTTGATTAATTAGTAGACTTTATAAAAATGTATATAATTATTGCTCCGAGTGCCAATAGATATGAAAACTACACTAATGTTGATAATTTCAATAAAATAAATTTCGAAATTTAAATATTGTTATTTAAACTATAATTCATACGGGAATACATTCATTTGATTGTTTTGAGTTTTCACTTCTCTCGGCAGTCCATAGGACTGCCTTGACTTTTTTATATCCGACGACTAAACTTCGCTTTGTTAGTTTATCCCTGAACTGTCTAAAACCATGAGAGTTTAAACTCCGTACAAACGAGTATTTAGCTTATGATGTACTGGTAAACAAACGAGATGGCGCTGTACCACATCGAATAATCCTTACTATAAATGCGAAAGTGATCTCGTTTGTTGTTTGTTACGCTTTCACGCCTTAAATACTCAACTGGTCATTATGAAATTTTGTATACACGTTGTCAAGAGTACAGAAAAGGACATATTTTCATTTAAAAAAAAATGTTAAATTTAGTCTTTCTGTATATTTCTTCTGTACTAAAGAAATATACAACACAAATTATAATTTAAATTCATTCGCATGAATAAAACAAAGTTTAGTTAAGTAGCAAAATAGGAATATCGCTTGTCGTCTTTAAATGCACCGCTTCAAAGATTTCTATATTATGTATTCACGCTTTTTTTTGTCAATTACACTGCCTGTTTTAATGTAACGATCCTTAAAATATGAAGTAACCGTTCGGTTTCGCCTTTATTAGGTATCTTAAAACGCTAGCGTGCTCTTCTATTACGGGTATCTGTATATAGATTATAAATAACATATGCATTTTGTGGTTAACTTTATAATATCTACTAGCTGATATTCATGACTTCGTCTGCTATATTCTGCGTGCAGACCACACCACTTTACCCACTTCTTGGTATCAAAAGGCTATATTATTGAGGGAATGAATCAAAATCAAAAAATATTTTATTCAGTTTAGGCCCTAAGACGGCACATGTACATACAATATGTGGACGATGGTGATGTTTGGAATTAACTCCTATCTATGCATCCACTAAAAACGATTGTAACGTGTAATGTGTTCTATATATTTGTAGATGGCAGAGCCACGCTGAAGCTATTACTGGTTTCAGCATGAATGGGTCGGCTCGCCCGGGGTAGTACCACCCTCTCATAGAAAACCGAAGTGAAGTAACAGTGTTTGCATTGTTGCGCTTCGTTAGGTCAGTGAAAGCGCCGGAGGCCCACCTCCCCTCTCCTGTTCCCCTTCCTCCCTTTCCCCCAAACATAGGCTGGCAACGCACTTTTGACTCCCCTGGTGTCGTTAGTGTCGATGGACGTTCGTTTGTCTGCTATAAAATAAAAATAAAAATATGTTTAAACGATAAACCAGATCCAGTTTTTGTCGATTTTACTCGATGACTGGGTTGTTTTGGTGGTATTTTTGACGTTCAAACCCGTCTCCTTCGGGCCTAAAGTGATAAATTAAAGATACATTTGAGGTATTACGTAGGCTTCATATCATTATGCCCCTCTGTAGAAGGTAAGCAATAATAATAAATTAACAGAGGTAACTTAAAATCGATGCCGCGATGGAATGATTATACCTTTTTTTTTATTAAGAGACGTATCCTCTGATAACAGACATACCTTATCTAGGTTGACAATATTTACAACTTTTAAATATGCTAAGCTTGACAATTATTCGTAGTAAGTAGTTATATGGTAATGAAAAAATTATAGTTGGAAGCCAATCTTTACAACAGGATGTGTTGTAAAGACACACGATAGAAGTGAAACTTTTGTATTACAGGGAGAGATTTTTAATTTAAAGGGAACGTCACGCGGTGCTTCCAGGCGATCACCCATCCAAGTACTGACCGCGCCCGACGTTGCTTAACTTCACCGGAGGAGAACCGGTATTTTCAACACTTTACCCGACACAATGTTGGTCCGCACCACTTTTCATCACATAAAAAGGTTGCCGATCAGAATTTTAAAGCCCTCCTGTATACTATATTCTTAATATACTCGAAATATTTTCTGTTGGATCGTAGTGACTATCGCACACTTATTCTGTATTGTGTATTGTTAACATAATTGGGATCTCAAGAGACCGAGAATGTTGTACCATTTATTGAGGGTTTCCATTAATCCAGTTTTTTCCAATTCGGCAGGTTTAAAATTATAGGTGTCTCATTTACAGAGGCTCCCGCGTATAGAGGTCGAAATGTACGGCTATTCCATTTATGCTATGCTCCCTACACAGTTCATCACGCGACTTTCCACAATCATAATCTAATAGAAGATTTAATTTTTTAGATACTGATAACGTTTTATTTTTCCGTTTGGGCATTTTGTACAATTTTACTTCCTTGTTTTTAGGTCAAAACCTGAGATAGTACCGACAAACAAAGCGTGTGCGAAAGACATTCTAATGTTTGTAAACAAAAGTGTCAAAACCTGTCCCAACCCGATTAATTTGTCTCATTTATAGAGGGAATTGAGTTACAGAGTTCCAATTATAAGGGTAAACATACAATAAATCCTAGAAATCAGATCTCATTTAACCAGGTTCGAAAAGTCCCATGAATAATTTAATAGTAATAATTGGTATTTAATTTGTCAAGGATTTTTTTTATAATTAGGGCGGGACAACGTCTGCCGGGCCCGCTAGTATTAAAATATGACAAAATAATGTCGAAAACGAATGTTTATCGCATCCATAGTGTATTCAACTCATTAACTTAAAAATTAATCTGAATACTAAGTTTCACTTCTACTGCATTTGAACTAACTCACTCGATTATTTTTTTAATTCATAAATCGAATGCGTTGCCTTCGTTCTTTTAATATTCTAACTAGCGGTTCGTGTTACTTGAAGAATTGAATTCCTTGTAGGCTACTTGGTATGCACATCAGCGTCGGATGATTATTAATATCTGTAAAACCATAAACCAACACCCTGGTAATAATATTCTTAGAGACCAACGAGCTCGCGCTCCTCAACCGGTTCTTTAGCCGGCAGCCCGAGTTTATCTCTATTTATTCCCAATTCATCTTTAAAGTTTGGGTATTAAAGTTGTATTTTCAACGAATAGTGGTGTAAGTCGTAAGCTTGTACAAAATTGTTGTTGACTGTCTGTTTGTTTTTTTTTTTACATTTATATGATAGATTAAGTGAAAATGGTTGAAAAACGTGTGAGTTGAGACGTGTTTTGATAAAGTTTGGAATCGCTTCAGTAGTGATTTTATGTGGAACCTGATATTTACTATATCCAATAGTGATAGTGAGGGAAAATTATTTTATTGTTCTTAGTTACTAAGAAATGTCATTTAATAAATCCAGTCCGTTGATCTTCGTTTGTTTTTTAATTATATGGTGATTCATCTGCGCCTAAGGATCATACTGTGATGTTAGGTAGCCTATAATCTTCCTCAATAAATCTTAACTAACATCATAAATGCGTTTGTCAGTTTATTTGCTTTCACACGTTAACTACTCACCTAATCATTATAAAGTTTTGTATACACGTCAGGGGTACAGGGATGGACATTGGGTACTTTTTATTCATAAAATAGTACCGCTATTGAGGAGTTAAATCTTTATTGATACAAGCGAACCTGCAAACAGAAGCTAGTATTTTATAAAACATAAAAATAAAATTTTAAATATGATTAGTAGCTCTAAACATTGACGCGTTCAAACAAACAATCTCTCGAATTTTATTACGTTAGTATAGATTAATCAAGTAATAAGCATCGAACAACTATCTTGAATAATGACATGAATAAGAATTGCATAAATACTTAAGTGTTGAGACTACTATTTGCTGATAAAAAACTATTTTTATATAGTTTTACTAGCGGGCCGGGCAGACGTTGTCCCGCCCTGATTATAAAAAACATCCTTGACAAATTATATAGTAAAAGCTTCCTCATGAATCACTTTATCTACTGGTGAAGACCGTATGAAAATCCATTCAGTAGTTTTTGAGTTTATCGCGAACAGACAGACAGACAGACGCGGTAGGGGATTTTGTTTTATACTATGTAATGATAGTTTTATATATATATATAGTTCGCTGTATAGTGTTAAAAATATTTTCGTTTTAATTATTGACACATTCACAAATAATTAATTAAAAATATAATTACTACATATATACTTTAACAATTAATTCCTTTTTAAATGTATACAATATCGATTATAGCAATCTCGGGTTATATTAAATGAAATGTAACTGGAGATACAACACCACATTCGGGACAAAATATTACAGCATTATATACTAATAGCCATTCTGTGTGAAGTTCAATTCTCAAGTCAAAAATCTCATAAATTGCTTCATATAACTACATAATGTAACTAAACATACGAAGATTTTGTAAGAGAATGAATTAATACATTTTCGCACTTTTTAGTTTGTACACTGAAAAGCTTAACGCCACAAGCCATTTTCTTCCAGCTAATCAGTGGTAATATTCTCAAATATAAAAGTGAATAAAGTAAAAAAAGTATAATAGTAATATTAATTTAATATTGTAATATAATTAAGAACATATAAATAGTGTACTGAATCGATAAAATGAATACATTTGGGAATAAACATATAACTGCGAAAATAAGCACATAAATAGTTTGGAAATATAAAAAAAATTATGACAAACATTTAGAAAAGAATAAGCGAGCGATAATTACCCAGTTCATAGGTTACATACCATAGGTTCGAATCCTTGGGAATGAGCCAGAACTTTTAAAAGCCTAGTACCTAGCCTCAAGTAGAAAATCTGTCGCCAACCCACTATAGGTGTGCTCCGGCAGCTGCACCTGAGAGCTGATCGCCCGACTCTACCATCATATACCTCATCGTCATTTTAAAATGAGGTAAGGTTGTGTTCAAACGCTACCTATAAAGTATTTTAACAAAACATTATAACCCAAAACTTTATAATCAGCTAAAGCAATTAATGACTACTTCATTTAGTTCTCAGCTCTCCATTCGATAGGACTCCTATGAGAAACGCAAGTTCCGAAACAACGTTTCATTTCACGCCGGGACTACCTGACCCGACTTAACGGGCTTCAAGGACAGTCCGCAAAAAAAAAGAAAAACAGACACCCATTGTTTCTTGGGACACTATTAAAATTTATTTTATTATTTATAGTCCTTTGTTCTACAACTGTGTGCACACTGTATACTTAATACTTTTTGTTTAGGATATCTAGACCTAGTTAGTCATAGTATAATTTATTGAATATAATAATATAAATGCAAAATAATTGTATATTTGTTTACTGATTTTCATAATTAAATTTTTGATACGATCGTGGTGAAATTATGTTGTCCGGTGAAGCTGTTAAGACCTTGCTAGGACAATAGCGTAGTCATTTCGAGAAAAAAAAAGTGATGAAATTTAGCTGAGAGGTGATCTGGAAAAGGTTACCGTCCCAATAAAGACGCTGGTGATGTCGCGAGAAAAGCGAGATGATAAGTTTCCAATATATTGGAAAAGATATATAAGAAATGATGGCTGATGATGGTTTGGTCGATAGCGTGTTCGAACACTGCGTCGATAGATGTAGGTTCAAATCCCAGCAACTGTGTAGCAGCTTTCGGTAAAGGAAAATATCGGAATGAAACCATAGTATGATGGTTTTTCCTAAGTCCGCCTGGCTAGCGACCACCCTCAAATTGAAAATCTTTCTCCAAGCACCTGTTGGTGTGTTCCGGCAACTGCAATTGAGAGCCAGACTCCTCTAGGCTTACTATTTTAGACCACATTGTCATTTGAAGAGATTGTCAAAATCTTTAAAGTTAAAAAAAAAGGAAATTCGTTATTTTCATGGTAAATTAACATCTATTTAACGATGCAAATGACAAAATTCGGTCACCGACTTTTAAATTTATTACGTTCGCCAATAACTGTATCGCCCAAATAGGGTATGAAAGACATAACCAGTGGAATATATATGTGCATAATTTTACAATTAATTTTTTAGCATACTTTGTTACTCAAAGAAAGAAAAACAAAGCCATGTTACAATGATAGTACTCTTGGGATGTTACTATGAATTATTCTTAGGTTAATTTTTTTTTATACATCATAGGAGGCAAACGAACAGGCGGATCACCTGATAGTAAGTGATCACCGCCGTCAATGGACACTACCAACACCAGGGGAGTCGCAAGTGCGTTGCCAGCCTGTGTTTGAGGGAAGGGAAAGGGGTAGGGGGAGAGAGGGGAGGGGATGAGTGAGAGGAGGGGGAGGGGAGGTGTGCCTCCGGCGCTCTCACTGACCAAACGAAACGCAACAATGCAAGCACTGTTACTTCACGTCGGTGTTCTGTGGGTCGGGTGGTACTACCTAACCTACTATCTGCAACGAAGTATATAAATAAATAATATAAATAGACAGAAGTAAGAAAGACAAAGTCTTTATTGTTAGAAAACAATCACAGACAACAAGATAAGCGGATATACGTAGTTTACCTAACGATATACACCCTCATTCAGATACGTACTGCAGTACAACTGGTTGGTAATGCAGGGCGGATTTTTAATGGAGGGCCAAAGTAATGTACGAGCGTGTAGTCGGTATCTCGACAAACTATTACAGGACTTATATATAAATAATAATAATAAAATATAAACATTGAATAAAGTTACAAATGTTACAATAAATAGCGAACGGAATAGCATTTGAAACTGTATGTCATATTATTTCCACCAACAAGTCCGTAATCCGTTAAGTACCGCGGTAAATAGCGTACAAATTACATTAATTTGAAAATGCACTTTTTTTTAATACGCAAATACGTAATGAGGTGCCGCGATGATTTAATTAAACGCACAAGGAGTACGAACTACGAATTCGTCACGCTACGCGACCTGTAAACTGCAGTCGGTACTGACGCGTAGAAAATAGTATACAGTAAATTTAATGTACGCAATAGTTTTATAACAGTTTATTTAATTACAATTCTCTTGGCATTTTGGTGATATAAGTAAATGAGATAATGGTATAAAAGCTAACAATTACGTACAGTCACTATCAAAATACTGAATATGTTATTTATAAAAAAATGTGTGCTTTTGAACTGAAAATTTCTGTAGGCGCGTTCAGCGGTGTTTTTAACAAGACATAAATTTATGATTCGCGTCATGACATGCTAGTAAGCGTGACCGACCGTATTGTGATTGTGCAGCCCATCATATCCTTGGTATAATTATTGCTCCGAGTGCCAATATATGTGATAACCACACTAATGTTAATAATTTAAATATACTGATTATGAATTTTAAACATTGTAGTTTACATTATATGTAATTATTTTAAAAATTCAAAAGAGTTACTTCATTGTTGTCAGTTTTCTCTTCTGTCGGCAATCGTTATGACTGACTCGACTTTATTGTTATCTGAATTTAAATGTGCCATACATTAACATTGGTTGGATCCCGTGGTTTTAGTAGTTTTTAAATTTCCAATCCTCGTATCCCTATACCTCATGTCGTTATGTGGCTCGCACGCATTAATACACCGCTGTTCGCTTAGTGTAATTTCTGATCTACATTTAGTATGGTAATCTATCCGTTGGAAAGATGGTCTTAAATAACCTATAACCTTCCATAATACATCATCATTACATACTATAAAACAAAGTCCCCTACCGCGTCTGTCTGTCTGTCTGTTCGCGATAAACTCAAAAACTACTGAACAGATCTTTATGCGGTTTTCACCAGTGGATAAAGTGATTCACGAGGAACGTTTTGGTATATAATTTGTCCTGAATTTTTTTATAATCAGTGCGGGACAACGTCTGCCGGGCCCGGTAGTAGATTATAAAGTATGCAATTATATTTCAATTTTGTCAGGTAATTCCAAAGATTAGCACATAAAAAAACATGGGTGGTTTTATGAAACCACGATGCAAATGATTTTTTTTTCGAGTCGTCGGCATTTAACTAAAAAAAATCGGGAAATTATTCGATTTAGGGTATTAAAATCGCGTTTTTAATCTTAACTTAATAATTGGAGAATGGGAATAATAATGGGAAATCAATGCGTATTAGAGTGCAGAATGCATGACAAATACAATCATTCAGATGATACACATATTGATTAGGCTTGGCTGCTATGCCAAACGCCTTTCACTTTACCCTTTACCCCGCGGACAGCTGTAATGCGACATACGATAGATGGAGGAAAAAATTTGAGGCGATGGAAAACAGTTTCACTTTAAATACAATTTTGTTTTTTATATACCACTTACACAAATTTCCTTTTAACACGAAAAGTTAGGTTTTCGTAGAAGATTAACATTTAATACATGGACTTTACAAGTATTTATTTATTTAAAAAAACGTAGTGGGCATAACTTATAAACGGCCATGCAAAAACTACCTCCCACAAAGCGTCCGCCCATCGCATAATAGAAGTCCGACCGTCACTTGTCACACATTTCCATCCACAGTCAGTTTTTTGCCTATTTCACCCTCTAAAGTTCGTACTTCTATGGCCTTTAACATTAATTTAGATTTGGGAAGTTAACGGTTTTAAAATAATATCGTTTGAACTGTATGCTTTACTTTGGCGCTTAATTTTTTAATAAGCACAGTTTGTTGTAGACGGTATAGTACGATAAAATAATAAAAATCAGACGTGATAAAAAAAGTTTTGTTGTACCCGAAGATCGTCCTATTTTGTACACATATCGGTTGACATAATCATTTATTGGCACTTACTCGTAATTAGTGTATTTCGACTTAGCAAAAATCGCAATTCATTTACCAAAAATACGAAGAATAAATATAATAAAATACAGCGTTGATGATAAAACCTCTACCAGAAGATCATAAAGCCTATCTCCGAGTAATATTTAGTCTTGATTTTATTAAAATCGGTTCGGTCTATCAACAGTTATTGTACTTTTAATGACGACGCGACTTAATTACGAGAGAAAAGTGGATAACTAAATCGATTTAATACATTCAGATGACTCTATTAATCGCGGTTTTTTACGTAAGTCTCCACGCGGATGAAGTCGTGTGCACAACTAGTCTTTAATAATTTATATTACGTATATTATATATTATTACAATACAATTACGCGTTACATTGATTTGGACCAAATTAGTAAAGCATTGAAACGACTTACGTGAATCGAATTTGATTAACAAATCATATATACACGTGCAATGGATACGTATTGACTAATCGTTATTGCAATTCGAATTTGCATGGGACATGCCGTGGAATTGTTAATAATTGTGACGATGGAATTTTGGCGGAAAACTAGATAGTGATGGGAAGATTTTGCAAAATACCGTGACCTGTGGAGAGGAATCATTGCGAATTATCTCGAAAATCCAAGGCGATGTTTGGCCCAAAAAAGACAATAAAAGCAACCAACTCGGCGCTTCTCACGAACTCTGAAAGTTATGTTTGCCAAAAATGCAATTTCGCCATGCTTTTGTGATGTAATAATGAAGAGGTCCTAAGTCTTTTTTTTTGAACTGACTACACTATTGACCTAGCAAAGTCTTAACAGCTTCACCGGACTACTAAAGCGAGCGCTTAAAGCACTCATCCGATTTTATGCTATGCTATGCTAAATTTCAAGTTCATCCGTTCGCGCAATTCGCTTAAAAAGGTGTGCAAAGTTTTGGCTTCACATATTAATATATAAGATATGTTATAATATCATTGTTGAATGTAGAATAAAAAAGGGTAATTGGAACGTAAGAGTCGGAGAAAGTAGCCTTCTGGAACGAACTGGAAGACGTACTGCGCTGCATCCCCAATTCAGAGAGCATCATCGTAGGCGGCGACCTTAACGGGCATGTAGGCGAGGGATCTCGAGGGTTTGAGCGTGTTCATGGTGGCTTCGGGTATGGCCGCGCAAACGCAGAGGGAGATTCAATTCTCAGTACCTGCCTCGTGTCAGACCTAGCTGTCGTGAACACGTTCTTCCAGAAGAAACCCGATCATCTTATAACCTACAAAAGTGGTTCACACGCCACCCAGATTGATTACTTACTTATAAGAAGGAGCCAAATCGGCAAAGTAACTAATTGTAAGGTTATTCCAGGAGAAAGTCTCACAACACAGCATCGCATTCTTGTCATGGATTTTCGAGTAGTACCTAGGAAGAAAGTGCACGAGCGACGCAGTCCTAGAACCAAGTGGTGGCTGCTCAATGGACCACAGAGAGATGACTTTCGCGAAGCCGCTCTTCATTTAGACTTCAGTGCAAGCAACGAACAATCCGCGAATAGTTGGTACTCTGAGATCCAGTTGGCAATCAGTACGCTTGGCAAACAGGTGCTTGGCACTTCGAAAGGAGGCCGTGTCATCGACAAGGAAACGTGGTGGTGGAATGAGAAGGTGCAGGAGGCGATCCGGGAGAAGAAAACGCGCTTCAAGAAGTGGCAAGAGACTGGCTCTCATGAAGACCATGACGCGTATAAAGCAGCTAAGTATGCCGCCAAGCGAGCCGTTGCCAAAGCCCGACATGATAAATTGTCACCATTATATGACACTTTGGAGACCAAAGAGGGCCAAAAATCCATCTTTCGTTTGGCAAAGGCACGCGAGAAAGCAACGCAAGATATTACCAAATGTCTTTGTGTGAAGATCTCAGATGGCACCCTTGTATGCGACGCAGGTATGGTGAAAGAGAGGTGGCGGAGCTACTTTAATGAGTTACTTAACACACAACGCGCAAATATATCCCCACCAGAACTGCCTCCTAATCTCGGGCTTGTTGCCCCTATATCGTCTGACGAGGTACTACGATGTCTCCGCAGCATGAAAACTCGAAAAGCCGTGGGCCCTGATGACTTACCGATTGAAGCGTGGAAATCGATGGGGCCTTATGGTGTGACTATACTCACCGACCTTTTTAACCGCATACTCACTAGTCGCAGTATGCCTGACTTTTGGAGATCTAGCATCATCACTCCAATCTACAAAGGTAAAGGCAGTGTACAAGATTGCTGTAACTACCGAGGTATTAAGATCATGTGTCATACCATGAAGCTCTTCGAACGCATAATCGATGCTAGGCTCCGGCAAGAGTGCGTCGTCTCGGAGTGCCAGTATGGGTTTCGTCCTGGCTATGGCAGCATAGACCCCATCTTTGCCCTTAGAATGCTGGCCGAAGCATACAGGGAGAGAAATAAGCCATTGCACATGGCGTTTCTCGACTTACAAAAGGCCTTCGACTGCGTACCGCGTCTAGTAATTTGGTGGGCTTTGAAGGAGAAAAACGTGCCACAAACCTATATTGACATTATCCGAGACATGTACCACAATCCGAAATCCGTAGTGAGGACTGCCGTTGGAGTTACTCGTCCATTCCCAATCACAGTTGGTGTCCACCAGGGCTCAGCTCTAAGCCCTTTTCTGTTCAGCATAGTGCTTGACGTAGTCTCGGCAAAGGTCCACGAACCATCCCCGTGGCTAATGATTTATGCCGACGACATTGCGCTGACAGACGAGAATAAGCAGCGACTGGAGGACAAGGTGAACCGGTGGAATGAGGCGCTGGAGAACGGTGGTCTAACACTCAACGTTGCGAAGACCGAGTACATGGCTTGTAGTAGCACGGACTCCGAACCCTTAAAAATAGGTAACGAATGCGCCGCGAAGACCAGCAGCTTCAAGTACCTAGGGTCTGTGATACACGAGTCCGGGTCAATCGATCACGACGTCCAATCTCGAGTAAGTGCCGCTTGGGCGAAATGGCGAGAGGTCACCGGCGTCCTATGTGATCAAAGGATACCCGTTAAGTTAAAAGGCCTGGTGTACAAGTGCATCATCCAACCGGTCTTGTTGTATGGCAGCGAAACGTGGCCGGTCCTAGCTAGACATGTCCAGCAGCTACACGTCACTGAGATGAAGATGCTACGATGGATGTGTGGCGTTACGAGATTAGATCGCATTCGAAACGAACACATCCGTGGTAGCCTTGGAGTCCGTGACATCGCAGACAAGCTGCAGGAGAATCGACTCCGCTGGTACGGCCACATAAGTCGCAGGCCTCCTGACTACGTTGGAAGTAGATGCCTCAACATAACTGTACAAGGCCCAAGGTCTCGTGGCAGGCCCAAGAAACGCTGGTTGGACGTGGTAAAGGCTGACTTAAAGGAAAAGAACCTCACACAGAAGGATGCCGAAGATCGGGCAAAGTGGAGGAAGTTCATTAAGAAAGCGGACCCTGGTACTAGGCCGGGAAAACGCTAGGAAGAAGAAGAAGGAACGTAAGAGTAAAAAAAATACATACAGTCGAGCATAGCAACCTCCTTCGCAACCTTTTTTGAAGTCCGTTATTGACGGATGTCAAAATGTCTTTTTTATTTACCTGTGTGTATATGTTGTGTAAAATTGGAGCAGTAATGTGAGTAATGCATATTTTAATTAATTTAATGTACTTATAATGCATTTTATATAAAATAAATAGCTTTCTGCACTTCTCCTCCATATAAACTTTAACTATGCCAAAATCAAGTTCATCTGTTCATGAAATTGTCTTAAAAAGGGATACAAAATTTTGGCTTCACGTACTAATATATGTGATGTTACAGTTTGTTATACATAGCTACAAGCTACAGTGACCTCTTAACGCCAGGTAGACTGTATACTTACTATTTCATAATTAAGATTTGACTATATACTAGAGTAGTGTCTCGGTCCGTGTTTGTGTCTTTATAAAAGAACACATCATACATTATCTACGTATAACTCTAACGGTTTATTTACCTGACACTTATCGTTTGCCAGTGTAACATATCTTATTAAATTATAGCCTGTGCTATTCTAACTTATCAGACATCATAAAGTTTCACCGAAATCCGTTCAGTACTTTTTGCGTACAAAAGTAATAAACCTACATCCATACAAACTTCGGGTAGTTACTAACCTAGCGTTAATCAGACGATAATACAATGAAAAATCTGCTAAAGAGCTAGTATAATGTGGCACGGCTTCTGTAATGCTCCAGAAAATATTTTTGTCTGGCCATACCAGCCGGTTGAGTTAGCATTTTAATTAAACTCTTGCTTTATATGTTTGCAAGTTGATATAACGAAAAAAAAAACCTTAAAACTGTTTTTCAAATTATGATACGACTAAAAGAATACATACAACAAGCTCCCTAATCTTTGGACTCTTAAATTTGTCAGTATAGTCATTAATATTAATGGGTTAGAGGTCATTATTGTGTAGAGGGAATGGAATGTGAAATATAAGTAACCTAATACCAAATGATCGGGCGTTTTCTGAAACACATGCTGTGTTCGCTTTATTTTTTTGTTGTTTTTGGCATTCCCAAGCCTCAAGTTTTTTGTTATCAAAATATATATTGTTAATTTTAATACAATTGAAAGTAAACGAGTAAAATTATGAAAAAATATATTCATACACAATTCAAGAATGAGTGTTATTGAATAATAAATCATTTTAAGCAGTGATAACAATAATTTATTGGTTATTTAGGACTGAGGTTCCCAAAGTGTGAGCCGCGGTGCCCTGGTGACCGCGGTGTGCCATACAAAGAGGGGCGCCATGAGGCACTACTCTTAGCCTTTCTCCTATATCTTAATTTACCTGCCTTAAGATACCTGCCGCTGCGTTCCACTATCGTACGACCCGCCTGAAACTGAAATTTCATCCACACCACCTGGATTGGTGAAGGTCTTCCACGGTGAGGTTCTCAAGGTCATTTCTGCCTCGTACTTCGACCCTGTGGAATCGACTCCCAGCGGCGGTGTGTCCAAACCACTACGAGTTACAAGCCTTCAAAAAACGAGCGTACACTTGTTTAAAAGGCCGCCAACACACTTGCGACTCCTCTGATGTTGCTAGTGTCTATGGACGGCTGTGATCACTTACCATCAGGTGACCCACCTGATCGTTTGCCGCCTATAATAGATTTAAAAAAAAGTTATTGCACGGTAGAGTAAACTATTAAATTACCAGCACACAGATCAATATTATGGATGTTTTAATATTTATGCCTATCTAACTAGTATAAGTGTACGTCCAGAGTGGACGCTATAATCAAGCGTCGAGCGTGGCGTCGCGTGCGGCGTGTTCAGCGTCCAAGAGCGACGCTCGCTCGCAACTCAGGACACTCACGTATGTGACACTGTTTGACACATTGACACATTTGAGTGAAAAAGTTTGGGAACTCCTGATTTAGGACATAAAACAAGCGGTGTATTTTTTCCTGTTTAACTTAATAGCTTTGTGTTAAGTCAAATCAGCATATTATTTCCAAGAATGTTACCTTGTCTTATGAAAATTCCCTCGCAATTCCTAATAAACACCCGCTTAATGCTAAAAAGGATTAGTAACTATGCGAGATCTCATCTATAAGTACCATGTACATCCATACAGATAACAATAAAATGTCAAACAGGCCGTTAAGTTTCTCGGTATCCGAGTGGAGTTAGCAATTTACATAGTAAACTATTAATAATTATAGTAACGGTGGACAACGCATTATAAAATAATATAAAAATAAGCTATATTTACATATAATTTTATAACTCCTAAGTGCAAACATGTAAAATAATTACAATAAATAATTAAAATTTTTGTCGGTCTGTCTGTCTGTCTGTTCCGGGTAATCGCCGAAACGGCTGAACCGATTTTGACGAGAATTTCACTGGCAGATAGCTGAAATTACAGCGGGTTACTTAGGCTACTCTAAATTAGACTAACTATTAACCGCGGCTTCACCCGCAGTACTATCTCCAAAACGGTTCGACCGATCTTCACGAAACTTTCATTGACAGATATCTGACTTTATATAAAGTAATTCAAGTAATTTTAGTTTATACTAGCTGTTAACCGTGGCTTCGTCCACAGTGCTTTCTCCAAAACGGTTAGACTGATTTACACGGGACTTTCATTGGAAGATAGTGGACCTTATAAAAAACAATTGAGGTTATTCTATTTTAGACTAGCTGTTACCCGTGACTTTGTCTGCATGAAATTTAGCAAGATTTCAACTTATTTTTAATAATAGAAATAATTCGACATTATAATTATTAATAACTTTAATGATATAGAGGTCTTCCTAATAAGATCTTTGATTATAAACGTATTACGTAAAGAGTTCCTATTAAAATTTCTTGCGGAACAGACAAGCGGTTATTTTTTGTATAGTCACAAAATCTTAATTATAATAATGGCAATGTGTATTAAATGTAAACCTTTATAATAATATTTTAAGTTATTGTTTCATTAGTTCCTTATACAGTGTAATTGATCACTGTGGTAGTTATATGGTGGGTTAAAGTTCCAAATATGTTGCTAATGGTAAAACTCACTTGACATACTGTTAGTATTTATGTATCTAATATACACGTTACATGCTAACGTAAGTGGCGTGCGTGTCGTAATGACAATTGTTTTTAAAGAGCATTTCTATAATTGTACATGTTCTCACAATTTTATATTTCTTTAATACAATGTAAAAAAACGCGTGCGGATCTGCGGGTACAGCTAGCCATTAAATATAAATAAACCTGCTATTGTTATCAAAAGTAATGAATACCTACTTTTGATAACAGTGACCTTTTATATATAAAGTACTGTCAGATTGACGTATCTAATGAATAAAAACTATGTGTTATCGATCTTAGATATGGATTACCATGAATTCTCGATATCTGTTTATTAATTCCAAGTAAAATATTAATTAGATTAATTATATCTATACTAGCGGGCCCGACGGATGTTGTCCTGCCTTGGTAATAAAAAAATCCTAAAAATCAACCGCAGTGCCACCTACCGGGTCCAAATGTGAATCTAAACTATTCTCGGATACACTGGAACACGCACACAAAATTTTACAAAATCGGTCCAGCCGTTTAGGAGGAGTTCAGTGACGTACACACGTACAGAAGAAATTTATATATAAAGAACGACGCGCTCGTACCGTACCGAACCCTTAAAATAGGTTCGGCTGATTAAATCTTTACATTAAAAAAATCAAATTACCTATCTGGCTAATTGTTTTGTTTCTTTGTTTATAGCTATCAGTATAAGGGTTATATGAAAGAAAATGTTTGAAAAATCCTAAGGAAAAGTCAAGAAATACAATGAACATTTTTTTATATAACATGTAAGTGAGACAGAAGACCTTTTTTTTTCGAACTGACTACGCTATTCACCTAGCAATGTCTTAACAGCTTCACCGGACTACTAAGGCGAGCGCTTAAGGCACTCAGCCGATTTTATTTGACAACTAGCTCAAGGGTGCACGGCATACCTTGGCTTGGGCTGTTGCCTGATACATGCAATTCGCGACCTATCTGAGCTAACCTTTTTTTTTTTCTTAACGTGGAGAGAAAATCCCCATGGACTGCCAGGCTCTCAAGGGAGAGCCTGGACTGAGCCGACCACCACCTACGTGCTAATCACGCAAGGGTGGTGCCTTTCGGCGATTTTAACCGGCTAAAACTCCACGACAACCTACGCCGCACTATGGGGGTGCCGTGGGGGAGCATACAGGCAAGCTCCGAGACACCCCCGGCGGCAGGCCTTTCCCACGCCGCACCCAGCTGAGGCAGACCGGTTACAAGACTGCCTCCTAGCCCGCCGAACCCGTGCAATGGGAGTCCAGGCCCTTTTTTTTTTTTTTTTTTTTTTTTTTTTTTTTTTTTTTTTACGTGGGGAAATCCCTTATGGATACGCCACCCTCTCGGGGGAGAGGGTGGGTTATGTCCGACTCGCACGGACTAAAACCCCACGGTGTACGTCTGCCGCTATGGTTGGGGCGGCACGAGATCTCTATAGACTTCATCGTGCCGCCCCAGCGGTTGGCCCAGCAGCGAAAGCGCCGCCGCCAGGCCCCGTCCTGTTAGGAGACAGCCGGGTACACACCGGCCGTCTCCTCCGTCTGCCAGACCTGTGCAATGGGAAGATGGGTCCCCCGACCCACCTTCCCTAGGTCCGGCTACGGTGGGAGGAGGCGGTCGAACTGCCGCCTCCTCCTGCCTGTCCTCCGTTGGCGGAGACGGCCGCTTAGAGGATCGTCCTCGCGGGCCCTCTCCGCCGCCTCCTTCTGCGAGACGACTTCCTCGCAGAAGGAGGCCATTGCTTTCCACGCATCCTCGCTGCCGAGCATACTTGAGATGACGATCGGCAGCGAGAGATCTCCTCCTACCGCCGCAGCCAGAGCGCAGCGCTGATCGTCCCACGCAGCACATTCAGATAGGGTGTGCTGCGCGGTGTCCACCGCAGCGCCGCACTCGTGGCATGCGGCGGTGGGCTCCCTGCGCGCTATCCAGTGCAGGTACCAACCGAAGCACCCGTGCCCGGTCAGCACCTGCACCAGACGGAACGTCAGGGAGCCCCATCGTCGGTTGCACCAATCCGGCAGGACCGGGCGGACGGCGTCGATACTATATCTACCGAACTCCGCGTCCGCCAGGTCCTGCCTCCACCTCTCCATCTTTCTCCCCCTCTCTTCTCTTCTTTTAACCTCTATTTCCCTGGGAGCCAGAGGCTCCCCCATCCGCTTTTTAGCCGCCGTATACTCGTATACGGCGGCCAACACCTCCGCCTCTAACTCCCAGGGAAGGGAGCCAGCCAGTACCATGGCCGCCCCCGAGGACACCGTACGGTATCCTCGAATCACCCTCAGCGCCACAGTACGCTGCGCGGCTCGCAGCGCACGGATATTTGTGGCGCTGAGGGCGTCGACCCACAACGGTGCCCCGTAGGCGGCCATGGACTGTATGACCCCCATATAGAGGCGGCGGCAGGTGGCGCCCGGCCCCCCCGTGTTGGGGAGGAGTCGTCCGAGCGCCGCTGCCGCCTTGACTATGCGCGGTCCGAGCCCCTTAAAATGGGGCTCGAACCGCCAGCGTCCGTCCAGGGTGAGGCCCAGATACTTCATGTTGGTCCCCACCCTGACCCGGACGCCCTCCACACAAATGTGGGCCCCCGGAGGTGGCCCCCGCCGAGGCCCGTGAAACATTAAGGCCTCGGTCTTGTTGAGGGCCACCTCGAGGCCCAGCCTTCTTATGCGCCCGACCACGAGAGTCACGGCCTCCGTGGTCAGGCGCACCAATTCGTTGAATTCCCCCCCCCCTGGGCTACGACTAGGGTGTCGTCCGCGTAGCAGATGAGGCGCGCTCCGGAAGGGAGCGCGCCGCGGAGCACCCAGTCGTAGCCCATGTTCCACAGGAGCGGGCCCAAGGCCGACCCCTGTGGAACCCCCCGCGCCGTATAGCGTTGGACCATCCGTCCTCTAGCGTCCACGAAGGCGACCTCTCTCCCATCGAGGTACGCCTCCAACAGCCGCCGCAGATACGGGGGCACTCCGAAAAAGCGGAGCGCCTCCCGTATGACAGCATGCGGCAGGCTGTTGAAGGCGTTGGCGATGTCTAAGGACACCGCCAATACCCTATCTCCCTGAGAGGTCGCCTCCGTGGAGACCTGTTTTAGGAGGGTCAGGGCGTCCAGCGTGGAACGCCCCGACCGGAAGCCGAACTGCGCGTCCGACAGGTTCGGCCCCACTTCCTCGAGATGCCGGACGACCCGGGAGGCAACGATCCTCTCGAGCGCCTTCCCGGTGTCGTCCAGCAGCACCAGGGGCCGGTACCCCGACGCGCAGTCCGGGGGGCGGCCTGGCTTCCCTATTAGGCAAAGCCGCCCCGTCTTCCAGGGCTTCGGGAACTGTCCGACCGCAAGACAGCGGTCAAACAGCTCCCGAAGCCACCCCCCAAGATGGTCCAATGCAATGGCCAGCACCCGGCCCGGGACCCCGTCAGGGCCGGGTGCCTTACGTCCGGCAGTGCGGAGGCGCTCGATCGCCCTCCCCATCTCCGCCTCCGTAACTGGGGGAGGGTCGATCGGCGTCTCCTCTGCCACCTGAGGAGGAGGCATGGGAGGAGGGAGGAGCTCCGGAGGGTCGGGGAACAACGCTCCCACGACCCTCTCAACCACCTCCGGCTGGAGAGTCTCCGTTGCCGGGGGCGCCTGGCCCCGGAATTTCTTCCGGGCCACCTTGTACGGGCGCCCCCACGGATCCCTCTCCAGCTCCTGGAGCATCTCCTCCCATGCCTGCTCCTTCGCCCGACTGATGGCGACCTGTAGCGTCTTCCTGCAGGTTCTGTAGTCGCCATACAGCCGGGCCTCCTCCTCGGGGTCCCTGTTGGTCCGACGCCGACGGCTGCGCCCGTACAGCCGCCGGGCCGCGGAGCAGGCCGCACGAAGCTCTGCGATTTCGTGCGACCACCAGTACACCGCCCTCCTCTTCGGGCGGTGTACGCTCCGCGGCATCGACGCGTCGCAAACCGCGGAGTCCAGGCCCATCTGAGCTAACCTAAGCTAAGCTAACTATTCATACATATGTGAGTTGTCGAAACATATATGTGTACCAAGCATACATACCTCAACAATTCTTATATATATTTCGCATCGGATAATTTTCTAAACTATTTCAGTTTGATAAGGGGAAAAAATAAAACCCTTCCACTTTCATGTGTAAGCGTGTATGCGTTTAATGCACTTCGCCGCTTGGCAACAAGCGTAAGGGGTTCGGCTTAGGCTGTTGCTTTGGATGCAACTTCACGAATTTGCTTAAGCTAAACTAAGCTAGCTATTTATACATATAAGAATTCCCGCGATACACATGTGCACCGGCATGTGAGCCTTACGAATTCAAACGTGTATTACATTACTTAATATTTCATTATTACTTTTACTTATTAATTACAATATTTCATTAACTAATCATATTATAAAAGGAAGACTTCTTATCTTTCTCTTATCTACTCATATTCTTCGTTAGTACACTGGTGCGAAGCCAGAGCGAGCAGCTAGTCTTATATATGGGGTAAATGAAAACTGAATAAAGTATGGATGGATTGTGTGAAGAATGATATTCGTATAAATGTTCTGAATACTGAGGTGACATCTGACAGAGGTGCGATAAGGTGGGATAAGGGTAAGAATATGGTGATCTTATTTTCGTCTCTCATGTTAAGTACTGTTGGTGTTCGAAATTTTTCGCATGAAAGTTGTTGTTTACCGATTTAAACCAGTTTATGAGCATTGAACTGTTTTGAGGACTCAAACTGCTAACAGCGATAGCCATACAGGAGCTGTCAAATCAGGTACACATTACCTAAAACAGTTCGCAAGGACATATACATTATTATGCGTTTGCGTAATTCGCTTCACCTTCGTTTGCCTCCACAACTTTGAAATGGGAAATAGGACAGCTATAGAAAGTTAAGGATTTTTTAAGATATACTGTATTACAAACCGACAGAATGTTTTATAGATTTAGACGTGTTTACTCCTTAGTTAACGATTATCTGTCCTATTATATCAGTTATCGATTCTTTGATAATCATATGACATTATCGATGCTTTTGTGTTTGGCAAAAATCATTACATAGTATAAAACAAAGTCCCCCACCGCGTCTGTCTGTCTGTCTGTTCGCGATAAACTCAAAAACTACTGAACGGATTTTTATGCGGTTTTCACCAGTGGATACAGTGATTCATGGGGAAGATTTTAATGTATAATTTGTCAAGGTTTTTTTAATAGTCAGGGCGGGACAGCGTCTGCCGGGCCCGCTAGTTACTATATAAGTTTACTATTTTTTTATATTCTATATTAGGCATATTTATTTTGTTTCTAAAAAACTAGGCGCGTCAATTTTATCAGTAATTAAAATATCCAATTATTAATGACTTGGCTGTGCCCGCGACTCTGTCTATGTGGAACCTAACGTAAAAATACAGTGAATGAAAAAAATCATTTGAATGTATTAAGTCCATTTACTTGTCTACTTTTCTCTCGTACTTAAGTCGCGTCGTCATTAAAATTACAATAGCTTTTATTAGAGTAAACTAATTTTAATGAAACCAAGACTAAGAATAATGTTACTGGAGGATATTGCTTTATGATTTTCTTGATGATTCTATCGTGATCTCAATACTTTAGCTGTGATGCGTATTATACAAACGCATTTTATTAAAATGATTTAAATGTATTTTATTACTTATTCCAAGACATCTGCAACATCTTCTTCACAAAAATCTAAGTACAGATACGTTATATTTACATTCTTATTATATATATGTAGAAGATATAGATAGAGATATTTTTGTACGTGGTAGAGCCACGCTGAAGCTATTACTGGTTTCAGCATGAATGGGTCGGCTCTTCCGGGGTAGTACCACCCTCTCATAGAAAACCGACGTGAAGTAACAGTGCTTGCATTGTTGCGTTTCGTTCGGTCAGTGAGTGCGCCGGAGACCCACCTCCCCTCCCTTTCCACTTTCCCCTTTCCCTTCCCTTCCTCCCCCCTCCCCCACACAGGCTGGCAACGCACTTGTGACTCCCCTGGTGTTGCAAGTGTCTATGGACAGTGGTGATCACTTACATCAGGTGACCCACCTGTTCGTTTGCCTCCTATGATATAAAAAAAAAAGAAGAGGCAGTATTATTGTTATTCTGATAATGCATTTAATCTTTATTTTCTATTCTGAAACAAATATTTTGACAAGTCGGCTATGTTTTTCTTCTTTCGGAAACTATATAAATGATAGAGGTGTTGTGATCATTCATAAACTACTGAAAAAAATTCTAGAGATCTAGATAGATAAAACAAACGCCTGTTGTAAAAGAGAATTGTACCTTGGGGGGTTATCGTAGTTGTGAGCTTGAAAATTCAGCGAAATCGTAAAGGCTCTATAAAATGCATCTCTATGCGGGATCCCATTTCTGAGCGACGAAAGAAATCTGGCATCAAATTGTTAAACTCTTTATAGCGGTTGTTTAGGGCATTGGCATAGGACTATACATTACGGATCTCGAGACAATCTGTTTTATTATATGTTTTGTGATGGTCGCAATGGTCGAATGGCTTACACACCTGGTGGAACATCGTCTCAAAGATAAATGTGCTATTTGTGATAAGCTATTGAAACCATTGTGTTCCACCACCACGGTCAATGACGGAGAATACATTGATGAAACCACAATCTCATGGTATAGCTTTCTCTAATGTAGGTCTGGTTTCGTACCACTCTGAAAATTAAAAAATCATAAATACTTTATACAGTTTAGGCCCTGAGAAGCCAGATACGAATGTTAAAACCACCACCGGTTCGGACAAATAATCCAGTCATCGAGAAGAACAGGCAAGAAACTATATCTGGTTTATCTTTTCATTATACATACCATAACAACATATTTTTACGAACATGCATGATTATAGACAGAAGGGCATCAATTCCAGACGACATCTGACTTCACCAGACGTCACGTGACATGATGCTTGAACATGCTGTCTGGCAAATCGTTAATATGCTTTGGAACTATGTTATAAATATCTAACGCTATTTTAAACCTCTAGGTTTAGCATCTGGCCATGTAAGGCCTTATGGTCACTACATATCAATTAAGATTCCGGCTTAGCATTCAAAGTACGATCATATAAATTGTGAAAGTATTAACAACCGCCCGCGATATCTTTCAAATTATTAGTAAAATAAAATTTAAAAAAACGTATGACACTAAGAGAAAACGTAGTTGTAAGAATTTTTAAAATCGGATCACTGTTTCCAGGCTTCACTTCCTGCAAATACTTATACGTATAAATTTTATCTTTTTTAATGCATTTGTAAAGCAGTTCATTAAAGTAAGTCTTTAAAATCCCTTTGATTTCAAAATAGGTTTTTTTTTCTCAAACTGATTATGCTATTGACTTGGCAAGGTCTTTACAGCTTCACTGGACTACGATTATTAATTACTCGAGATATGAATTGTGTTTATATGACTTTGATACATTGTATAATACATTATATCAACGAAAGATTGCCATAGGGACTCCATTACAATGTAACTCATTATATACAAACACAATAATATTTGCATTGTATAAAGTCATACCTTTTTAATGGATGCAGGTACGATGTCTGCGATTATCGGAGTTCGTAGAGTCTGAATCTTTCAGAAGCGACGGTTATTACAAAGCTATACACCACCATCACTCAATTTTAATATTAATTTTAAATTGTGTATCTATTTTACTTCATATATAATCCGTAAATATTATTTACCAGCTAGTGAACTCGAATGAACATATATTATACTTCTTTTCTTAAAGTAATGCTTCCAAAACCTTTCTGGAATGTTAAATTTTCTTCACATTTTTTTAATCCAAATTTAGACAATAATGTTATCGAATATCTATACAAGTAATTGACATGTGATAACAAAGGAATATTAGGATGACTCCTGATTGAACTGGACCAACCAAAGTATTCCGTTAATTAATTTTCGACCACCTAAAAACCACCACCGAAAAATTATTTAAAAACCAATGGTGTGTCTGATGTGGATTCCCAATACCACACGTCAGAAATCATCCTGTTTTTAACCCTGCATTTAATTCCCTTAAGCGATGAATGTTCAGAAATCCTTTCTTGTGCTCATCAAGAAATTTATATGTGAAATGCCACGTTTGGATTTCGAAATGTCATGAATTAACAAAGGGGAATTTAGGCCTCCTAATTTAAAAGCTCATTACAGCCTGTGGTTATTATATAACCGACTTTAAATAGATTGTAGTGTAAAGGCCAGATATTATAGGTCTACTCCTGAGAAGTTGAAGGGTCCATTGCCAACCAAATCCTTCGGACCGGAAAGCAGAAGTGTGAACACTGTTACTTTGCGGCTGCAATAGGTTTGACGATATTCTCTACGCAGTCAGTGATTGCACAGGTTTTACCACTCGTTAAAAATCTGCTTTCTAGATCTATCGATTTCAGCGGTGCGTTATCAGTCAGCTGCATTGTTATTTTTTTAAAAGTAGATAGACACTTCTAAAGTTTTAATTAATAACATCTAAGTAAACAACTAAATTTAGGAAGACTCCTCTGTATTCATCTATCAAATTAAAAAAGGACCCAAGACAAAAATGTTAAAACGCAAGTTCCTTTACAACTCTATACATAAAATGCTATATCCCTATGGTTATATCAGGCTAACATTTAAATCAGAATTATCTTATGTACACAACAAAGTAGAATCCGAGAATATTACGGTTTGTGACAGTGATTGAAGGTGTGTTCAAGATGAAATTTTAAATAATGGCGTTATTACTGAACATCTTTTCGGGCAGTGTGATTCAAGAGATCTTTATCGAAATGTTTCTGCAACGACATCAAAGCGTTTTGAGGAACTGGAAAGACTTCAAGATGGGAAATGTTTTGATGTTATCATTTTCAGAATTGATTAATCCGTCATAAGTGTCGCTTGAGACGTATTTTGGAATTCGGCGATGTTATGAGGATGTGATTTTATTATCTTTTATATTAGTGTTGGATCGCAAAAATACTAATAATTGGGTGATATTATTGAAGATATTACCGTACTAAGTCTAGATTGGAGACATTATTAAACGTACTGGAGCTATCTATGCATTTATAGACAAATCTTTTATAAGTGAGTTAAGAACTAAGAGCTACGAAGTAAATCTTCTATTTTAAGGTCTCTTTTATCTGGTTGGGAATCTCAATACTGACGATTGAGACTTCATACATCATGTTTAGTTTGTTTCTTCAATAGATCGTCAACTCAATTGAGGGCTCTGTTGATGGGTAGCTCCGTTGTCCAATGACTCGGTCCGGGCCTCCCAATTTTTGATATTTTATTCCATTATATAACTCTTTCTATTTTCTAAGTATAAAACTTTTGTATCGCCTTTGCACTTTTAAGTATTTAAATTACAATCATTACTAATTCTAGGTGAAGTCAGTATTCTGCTATAATCAATTTTGAATTTACCATTTTTATAGGGCGAGATGATCTAAAACTTCTGTAATGCCTTTATAGTTTTAAATATTTAGATTATAAACATTACTATTTCTGGGTGAAGTCTGTGTTCCTATTTGCTCAATTGAGGATTTGCCATTTTAAAGACTCCTACTTTTTTTTTATAAAAAAAAAAGTTACACCGTAGTATTAAACAATCAACTGTTGCTAAATGATAAGCCGATCGACGATGGTAACACGCTAGTTAGTACTAAAATTGAAACTGGTTCTGACAGTCCATAATTTATATCTCCAGATCTGATTATGATAATAAAACTGCTCGTTATAATTTTATTTTCGCGGAACAACGCCGTCAAAGTGTTCTTGAATCTTGATGATATTAATTACTGTCATGAAAGAAGAATAAAACTATGCGATTAGTAGTTCATTTCTAGAAGGCAACAATTTTACGACACATATAAACGGTTGCGGACTGCATGTGTGAGTATTAAATATAATGTCTTTGTTATATATCGTCGTAAAATAATTATTATAGAAGTAGGCAGCGATTTAAAATGAATGGAATTGAAACACTCTTCTATTGCGAAAACCTGTAATTTATGGTAAGATATTATTCCAATGGTATTCTAATCCTAACTAATATTTTGATGCGAATGTGAGTTTGTTTGTCTGCTTGTTTGTTACTCTTTCGCGTTTTACCTATTGAACCGATCGTCATGAAATTTTGCAAACAAGTTGTCAGCGATATAGGACAGGACGTAGTTTGACCTTTCATGCAGTAAAATGTGCTATTAAGAAGGGATAGGTTAAATATTTAATTATGTGACTGAAGACGCGGGCATAATACTATTACCAGGACTAAGAAAGAAATATTTTATTCATAATGCATTATGTAGGGTAAACCAGGCGAACGTGCCCCACTATTCGAAGAATCGAAATAAAATATTTGTTTTACTTAAATCATGTTTATTAAAGTAATCAGTCTTAACTTCGGACTCGATTGAAACAAAAAAAACTAAAAAAATCTAAAATCTAATTAAAACTGAGAACTTAGAACTCGAGATCAACTATTTCTTTAAATGTAGGGTGGGGCACATTACACTGATACATCAGTATTAAGTGCCCCAGCGAAGCCTCTCATTTTGATGACTATTCCCTTTCCCTTTATTTTTTGCACCACACTTGTTACATTTTTCTGCATGACTTGTACAGTCTTCGTGTAACCAACCAGAACACTGCGTGCACTGAATCCAGTCACTCTTCTTCCTGGTGTGATAGTAAGACTCGAGACATTCCACACAAGTATTTTCATTTTCATCGGTACATTCTTTGCTAGATTCACTAAGCTGCAACTCTTCTTCACTTTCTGATGAAGAAGACAAATCCTTTAAAAAGTTTTTTTTACTCTTTGATGTTTTTTTGAAGTTTTTTTAACTTTTGTGACTTCTTATCTTCAAATAATTAACGAGTTGTTAAATGATTTTCTGATATCAAAACCTTAACATTCTGTTTCCTTTTGCTCTTTATTGAATCGATGCGGCAGATCATGTTTTTCAGCAAAGTCGTAGGCAATAGACTGTAGTCTTGATTGGTCCAAAAGAAATCCCGTAGATTCAAGCTTTTTAATGTGAGCTACAAGTTTAAGTTCATTCTCATGACCTAATTCAGAAGGCCTACCAATGCTCTGCTTACACCTCCATCCCCTGAGGAGGTGTCTTCGAAGTGTTCGTGACGGTATTTCATAAAAACGACTCATCCTTTCATTCACTCCCTTCCTTTTACTCCTTAGATCCTCCACTGCTTTTTTCATATTTTCCTTCGGTCTACAGATTTATTCTTCCCCATTTCTTAAAAACATCATAATTTAATTATACCCTCAAAAAAGAAAAAGAAAATTTAGGTAGGGCACATTACCCGAAAAAAAACGGGGAACATTAGCCAAAGTTCAGTATAATGTGTCCCATTTGAAAACAAAGGAAAAAAATGTCGAAAAACGAAACATAATTGTCGCCAAACAAAAGTTTAAAGAGGTTATATTTTGCATAAAACTTTATATAAACTAAATTTTACTGACCAAATACTTTAATTTTATGTGAAAGCCGATCCAAAACTAATTCACATAGTTGTACAAACCTTTTTTTCACTTTTTCTCACTAAATCATGTAACAACCGGCATTGTGTAACTAAACAGCTGTTATACGTTACTTACATGATATTTTGACAAAACAAATGGCACGATAACGCACACATACGTAAAGTAATACTGTAACGCCACACAGTCTTAGATAAAATGTGGAAGTAAGATGGTATATTCTCAATATCGATGGTGAAGAAGTAATAGTTATATGTTGCTTAGATATGGAAGGATTGACGGGGAAGCCGTCAAAAATAAGCTAGCTAGCCAAGTTTTAACAAGACGCTGTCGAAGCGCTTATCATGTATACAGCTTTTTAGTTATAATATCATTTTTTGAACGCATTAACCTCGCTAACGTCGCTGGATATTCCTACTTGACGCATTTTCAAACGCTATTCTTTATGTATCCTACGTATCCATTATTTCGTGTGCGGTACAGGCTTATTTTGTTTTATTTCAAGTCATAATAGACAAAGTTTATCTGTCTAAGAATGTGTTATTAGTATAATAATTATATTATTTAATTATCGTAAATAAAAACATCGCTTATAAGATGATAAAACTGAGGTGAACGAACGTTTATTGACTTGGGTAATTTCGATTTAATCAAATGATTCAACGCGAATCGATGATTTATTTTTTAATAAAATTAATGTAGATTTTATGTCTCTTTTAAGTCTATTAGAGCAATTTTAATCGTGGGATTCCATTTAGAGATTATATTTAGTTTCTTCGTGTATCTGTTGTGTGAAACGTTATTTATAATTTTATCTTTATTTTACAATTTCAATGATTTATTATGGTTTGTGTTTTTGCACACGAAGATAAATTCTAATTGATACGAGAGTAACGTACATCTAAAATGATATGAGAAACATCTTTCTCTTGGGCGCTAAGGAACGATATGAATACAACAATTTTAAATACATTAAAGACAGGATGTAAATTTTAAATGAACACAATTATTGGGATAAGAATTAACATATAATAATAGACTAATTAGTACCCACGGGTTCGTTCTTATAAAAAATTGTTTTTGATAAAATTACTAATTTTATTTACATTAATAATTTTACTTGGGTTTTATGTACATTTTTTTTGCTTCTAGTTTTTACTGTCGTTATATTATTATTACTAAAAACCTCTACAAGTTATGTATGGTAAATTTCATAATTACTGCTTAGTCGCTATGGAAAAGCGTAAAGATACGTATGTTGTATATATAGCTTCTGAAGAATTGAACATTTATGCTATAATCAAATAGCTTGGGTAGCAAATTCATTCAGATGAGTCGCTGATTCAGCGAGCTATTAAATTATATTTTGATTTAGAGCTTGACGATTCAACGATTGACACGTTTCTAAGAATTAATAACTTAGTAACTTGACACGCGGTGTATTTTCCAACTCAGCACTGATGATATTATTCGTCGATATACGTCATCTACACGTACCTTTATATTCTGATAACTTTAAAAAGGTGTTCAAGCGTCTAAGTTGTTTGTAAGTAGAGCGTTAATTGATTTTCACTAGTGTGAGTGAATACTTTAAGCGCTTGCCCAAAGAAATAGTCTGGTGAAGCTGTGAAGGCCCATCAGGTTGAAAGTGTATATAATAAGAAAAATAGCAGAGATCTGTACCCGCCAGGCTTGTAAGCTGAAGTTCTCTGTGCATGCGCTAAAAATGATTGTAATGATAACGTACTATAAAAATAAGTACCAAAGATAAACCAGATTCAATTTCTGTATTCCGGTGAAGCTGTTAAGGCCTTGCAACGCCAATAGCGTTGTCAGTTCGAAAAAAAAAAATAGAATTTCTTGCCGCTTTTTCTCGATGACTGGTTTATTTTCCGAAAAGGTGGTATTTTTGACCTTTATAAGCGCCTTCTTAAGGCGTAAACTGAATTAATTATTTTTAATTTTGTGTGTTGTAACTACGTGAGGCTAATATTTAAAGTCGCGTCAGTCATAGGACTGCCGATAGAAGTGAAAACTCAAAAGAATGGAATAATTGTGTACTTTTTTCATTTTTAAATTAATTATAATCTGAATTGTTTAAATTTCGTAATTTGTACATTCAAATTACATATTGACATTAGTCTGGTTTTCACGTTTATTGGCACTCATTATACAGTTTATTAATTAATCAAACATATGACGGTTGCACAAGCTCAGTACAAAATATACATTTAGTACACAGGCCGCTATACTACGCGCCGTTAGTCTGGCGCAAGCGCAATACGTCACGAGCATGTCAATATCATCGGTGACGGTCGGTGACGCGAAACTACAAGATTTTACCCATATAACATTACAAACACGCATATGATACAGTCGAGTTGTTTCACACAAGCGCAATACGTTACGAGCGTGTCGAGGTCATTAGTGACGCGAACCCATAACTTTCTCGTCTACCAAATTTTATTTTTAATTTTTTCAACGCGGCTGTTGTTTTCACTGCAATAATATAAAAATTACGTCACATTTTTTACTCATACGAAGAGCTCGCGTTATTATGATATATCGCGTATAGAAAGACATATCAGATAAGAAGTTATCAAATTAAAGTATTCAGTTATCATATTATGCTCATTCGATATTATTCAACTGTTTTATTTATGAACTGGAACTATGTGACTTTATCTAAACAATTTCACTGTATATATTAATTATGATAATAATGTACAGTCCTCGTCAATATTTATGATCGGCTCAGCTAGTAAAGTATAAAAAGGACACTTCAGTTTTATTTCAATTAGAATTAATTGAATTGAACATTTGGAAGTTTAATAATGCAGTTCTAAAAAGTTCGTAAGCCGATACGACTCGATTGTCATGCATAGCTCCGCCGAGGCGTGTCGGGCGACATTATTCATAATGCACCGTTCACACCTTACCGACATACCAACTATGACAAATGCATTCTGACATAGTAACAGTTGCCCGCGCACCGTATCCGGGTGTTATTTTGGTTCGATTCGTGTTCAGGTGTTGAAGATACGGGAATGGTTTCCGATGTCATAAAATTAATGCGAATGATTATAATCGAGTGAACAAACGGGAAAATATTACTTTTTATATAGACTGTATTAGAATAATTATGTTATCTATCGGAACTGAGTAGATAGTACATTATATGAATATTTTTTACACTGTAAAATATTCAATCAAAATCGTCCATTTTTATACTCTGATCGCAAGCATTGTTGATCTTGATTTCCTTTAAAATTACTCTTTATTGTCTACTAGCGGGCCTGCGTATGTTGTCGCACCCTGATAATAAAAAAAACGTAAACAAACTATACACGTAAACCTTCCTTGTGAATCACTCTATCTACAAGTGAAAAACACAGAAAATTCGTTCAGTAGTTTTTGTTTTTATCGCGAACAGACAGTCAGACGTAGCAGAGGACTTTTGAAGTTATATTTCTTTTGGCGCCTAGGGAAAAATGATGAGAGTAAATTTTTACGATGCGCGCGCACACCGTCACTAAAAACCGACACCCTGAAGTTAGCTATAGCCAACATTTTGTTTCTTTGTATTTGTTGTTTGTATTTCTTTGTATTAAAACTTGCAATGTATTAAATACCTTTTTTCTACTGTTAGTGTCGTTTTTTCTACAAAAGTAGAATAAGATGAAAGATAAAATTTTTGAAAATATATTTATCTTGTTACGCCAAAGAAGTATAACTTCTAACGCGTGTACATAAGTACACACACATTTTTTTAAATAATATGTAATGATGATTCAGCCAGGGCTCATGTTCCCAGGTTTGTCTTTTTAATATATCCTATAAATGTAGAATAGTTATTAATATTTATGGCCTGTACTTTTACTAGCTTCATGAAAAGACATACCTGTTACTGGAATACATAAGGTATAACAAAAAAAACATTTGTTGCTCTAAGTAATGCTTAGTTTACAAAATCAAGGTCGTGTCGTCAAGTAACCTCAGCCCTGAACGAAACTGGCGAACGATCCAGAGATTTGTTTGAATTGTCCCTCACTCAATGTCCCTAAGAGTTTTCTTAGCTACACTTGGCTCTTTGCCAAGTGGCTTTTGACGTACACTTGACAAGCAGGTTGACCCAAAAGATACGTCGGAAGTTGCATTATAACCGAGATTTTTACTTCTACTTAAAATGAATTTAATGAACATTTTTCTCTCTCTTTCAGATACAATCCGGCACAAAATTCAACGGAACACCTCATACTTAGGCATTTTAAGTTCAACCTGACAAAAATTATCTGTGATCTCATTTTAGTTTAGTAAAAACATTGCCTAAAAATAATTTAAGTGAAAAAGAAAAACAATTCGATAGTTATCAATGTACATGACAGCGATCCGGTTCGAAGGACTATTTTGAGCGGACATAATGAAAGTTTAGTGCGGCTGTCATGGATGACAGATAGTAGGGTTTGATTTTTATTAGGTCAGAGGATGGGATAGTGGGAATTAGGGTAGGTTGAAGATGCCGCATGCTCACTCGAGTTCTGCGGCGAGCTCGGGCGGTGACGACCTGGGCTCCACGGACGAGGTCAAAGTTTTCAAGGACGAAGGTGACGGCGAAGACGAGAAGAGAAGTTCTGAGAACTTGTTGGAAGAGAAGTCTAGTCTCATCGATTGGACTGAAAGTGAGGTGCGTATTTTAATTTTGTATTTTTAATCGTGCTTCATTTAAAGCTTACCCAGCGGTAAAGGAAGGATCAACAATTAAATTTTAATTGCTCTTATTATGGTACGTAATTTACGACCGCTCACTTCGCATCATAACTAAACGGTAAGTAAATCTTCAATAGGTTTCATAGAATCTTCGTGCGTAATGATTTTACAATACATTACTGATTTAAATGCCCACAACAACTATGTAACTCTGGTGGTCTTTATTGGATCATGCGGACCGCTTACCCGAAATGCCCGCTGTGATTATTGTGCATTACTCACAGAAACTTATTTCACGCGGCGCCAGAATTTGCTCGACACATCCCTTGCATCCTTCCATTGTTACCGTCAGGTACCGCATCGTGACTGCTTCTATTGAATAATTATTTTTATTCCATTTGTGTTCAATAGAAGAATCAATATTGAATTTTACGTTTGACGTTTCTATTCCTACCGTTTCTGAAGAGTTTGTTAACCGATTATAATTTTTATTCCAAAGCAATAAGGTTTATATCCATCTTTATATTGTATGATTAAGGTGCTACTCAAACATTACATTTCACGCTTGCATTTTGATATAAAATACTTTATATTTCTGTTTAACAAATAGCGTATTTACTTAGAAAGAAGAGATGTTCAAGATAAAATAGTTTATTTGCAATACATTTATAATGCCTATATGAAACATTTTTATATGTCAAAATATGATCGTATTGTATATTATATTACAAATATAACAACATTATATATACTTGTTTTAAATGCAGCGATTTTTAAAATGTAAAAATATTAATACATATAAAAAATTTGGAACTTTTGTCTTGCAAAGCACATCATTTGCAAACTATTGAACCAATTAGAATGCAATTTTGAAATTAATCTCGAGGGCCTGCATTATATATTATATTACCCTTTTCCCTAGTAACGATGTACGTAATGATAAAATTACAATAAAATAAAAAACAATCCATTTTAACTTGAATTATCATAGATACAAAAAGTACTTTATAGTGAACAAAGCCGCGTGTTGGCGTTAGTAAACTGTACCATTACGAAATATATGTTATTCTAATTTTCATTTTTTTTATGATATATTTTTTTAATAGAAATACCATTCGTCCATATTTTACTAAAGTAAAGAGATAACCACATCCTGCAATAATTTTAAATTATTATCAGTAGTGACTTAATTAAATAATGTCTCGTAACGATCGTAGCATGTCAACTGTAACTAGGGTTATCACCTTTTATTTGAGAAGTAAATTATGTGATTTATTGAAGGTATGTAAAATGCTGTGTATCGTAAGATATTCTTTTTAATGGCAGCTCAACTAAGTAACAAGTAACACACTGCAGTTTAAAAATAACGGCGACCTCCGAGACATTTACAATCCAATGCTAGGCACAAAGACTCGATAGCTGAATTTTTACATGCTCATACCGAAACAAGAGAGTTCAAAAGAGAGTCACTCTGACTGGTTTATTTTGTACTAGCCTTTGCCCACGACTTCCTCCGCGTGGAATAGTTACTTAGGGCTAACGCTAACATGCAGCGGAAGGTCTCAAGAAGAAAGAAACCCTGATTTTGAAACATTCTTCATTAGTGCTATGCTCCTATTGGTTTTAGCGTGATGATATATAGCCTATAACCTTCCTCGATAAATGAGCTATATAACACTGAAATAATTTTTCAAATCGGACTAGTAGTTCCTGAGATTACCCCCTATAACTTCACGAACTCACAAACTTTACGTCTTTATAATATTAGTATAGATATCGTAATAGCCACCCAGTCGGTTACTGGATATAATTCAGCTCATGCAACACGTCTTAGCATGCCATTATTGAGAGTGTTACAGCTAGACAGTGGTAAAATCGATACACTCGCCAATTTTTTTTAAATTATAATGTCCTCTTTGTCATCCCAACTAATATTTACATAAATGGTGTCAGGTATACAGAAAAACATAGGAATCATTCACCCAGAAAAAATATAATACTGTTCCAGAAATCTATAATAGCGCGAGTGAAGCCGCGAGAAAAATCCAGTCCAGTTTATAAAAACTGATTTAAACTTAATCACTTAAAGATACGATTATTACGTAACTTTCGATAAAATTGATTATAATTCAATTCTGCCGTAGAAAGAAAGAGAGGCGCATCTGTCAGTTGTTGTGACAATGAGTCATATATAAATATCGGAATCAGAATTTAAAAAAAATACAAAAGGAGTCAGACGTACTCCGTTAAAAATACAGGGTATGTACAGACTTTTCGACTGAACTCCGATTTGTGTTTCTCTTACATGCCCTGCTTAATAACTTTTCAAAATAATGTACAATACTTTGGACAACCCTAACTGTAATATTATAATTTTTCAGACTATACCTACATAATTAATTAAAAAAAATATATTAAAAAAAAATTAAAACCCACGTACTTACGTCTCTTTTAATGGGTATTTTATATCGTTCACGTTGAGGTCCGCTTCACGCCAATAAAACATATCGTAAAGCACCGAATCAAGAAATCTTTTACACCTACGAGTAGGTATGTGAGAATTTTAAATATTCATGAATACGTTCGCGGTAAATGAACTCATTCTTACAACCCGATGGGCAGATTAAAATCAACCTCAACTTAATTAGTCACCCGCTCAATTATCTTCCATCACACGTAGAAGTTGAGAGATTCTGAGATATGTATATCTATGTTAGCAAATTGCGCGTAAAACAAACATATACCGTGACGAAACAAACCCCAAAACATGTGGGCGCCTTGACACAACAGAAAAAAAAAACTTCTAACAGGTAGGTTTCCGAAAAACCGTTTTCAATACGGAACATAAATTACAATAGTTATTGTATTGTTTCCTAAAACTCCTATTATTCGATAGAAAGGGGGCCCAACAATAAAAACCTACCTGCTCCGGTATTTCTTATAATAAACAGACTCCCATCGCTTTTGTCCACGAATTTACCTGTAGCCGAGGGTGTGCAAACAACACATTAATTCCGTCCTTTTTTTACATAACGTAAAACAAACACGCACGAGAGAGACGTCGAATGTCCTAAGTTATGATCCCGACGCCTCGGAATCAAAGTGTATTGGATTATACTTGGTGCAATTCGTATGTCATAATAGCTTTGATTATAGTACGTGATGCTATTATAATGGTTTGCGTACAATTTCATTGAAGTTTTCGATTTCTTTTAGATTATAGTGCCAGTTCGGAGTTGTATTGGATTCGGTGTGCGTTTTACGCCTCTGCTGTGATTCGATGTTTTATTCTTTCGCAGGTTTTTTTTTTTTGTTGCTATTCTGTATGTTTATGGCAGACGATACTATTGTTTTTTTTTTTGTTAATTTTCTAGATTTTCTATTTTGAAGCTTGTATAAAATGACTCGCTCGCTCGTAATAAGTATAAAAAATTAAACATTTATTGACAGTCACCATTTTCTTCACGAAAATAGAAACATAACAGACATGTTAGATTTACATTCTTATTATATGTATAGACGATAGACAAGAAGTATTCTATTAGTGTACTCTATATTTTGTAATATTGGTGGCATTTTACTACTACCACGGAGCGTGAATTCTGAGATGATACAAAAACTCCTTGGAAGGTTTTAATAAGGGGCCGCAGTCTTATTCAAACATTGTTATAATCACAAGACACTACTAGTGTCTTATTACCTACTCGACAATGGCAGTAATATTCTAAAAGATTTATTGTCAAAAATAAATTAAAATATATATCTCTTTATAGAAGTACTAGATGTGCCCGCGACTTCAGACGCGTGAAACCTTACGTAAAAAACAGTGATCAAATAAAAGTGATCTGAATGTATTAAGTCCACTTACTTATCTACTTTTTGTCGTACTTACGCCGCATCGTCATTAAATTATAATAACTTTTGATAGAGTCGACCGATTTTAATGAAACAAAGACTAAGTTACTCTCGAGGATATGTTTTATGATTTTATTGTGAAACCGATACTTTATCAGTGATGCGTGCTCATACAAATAGGCAGACATTTCTAAAAATGATTGAGATGTATTCTATTACTTATTCCTAGACACCTGCAACAATTTTTTTCACGAAAATCGAAAAAGTACATACACATTAGATTTACAAGTGCGGCTGCCAGAGCACACCAACAGGGAGGACTTAGAAAAATACCTACCACTATGCTATGAAACATCACGATGTATTCCTTCATCGAAAGCTCCGACACAGTTCCTAGGATTCGTATCTACGTCTATCACGCGGTGTCCGAACACGCGATCAACATACCATTATCGCTTCTAATGCTTAATGTAATGTAATAACATGTTTCTGCTTAACTAATAAGAACAATGTAGGCGTGAATATATAATGATTTGTTTTATGTGCAAATATATTTCCATGTTTGTTTTTGTACCAGTCTTTTAACATCACCAATCCGAGTTTTTTTTTTTTGTGAAAACAGCTGCGATTGGTCGACGAACTATAAAGTTATTAACTGAGACGTACCATATTTATATTTTATGTATATTTATTACTCGCAAAACAAACATTAAACATGAAATTATGAATATGGGATTTTATATTACGATATATACGAACGGTTTCACAGTTGAGTGCTCACGTGTAATCGCTGAATTAATTTAATTTTTCCAAAATCTTGTATGTTTTGTAAAATTTTAACATAATTTATGAGAGGGAATTTTTTTACTTAAGTAAAATATATTTTTTTACCATATGTATATGTTTCTGTATACATTGTTCGCAATATAATTTTTTCAATAATACTCGCAGTTTACTTAACCGTACTATATAAGATACTATGTTGTCAAAGACATACAGGTGTGCTCACTTAATTCTTAGAAGTACCAAGTGTTCATTTAGTGCAGCCTTGTTTGAATTAGTTATTAGCGGATTATATCTAGTTCTGATGTAATCATAAATGGAATTCTAAACACTTTGGTAACTTGCATACGTTGTACCAACTGACAATGTACACAATTATTGTGAACAATCAAGAAGCATACATAAGTATATTTTTGAAGTTATACTTCTTTTGGCGCGTTACGGAAAAATGATGAGAGTAAATTTTTACGATGCACGCGTACACCGTCACGAAAAACCGACACCTTGAAGTTAGCTGTAGTCAACTTTTTCTATTGTTAGTGTCGTTTTTTCTACAGACGTAGAATAAGGCGAAAGACAAAAATTTTGAAAAGATTTTTATCTTGTTACGCCAAAGAAGTATAACTTCTAACGCGTGTACACACACATTTTTTAATGTGTATGAGGACACAACTTCTAACACGGCCATTATTCCAAACTTTTTTGAACTGACTACGCTATTAGCCTGACGGGCTCACAGCTTCACTTGACTAAAAAATATTCCAAACTGCATAGCTTTTTTTATGTCATAGTAGGCATACGAACAGATGGGTCACCTGATGATAAGTGATCACCACCGTCCATAGACATTTGCAACACCAGGGGAGTCGCAAGTGCGTTGCCAGCCTGTGTTTGAGGGAGGGGGAAGGGGGGAGGGAGAGGGGAGGTGGGTTATCCGGCGCTCTCATTGACCGAACGAAACGCAACAAGGCAAGCACTGTTACTTCACTTCGGTTATCTGCGAAAGGGTGGTACTACCCCGGGCGAGCCGACCTATTTATGTTTAGTAATAATAACTTCAGCGTGGCTCTACCACCTCTAATATAGTATATACTTTAGAAAAGGTTATATTCATACTTATAAAACAATAGACATTTAACAGCCATATATAGAATTAACTAATAATTGTTAATTATATATATAGAATTAACTAATAATTGTTAATTATCTTAATATGTGATTAATCTCGTGACCTCCAGGCTCAATAGTTCACTAATGGTATGCCACGACATCATTTTTACACGGGGCTTTAGTATTTTGAACAAAGTCTCAACTGATGTAAGAAATATAAGAAAAATTTCTACTATCTTGCTATGGATTCATCACGATGTTTTCTGTCTCCGAAAGTTTTTTTATACTATATTGGTTTATTATTAGACAATAATGTCATCTAATGTGAAATGACAATATGGTCTAAGATGGCAAACACACTAAACCTAGAGAAGATTGGCTCTGGAAAGTATCGGAGCACACAAGAGTGGTACATATTTTCAAGTTAAAGACCTATGCTATGGTTTACACCACGTTTATTTTTCACATCAAAAACTTTAGTTTTTAAAGATTCAGACGTGATCAGCAAAACGACATCGCGGCAGTGCTCGCCCAGCCGTATCCATAGCCTCACCGTACCCCAACTTACGAGGATTGGCTATGTTTTTACCACTATATGTATAAAGATCGAGCATATAAATGCGTACAATGTGTGCCGGCTGAGACTACACTGATTTCCCGGTGCATAAGAATGCGATTCCGCTAAAATAACATTTTAACGCTACAAGCTCATCACGGGGCTTGAACTCACGTTGATCGACGTTATCTCCGAACACGCTATCATTGAGCTGTCATCGAAATCTTTCCAGAATGTTCCCATTAGATCTTAAATTACACCAGTAAAACAATAAAAAAAATCGATAGTGTAGTTTCTAAGAAAATTGCGCATATATAAACGCAGTGTTCAAATAGCACCCCCATTTTTTGTGCTCGGTTAAAACACGATAATCTTAATATTACTTTGCTCAATTTTCCTTAAGGCTCTCCTATCGAGTAATATCGTACGAGGTTACTTAATGAGGCGATTAAGACCTTTCTCGCTGGATTTAGAAAAAAATGAATTGTTCGACGATATCCGTTGTGGTAGCCGCTTGTATGGCAAACAAGATAAAGTTACGCTGTGAATAATAATAAACCATAGCACTGTTTTTCTTACGAAGGGCTATGCTTTTTATTAAATTCATTGTAATTATCTTTTTTATATGCAATATTATTAATTTAATATACAGCGTAACGATTATTAGAATTGTGCATCTTTTGATGTCTTTGAACAATCGTAATTTAGACGTGTTTTGGCACTAAACTATGCGTTTGTAATATTTGGCTGGACACTTTGTATTTATAATTTACTAGCGGGCCCGGCAGACGTTGTCCCGCCCTGGTTATAAAAAAATCCTGGACAATTTATATACCAAAACGTTACTCGTGAATCACTTTACCCACTGGTGAAAACCGCATAAAGATCCGTTGAGTAGTTTTTGAGTTTGTAATGATATGTTCAGCGTTTGTTCTGTCTGAGCCTAAAGAGATTGGTTTCCAAGTGGAGCTAGCGGGACACATCTATAGGTGGTAGCTAAAATACTCTGAAACGATGCTATGAGTTTATTATGATGTTATTCACCATAGGAAGCCCAATTTCCTTGCAAGATTCGAATTTAAGTCGAAGGACGTGATGTATTAATGGCAAAAATTATATAAAAAAGAAAAAACATAACACTTGTTATCAATATAAATTTTGTCTTTATTTTATTTAAAACCAGTTGTTATAAACTGTTGTCGATTTGTGAGTCATTTTGTATGATATTGTGTGTAACAACATCGCGATATTGTAATTAATATTTTTTGTTCGTATCGTGACGTTAAGTGCGAGGAACGTGCTTTCCTTTTCGGACCTATTGATTGTTATAGGACGCGTTCGTACGCTGCGATAACGTCCGCGCGAGCATCCATTGTTATTACTAATAATTATATCGGACGACAAATAATCAACAACAGAATATCAATTGCATAGGGATAATACTTATATATTATTAGTTATTGTAATAATGTTCATCTCTAATTATTATCACATACAAATAGCAAAGGCTGATGTTATTGGCGTCCTCAGGAAGTGTACCTCTCATATAGACATGTACTAAAGTGTAACAAAATTTTGGCCGCTGCACTATTCCACATAAACTGAACCTCGCAGTGACAAATAGAGTAACCAATCAATCGACGATAATAAAAGATTGGATACTCTATTTAGTCACACGATTAAGTATATAAAAAAGCAAGGGATAAGATAAAAACAAAAATATTAAACAAAACGTTAACTTACAGTAGGGAACATGGCGGACGGAAGCGGACGCCCTGAGACAAGAGCGCGTTGTTATCTAAATATAGAACTCGGATCCAGTAACGGTTCTGTTGCTACATCGGATTCACTTCACAATGCTCCATCTAAAACGGTTAGTTCTTTGGGATCACGTGCTATTTTCCTATATCTTCCACATCTGCTGCCAAATATTCCTCAAAAGACTAGTTCAGGGTATAATCCGATAGAAAAACTAAATAGCATCCCGCCAATTTTAATGATTATATAAAAATATAGCTTTTAGGTTAAATACTTCTTTTTTTTTAAATAATATATTTTTTGAAGTTACATTACTTATGGGAGAGCTTTAGTAGTGCTAGTAGTACTTTTAGCTTTAGGAGTAGTTGGGGTAAATACTGTTTCCGGTAGAGTGTTGCAAACACCGGTTCTTGTCCGATCATCGAAGTTACGCAAAATCGAGTACAGTCAGTATTTGGATGGGTGACCGCACAGGAAAACCGCGTGACGTTGGCTTTTCGTTGTATCTTTTAATTAAAATGTTTTCCTGTAATACAACTATTTCATTTCTATCGTGTGTCTTTACGACACACTGTTATTTTTAATAAATTGCACTATTTATCTTTTACTGTGCCTCTGATAACACGCACGCAAAATTATATCATGATTGGTTGAGTAGTTACAGCGTGAGAGTGTGACAAACATACTCAATTTCGTATTTACGTGTAGCTATGAATTGCTTGTAAACTTGGAATCCTACAAAACCTTGATGCTGCTAACCAAGTTTTAGATATTGGCATATTTTTGCAACAACACCCGCCGTGATCAAGAATAGTCTTTGTATTATATCTGGAGTAATAATTCTAAACCAATCGCTTTCACAAACGCACTTCCGACGTCCGCCTACTTAAACTTAAGGAGGTATTTATGAATGTTTCATTTCGTCACTCAATTTTACGAGCACATTTGCAGATAAATAACGAGTTCGAAGACTTCTAACAGATTCCATTCCAATATTTTAGTCGTATTTAGGTTATTACACGGTCGATTAAGTTTATGGAGAAGATATAAATAATCGGTAAACTTTTTACAAACCTCTATAATATTTACTGTGTAGCCCCTTAACAATGTTGGAGAGTTGCCTTACAAGTCGTTATCTGTAAAAACGAAACGCGTGCAATTGTTGCAATAGTTCTTCTACTACCACTAAAAAGACCAGGTCGCATTTTGTTCATCGCAAATAATTATTGCAAAGATGTTACCTTTTTAATGACCAGCCGATTTAACTAGAACTCTTATCAATAATTTCGGGTAAGCTTGACTAATGCAAAATATGAGTCGTTACATTAAAAAATAATCAAAATCCAATTTTAGCTGTTCCTAACATTTTACGTTATTTTTCAAGATATTTATATATTATACAAATAAAATATGAAGATTATTACAAAAAAAAAACCTTATGAACCGCAAAATTTAAACTTTGTTTTCGATGTCTAAAAACTGGAAATTAAAAAAAAGTGTGTGTGTACTTATGTACACGCGTTAGAAGTTATACTTTTTTGGCGTAACAAGATAAAAATCTTTTCAAAATTTTTATCTTTCGCCTTATTCTACGTTTGTAGAAGAAACGACACTAACAATAGAAAAAAGGTATTTAATACATTGAAAGTTTTAATACAAAGAAATACAAAGAAACAAAATGTTGACTATAGATAACTTCAGGCTGTTGGTTTTTCGCGACGGAGTGCGCGCGCATCGTAAAAATTTACTCTCATTTTTCCTTAACGCGCCAAAAGAAGTATAACTTCAAAAATGAAACATGTTATATGAACGATTGAAATTAGATTTAGCTCATTTTTAAATGTAACGACACATATGTTACATAGTAACTTATATGTTGCTTTGCATGTTATTGCTTTTCACAGCTGGATCATTAAAAAACTGACAATCTTTAAGGTAATTATTTCAGTTCCTCAAAGAAAATAAAGCGTGGAAGTACAAAGTCGAATCAAAACACATCTACTAAAAATACGTGATGTTGTCTGTTTAATTCTCAGAAAACTGTGGCCAATGACTTCATTAATGTTAAACACAACTTTACTATTAGAATTTATATGAAAAATATATATTACTCTATATATTTATTTACCAAGAATTATTCTTTATAATTTACAGTTCCACATGAGGTATTAAATAATCTTTAGTTATTTCAAATATGAGAATATTCTATAAAATATACATCTCTATCTAACAATGTATCCCATTTGCATTATTACATTAGCTATATACATACGCTGTATAGTTTTGATAACGTAACCATTAGAGATAATCTAATTAGAGTCATTTAACTCTATGAATTATGCATGTTGAATTTAAATTTACAGCGAATATCCATTGTGTTTTAAGCAGTCATTTTCACGTTATTCTGTTTTTACCTTTATTACTGTAGTTTCTGTTATGTTTAAAGATTTAACTAAACAAGCTTTTACTGTATTATTTAATTTATTATTAACTAGCTGTGCCCGCGACTCCGTCCGCGTGGAAGCTAATGTAAAAAAACAGGAACTCATAAAATCATTTGAATGTATTAAGTCCATTTACTTATCTACTTTTCTCCAACTTAAGTCGCGTCCTCGTTAAAATTACAATAACTTTTGATAGAGTTAACCGATTTTAGTGAAACCAAGACTAAATGTTACTCGAGGATATATGCTTTATGATTTTCTTGGTGAGGTTTTAACGTGAACGCAGTACTTTAATATTTTATTACTGATTCCAAGACACCTGTAACAATTTTATTCACAAAAATCTAAAAAGTACAGACACTTTAGATTGACATTCTTATTATATGTATAGATTAATATATGTTTATGAAATTTTTAAGTGTTTTACAAATAACTCTGATTCTTGATGTTGAAACTCATAGGTTGTCATAATTGTGACTACGTATTTAATTCTCCAAGGGTTTGAGTATTCGAAACCCTTTACTATTGTTTTATGTAATGTGACTAGGGAACTCTTGTATGCAACATTTCATACTTATAGACACTACCAGTTTAAACTATACATTGTCTGTCAATCAGTCTTAAGATTTGCACATAACATTTAATAAGTAACTCCTCGTTGTAAATAGTGACTACGAAGATAACATAAAAGTAAACAAACAAATAAACCTGGGAATTCGACCATTCATATGCGATCAATTAAATAATGGAATTTGGTCTTACCAATGACCTGTGTTTATTTAAAAACAACGAATCTAGAATAGAGAAGAAATCGAACTATAAGATTTAATTATGAAACATTCGACTGAGAATTTTTATGACATGTGTTTTAGATTTAAACGTTCTATAAGTTAAAAAATACGATAACAAAGACGAAATACGCTTATTTAATTTCCTCGTGAACATTTATTTTTACTTTATTGCATTTTAAAATGTCTTGTTTAGCCGAGAGTCGTGATAAGCTAAGTAATCCAAGATTTTTTGTTGTGTCAGGTGGAGCTTGTGTTTTATTTTATTATATTTTGAGATAACGTGCTATGATACTGTGGTCTTTTAAGAGGTTATACAAGGGTTAATGAATAACAATAGATTTAGATAACAAAAATGCTACGCTTTAAGCTATCATAGCCTCTTATCATCGTAAAGTAAAATCTCTTGGAAAGAAAAGTTAAAATTACTAATAAACTAAAAATCAAAGAAAGAGTTTTATTGATTCTCACTGGATAGTTGTAACTAACGGGATGCCACGATAAGGTGCTAGGTAATATATTTTTAACTAGACGGTGTTTATATAGTAAAACTAAAAGCAAATGTATAAAGTCTATCTTGTAGGAGGCAGAGCCACGCTGAAGCTATTACTGGTTTCAGCATGAATGTGTCGGCTCGCCCGGGGTAGTACCACCCGACCCACAGAACCACCGATGTGAAGTAACAGTGCTCGCATTGTTGCGTTTCGTTCGGTCAGTAAGAGCGTTAGAGGTCCGCCTCTCCTCTTCCCTCCCCCTCTCTTGTTCTCCCTCTCACCTCATACACAGGCTGGCAACGCACTTCCGACTCCCCTGGTGTTGCTAGTGTTTATGGATGGCGGTGGTCACTTCGCATCAGGTGACCCACTTGTTCGTTAACCTATTACGATATTAAAAAAAAACCTAAGTTTTAACTGGCTACTAAAGCCTAAAACTAACAACTTTAAACAGGATCGCCGTTTTAACTAAAGTTAATGAAGATGTTACTAATCCTGTGGACTGAGTTCAAATATCCTGTACCAGTTTGTGTTCAAAAACCATTACCGAAAATGATCCGAAATGGGAACAATGTGTTTTACACCAGAAAAATGGTGTGTCGACAATAGTTCTGCATTAGAATCTGGTACAGTTTCTACCACTTCTTAAGGTTATAGTTAGCCAAAGAAAGGAATATATCGGGTAGGAACTACAAGAGCGGTAGGTATCCACACAAAAATTCAGCGAGGTCTAGACGAAGCGAGGTACGACTATAACACCTAAGTTTTCTCGTCAACTTGTCCAACCTCTCATAAAGTGTCTATTCGGGCCATGAATTTATTCGAAAATTAAAAAAAGAAAATGCGTCTAAAACTGAGCCGTGATGGGTTTGTTTGAAATGGCACCAATTGTGGATACAATTATTAATTTAATGCGTTTTTGTATTTGGCACAACTGACAGCGAAAGAAATGGAACTCGAGTGGCTTAGCGTGTTCAGATACCTTGTCGGTCGACGTAGTTTCGACTCCTATAAAGAGCTTGAGTTTTCTTGAAGGAAAACATCATGACGAAACAATAACTTAATTGTAGGGTATTTTGAAAACCCCACTTTGTAGATAATATCTTAAAGTTGAAAATCTGATGCTAAACACGTATAGGTGTGTTCCAACAGCTGTGCTTGAGATACAATCCTCTAAGTTGATTACTCTTGCAGTTTATACATATTTACATATTTTTATATTTAAAGCATTAAAAACCACGTCTCTTCATATTCGGGTACCCGTTCACGCTTTTAATGATCCTTTATAACAACACATCCTTATATTAATTCGGCCTTGCGCGTATATTCAAGCTATTACTATTTATTAATACATACCCACATTAACATTCGCTTCGAAACGCCATCTTGGCCTTAATCCTCGCATCGAGTTATCGAGCTCGTTCTGTATTAAAAGTTATGACTTACGAGAGATTACGTTTAAAACGTTGGAGAAAAAATTGTGGACGCCTTCAAACGCGAATGTATCGTTCTTATTACAATGTTTGTTGAAGTGTGGGTAATATTAGATATGTTATGATAGTGTAAGTAGGTATATATATATATATGAACATAATAAATAATGGCTTAGGAATTTCTACGTAGGAGGTCGGTTGTTCAAAATCTTTTAAGGCGGAGTTTCACTGAAATAATTTGCGAAAGGATTTTAAGAAGTAATATGTCTTTATTATTGTGATATATTACGTTTTCTTTTACCCGCGGCTTCGCTTGCGTTTCTATATATTTGACAAAATATTTCCGGACCAATTTTTTTTTCTGCGTGTACCTATATCGGTTTCTGTACCCCTGATATCGCGTATGCAAAATTACATTATAATTGGTGGAGCAGATATGGCGTGAAAGCGTAACAAATAGATAAACAAACTTACTTTGACGTTTGTAATATTAGTGGAATTAAATTAAAATTTAAAAAATTAGAAATGGAAGTAAGAAACAATTGTCTTGACTAAAATATTCAATTTCCAATACGTGAAAAAACAGGTTCGACTGATTACTAAGAAAATTGGCACACGTATTTTTTTGTATACAAATCTGTACGTTATCCATTTTATTATAATTCGCTGCTAAGGGAACTAAGTTACTTTGTATTTTTAGTAAGTTTTATATTGTAATTTGAGTCGGACAAAGTCGCAAGCGGTTTTTGGTAGTCGTAACAAAAAAAGTACATAATTTGAATTAAATAAATAATTAGTATGTTTATTTTTCTTTACAAAATTGCAATATTTGTGATTTTTTTATGAACTGTCTATACGCTGTCGACGGACCTTCATAGCCTTACCGCTTTTTGGGCGACTCATGCCAGGTTTCTGAGGTACTTTAATTGTAGTTTATCTGTTCAACAGCGTTATCGGTGCGATAACTTGCTAAATTGCGATTCTGAACACACAATAACACGATAAATGTCGGTAAAACTCAACGGGCCATTTGACAGTTTATCTCATGGATAACTTTGTTGAGTTAATAACTATTGGTAGTTTAACAGAGTGTCTCAGAAACCGGGCATCAGTCGTATTACAAGCTCAAAGGTGTCAAAGTGGCCAAACCTTGAGCTGTTCTTTTTGATGCAACGATCGCGAATCGAACTAAACTGAATTCTAAATGAAAATGTGAAATTATTATTGAGATATCTTGCTATGTTTATCCCGGTCACTCTTTAGTACAATTATGTTAGCGCGAGTAACCCTGTTAATTTATGGCGTTCTTCTCTTTTAGCAATTCGAAACTGTAACGAAATCATTTAAAATCACAACAGTTATTACTAATGGTAATGATTTTGGGACCAGTTCAAGCTGAGGTTCAGGCATTTTGGCGTCTATGAACTTGTTGCCATACGACCGAGTTCCTTAAGCGTTATGAAGCCGTAAAAGCCTGTTCTGCAAACAGCATACAATTAAAAAAAACGCTTCTGGGTTTAAAATACATTAAATCCACAAACGCGGTTAAAAATGGGATGCTTTTTTATCTGCCGTATTATATAACCGCATACGCAGTCCATCTCGATATTTAATTATATCTATAAGTATATGTCATATTTATATATGTTATATTTGTACAAGTGAATATAATTTCTTAAAAAAATATGGAGGTTTACATGAATAAATGGTGTTGATAGAAATCTGTTGTCACGTCGGATTACCAGTTATTAATTTCACGGGCCATATCAGGAGGTGAGCGTGGGCGCACTGCATACTTCCTAATTACAATCTACGGGTGCTGTGTGCTTTGCACGTGGGCCGTTGCATTGGCCTGCATACATACCAACTTCATATAGAGACTGGAAGTGTCACAGTTGACACGTCTTTGAAATGGATACTGCAGAATCAACTAATGTCGTATTAATGCATTTTGTAAATATTTATGTTTATGATTAAATATACCGTAATAAATAAAACGATCGTATTCTGAGTAAAGACGAAAATAAAAATTATTGATAAATGAAGAGCTTATAGTTCGAAATCTGAATATTGAAAAATAAAATTATTAAATTTAACTTTCATTTACATTAACCCGAGTGTGGCTGCAAGAAAAACATTGTCATATATATTAATATCTTCGTTGTAGTAACTTAATGGTTTTTGAGATGTAATGAGTTTAGATTAATTGATTTTCTAATTTAAAAGACATGCGTTTGTATATTCCTATATCTAGTAGTACTTAGTAGTGAAAATACTTGGTGATCATGATGGTAATTTAGATCTTCGTCAACCAGACACAAACACGGAGAATCTAAAGAAGGTTGACATTAACGAAGTGCGTCCGGTTATAACACACTGCCAAATTTCACTTGACAATATGAAGAGTGAAAACATTTTTTGCCGGCCCTACCCTTTTGGGACAAGAGCGAGAAGACGAAGGGTTATTATTTTGCTATAACTTATTGCTGGATTTCATATCAAATTAATTAACATAGTCTTCCGGAAATTTCGACATTAATATTATTACTACTACTGAATAATCATAATAATTAATATTAATAGTGAAATACTAATGCATAGCATATTACCATACATTGCTAATTGCTGTAATTACAAAAGTCGACTAAAACTAGGTTACGGAAGCTCATTTTGAAATTATCAGTAATAAAATATTATACGTATTACTTAATTATGGATTATTTATTGGCGACCTTGAAGACACTTCTAGTATCGGTTTATATCAATTAAATCAATGTCTGATCGTACAACATTCTCACCTTCGCGAATGCATTGGTTATGCAAGTATACTGTATCTACTTACTGAATTTGTTATTGTTTACACCCAGTTTACGTTAGCTAATATCTCTTAGAGGGTCTCTGATAATTAAAAAAAATAATAATAATATCCCTTGAGTACATATTTTTTAAAGAGAAATCTTCTTTATACGTGCTGAGCGGTATTTTTGGCAGGAGATAAATTTATAATTTCGCGTCATGACACGCTAGTAAGTATGACCGATCGTAATGCGCTTACTAGCGATGCGTAGTGTAGGAGCCTGTGTACATATATGTATACAAAATAGAACATAGTCATTTCTATTATATTGAATTTTCACGTCTGTCGGCACTCCTTATGACTACCTTGATTTTTTTCTTACATTAACACTTGTGATTTATGCCAACATAATTCTACGTTGTATGAATATAAGTTATTTTATGTCCGTATATGTTTTATAAAATACTGTAAGATTATCTTATCATAGGAGGAACGTGCTGCGGTTATAAATTCATTTTTTTCCCTCGCTTTTTTATTTTATGGCGGTAATAAAACACGACATAGAAAAAAAAATGGTAAACCCAAATAAAAATCAGCGCCCAGAAAACGTGTGCGTTGTTATCAACGAATCAATAATGTACTGCCCAATATCGTAGATAACCTATCAGTTACAACCCTGGACAAAGAGCACAGAATAAAATACAACAGTAGCGTTGATTGTGGACACTGCGAGTTCGTTCGCCGTTGATATACGGCGTGTCTCTTATCTGTGGTGTCCAGAAATGTTTAGGTTGTCAGAGTGGCCTGTAGCGTTATCGTGTCACACAGCCTTACAGGATTATTGAAGATAATGGGCTCGATGTTAATTTATTGATAGTAGTTAGGTGTACTCGATATTATGACGTTCGTGGTTAGTATGCGTACATACTTTCCCGTATCTATCGATTAATCGGGTGACACGTGATTTTGATCGAAAAAGGTATTTATTGTTTGTAAATCGGTCTTAATTTGTTTTCTTTATTACAGTAGCCAGGTAAAGTAAGTAGCCAAATTCGCGGCATTGCTTGCAAATGAACAGCACAAGCCGAGATTAAACCACCCTTAGCGAGTGCTTTAGCGTGATTTGGAGAGACATAATCGGCCATGTCCTACCACTTTTTCCTTACTACTTTTGTGTTTTCGCTTTGATATAATCTATGAACAGTTGCCAAATGTCAACTCTACATACGTACAATCTTCATAAATCTGTTTAATCGCTCTGAATATAGTCATGAGTTCGGACTTCGGAGTCCGGAGCATAATATCGTCAAGAGCTGAATACAAAACAAAGTTAAAATATTATTATAGCTATCTAAAATGGTCTTTATTTATCCTTAAATTGTCTCGATGTTATGTATATACCGTAGAACCTATGTAAATCGAACTTCAGGGGAGACGCCAAAAAAACTTGAATTGTAAAGGTTTTCTGCTAACGAAGGATTTCGACTTAAATGAATTCTGTGAGGATAAAGATCCGTTCTTACAAATTTTTAGTTAATATGGTAGGCAAGTTCTTGAAGTCAGTAACTTATTTTTTCTTCGAGCTGAAAAGTTAATTTGATTCTAATTATCCAGTTATTTGGCAGGTTGTAAAATAAAACATGTTATATATGAGACTAGCCGGCCCGGCAGACGTTGTCCCGCCCTGATTATAAAAAAAATCTTGACAAATTATATACCAAAACCTTCCTCATGAATCCCTCTATCCACTGGTGAAACCCGCATGAAAATCCGTTCAGTAGTTTTTGAGTTTATCGCGAACAGACAGACAGACGCGGTAGGGGACTTTGTTTTATACTATGTAATGATACAGTCCTATAATTATTTATCTCGTTTTCTGGAAGTTATTTCGACTTATAGAGGGTTGGAATTTCGAGTAATGGAGATTTTGCGGCGTGAAGAGAAGGAAAGAAAAACATTTTTTCGAGGTTACAAAACTTCGGCTTATCAAGGTTCGACTTAAAGAGGCTCTACTGTATTACAATACACATTTATATTTACTTTGTGTTTATTAGTAGTAGTAGCGATATTTAGCGCGGTCAAAAAGCTTAGCTACGATTTTAACAGCCTAATGTCTCTATGCCTCAATCCCACTTCACCAAATATGAAAGTAGCCAAAGTAACAATTACGAAACGATACTTATAATGCTTGCGTATCATGGACAGTCCTTCACTGACCACATTTCGACAATTGTGGTTGAAGCCACAACGATTGACACGATGGAAAATGAACTTAACATATAATGTGACAAGGTATCATATTGTTTTACCGTATGTCGCTTTATTACGAACTATACGAAACCTCGTAGTCATGAAACCACACGTACGTTATAATGCCTGTAAAACATGATTTAACTGCCTAGTTTATTTACGTTAATCGTAATTTATTTTAAGAATTACAACGAGGACTTGATCGGTGGCTGCATCCGATGGATTTTAACGTCTTAATAGACGCTGTTGCCGTCGGATTTGTTGTTCTATACATTAAACTCAGAGGTTTAGTGTTTTGCGTTCTTTTAATAGATTTATCATTGAGTCTTCTTAATACATTTCATATGGGTGTATTCTAATCTATATATCTAAACAACATTTTTAATACATAACAGCGCAATGATAGGAATAGATGGGGGGGGTATATTGGTGATGCTGTGAAGCCCGAGATGTCTGGCTCTTAAATGTAGTTGTCGGAGTCTTTGGCGGAATCTTGGTCTGTCATGTAATGGTTTTTATATTTTATCCATAATCTTGTGTTATTTGAATATATATTCAATAATAATGGTGGCATTGTGCGTAAATTAAGTGGATGGAAAATAATACCACAAAAATGAATTCTGAGATGCCACAAAATTCCCTGACAAGTTCTAAAAATTATCACAAGATACTAGTAATAATATTACGCCTTTACAATGGCAGGAATAATCTGGGAGATTGATTGCCAAAAAAAAAAACAGTTGCCGAGATACAGCTATAACTTATTTTTTGATTTTCTTTTATCTCGAAAGTTATTGTAGCTTTACTTCGTGCATGTTTTAAGTCGAAGAGAGTACGAGTTTTAGCATCTTTAAAATTTACTTATAATCACTTATACTATTGCCTGCGACTTGGTGATCATGAAAAATTGTTTTTTTTTGTTTCACGTGAATTGTGTATATTTTGTAAATAAATAAACCATTATCGTACTATTATTGCCGACATTGAAAAAATAAATAAATACTAAATTAAAGTGATTAAATTTTCTTTAATTGGGAACGTTAAATACATAGAAATAAATGAACATCATACAGAAATAAAAATTAACCAGTTACACTTAAATTAAGACTCAAAGAGGAATTAGCTATAAAAGATACCAATAATATTGCTAAGCCTCTAAATTGAAATACTCTTACTAATATCATAAAGGGAATGTGTGTTTATTTGCTTATTGCTCTTTCACGCCTTATCTACTTAACGATATTGAAAAAGACATAGGTTATGAAAAAGATATTTCATCTATAAGATAAGTACAATTTCCGAGGGATAGGTCACAAACAATGACGCAAATAAAGTCTCAAACAGAAGCTAGTATGTATTACAATAATACGGACGCGTCGTCAACCAGTCTATAGCAAACCACGAGCCAGTTAGAAATAAATAAAAATAGTTTATTTTAAAAACTGTATATAATCTAAGAAAACTGAACCTATGATGTTAGATCTTTGATGAGCCTTTGTTTATTGTAGCCGCCGAGGTATGCGCGTGTTTTGGCAAACACAACGAAGCCTCCAAAGAGTTTTTAATGTAAAAAAATCCACCAAAGTTTATACGAAATTATCAAAAGACCTTTGATCCCGTATTTAATGAGTTAAACGGTCCATTGTTACTGTAAAAATAATGTAATAAAAACCGACTTTTTCTAATACCACGGTGCCTATTTAAAATTAACGTTTTTAACTGTTGTGCCTATAAACGTTATTTAGTTATTTTTAACCGGTCTTTGTTCAAACGTCGTAAAGTTCGGTACATTGTCTTAGTGAAACACGTAAAAACACTTTTATTGTACTCTAAAAGAAGTTTATATAGGCTAATGAAGCGGCCGGGTCCGACATATTGCTTTTTTATAAATAGCCTAACAATGAGGAAACTTCCCCAAGTTTCGTTATTTATTTTTTTTCATGACAAAGATCACGGTAAAGAAAGTTTTTAGAAAGGAGGTTCGCAGTGCAAACCTTATTTTTTAATATATGGAAGTTTCTTTACAACTGTACAACAATTATGTAATAAAGGAAGGTTTCTCATAGAAAAGAAGGGTCTTTTAACTCAGATTTTTTCTTAAAATTTGTTTCCGATTTATAATGATTTTATTTACTTTAATACTGTTTAAAAAATATCATATGATTTTCGTTAAGTAGAAAAATAATCGTAACAATTTATAGTCGTAACTTCTTAAGTAATAGTATAAATGCGAGTGTAAGTTGACTTGTTTGAATGCGCGCGGCTTAACTTATCATGTTCATCGATCGATCATCATGCAATTTTGCGTATTGTCGGGGGTACAAAAAAGCCTTTTATTCACAAAAAATTGTACTGTGCCCGAGGGATAGCTCAGATCTACATCAACGCGAGTGAAGCCGTGAGCAATAGCCAGTTTAAGATAAGGCTTTAGAAGAGAAAGATTATGTTTACTTGTAAAACATACCAAACTATTAATAAAATTAGTAGCATACAAAATGAATCCCCAAGAAATTGAAAGTCTAAGGACATTGGCTTGGTTTTCTTAAATACCTTTGAACAGGAATTCCTTTTTTTTTTTCGAACTGACTACGCTATTGACCTAGTAAGGTCTTAATAGCTTCACCGGACTACTAAGGCGAGCGTTTAAGGCACTCAGCCGATTTTATTTGATAACTAGCTTAAGGGTGCACGGCACATCTCGGCTTGGACTGTTGCCTGATACATGCGATTCGCGACCTATCTTTTTTTTTTACGTAGGGAAATCCCTTATGGATACACCACCCTCTCGGGGAGAGAGTGGGTTATAGCCGACTCGCACGGACTAAAACTCCACGGTGTACGTCTGCCGCTATAGTTGGGGCGGCACGAGATCTCTATAGACTTCATCGTGCCGCCCCGGCGGTTGGCCCAGGGGCAAAAGCGCCGCCGCCGGGCCCCGTCTTGTTAGGAGACAGCCGTGTACACACCGGCCGTCTCCTCCGTCCGCCGGACCTGTGCAATGGGAAAATGGGCCCGCCGACCCATCTTTCCTAGGTCCGGTTACGGTGAGAGGAGGTGGTCAAATTGCCGCCTCCGCCTGCCTGTCCTCCGTTGGTAGTTCGCGACCTATCTGAGCTAACCTACGCTAACTATGCATACAGTACAGGAATTACATAAACTTAAATTGCACGATGATAGGGATTTTTTAGCTTGGTTTGCTACCGTCTTCTATTTGATAATCTAACACCAAGGCTTAGCGTCTTTACCAGCTTGAACCGCATCATTATTTCATATTAGATGAGAATAAAACCTTTAAGGTATTAGAAAATATGAGAAGCAATATATGCCCTTCGAGTTAGCTCTGTGTCAAATTTCATTACGATACGTCAAGAGGATTAGTCAGTGGCGAACAAAAAATGAGTTATCCTATCGTATTTTATAATATTAACTGTAAAGATTATCCATCTCAAGAATATTGTGGAACACGAGACTTCCTTGCTAAGTAACTAGCTGGCAACCAATGGAGTTAGACCCCCTACAAGGGAACTAATAAAGTAAGCTATTAAAATCAACGCGCTATTTAACGACGTACCCCATTGGTGAAACGAAAACATCTCGAAACATATTATTCGAAATGGTGCGTAGAAAACGAAGAAATAGGTTATTATTAGATTTGTAAGAGATTCACAAAATCTTAATAAGAATTATTATATTTTACCAGTTGTGTTAAAATTTAATGAATCGCGAAACCGACACCTTATTTGAATAGTTTCTTTTTGTAGATAGTAATCAAATTCGTGCATTTCGCGGAACTGATGGTACATATGGTATTAGTGATCGCCTGCGACTTCGTCTGAATTGTTCTAACAATCATGACATTATACATTATCTTCGTGTAATTCTGACAATTTACGTAATGTACACCTAGAGAGTTTTCTGATAGTAGAATGTTTTCCAACTTGACGCTTATAAAATATTCATACTAACTCAAATAATATCTTTACAAATTATATCCTTGGTGTTAATTTTATTGTATAAGCTAGGTTATTGTAAAGTATCAACACGTTTAGTAGGTTTTACATGTAAAAGTAACAAATATAGATCCATCAATCCAAAAATAAATAATACTTTATTCAATTTAAGCCCCAGTAAGGCGGCTTATGAACGTCAAAACTATCTTAGTCTGGTGAGGCTGTGAAGGCGCTTCAGGCCAATAGCGTAGTCAGTTCAAAGAAACGTCAAAACTACCACCGGTTCGAAAAACAACCCAAACATCGAGAACAAACTTTTTCATTTATAATATTAATAGAATTGATTGACAGTAATATATATACGTTAGAATTTGTACAGAGTTTTAATTCTAAAGTAACTTCGCTAGTCATTTTCCCGTTTGAAGCAGCAGTAGTGCACGTGTGTTCTGTATCTCTCCCTAAAGAAAAGCTTATGTCAAAATGCACAAGCATAAGAGATCAGTCCAGTTAATTCTTAAGATTATTTGACTATTAGTAATTTTTTTTAACTAAGGTCCGTACGTATAAAACTACTTGCTTTTACCGGCCACTTCGTAAAAAAAAAGTAAAGGGTCAATCCGAAGAATACCGCATCGAATGGTTACAGCCTTATTCCGATAGGTTTAATAGTTTAATGTGATTGAACCTCAAAGTATTTGTATTTTCACTACAGGTTATGGCTTCCACAAGCTCTGAAATAAATATAATATTGACTGAATGACGACTAAAATCGTTCTAATAATACTTCTGTTGCCTAAATACGCAGACGTCTATTATCCTGATGTAGGAATTAAATCATAAAGGAGGCAAGAGACGATCGCTGCGTCAACCGAGTATAGGTTTACGCTCACATAAATCGCTGTAGCTCGTTAATTAAGCGTACTATAAGTTATTTTGGGACGTTTAATTGCCTTGCCCATGCGCAGGCGACTGGCGACGATGCGCTCTGGGTACTTTTTTACACCGATTAGAATTTATTTGACTGTTTAACGTTGATTATAGATAAAACGGTACATAAATCTCTTCGTCAATGTTGCGGAGTACTTAATCTATTCGTAAAAGTATACAATTGCAGTCGCATTGCATTTATAATGCGATCTACAAAGAGATATTTGGTTTTAATCAGTTTCCGATAAGATATTACTAATCTTATCATGAAGTTAGTTGTAAGCCTTAGTGGTATAATAGCTAAGGTAGATGTCTCCTGGCTTGGAATTGATAAAGGTTACTAATGAATTATGTAAAAATCACGCGCCTTTACTAACTTCAATTAACAAATTATAAATTACAGCATGGGTTTGACAGCGAAGAAAACAATTGGAAACGTGAACACTAAAAAGTAGTAGAATGCGAATGAACAATAGTTAGAGGAACTATTAGTTCTCGTAGTTCTGGTCGCGTAAAGTACCAAGTTATTTTTGCTTATGAAAGTTTCGTAAACTTAGTCTATTTTATAACTCATGATTTATTGCAAGATATTTTAGTACACAATATCACTTACTTACTAACAATATGTAGAATAGTTAGGTAAATATAAAACTATAGCTCTGTTCGCTGATCTATTTGTGTGAACTAGAAAATTGTTAAGATTTTTTTAAAGCTTTAAAAAAATTACACGGTGTTATTACAAAAAAGTTAAATACGTATTGAACCCTGGCTTTAAAAAGGTCTCATATTAAATGCACCGCGGTCGCTGAATGTTCGCCATCTTGCTTTTTGTCTCGCTTTGGTTACGTTAGGTTAGACATGTGAAAAAGGATAACGCGAACTTGCCTCGCGCGAGCGCGGTGCATTTATTAAGAAACTTTTTTAAACCAAGTATTTAATACGTATTTAACTTTTTTGTAATGACACGGACAAAGTTTATCTCTCTTTTAGCGTAGTCCGGTGAAGCTGTTAGGACCGTGGTAGGTCAATAGCGCAGTCAGTCCGAGAAAAAAAAATCTCTCTTTACTGTTGTAGGACCTTTTTTAATTTAATTTTAAATTGGATAACGTAATTATGAAATTATTCCATACGATAAATGTTTTATGAATCGCATTTTAATAATTTACCAATATTAAGAAAGTCATTTACTACTCATGCCGACCCTCGGAAATCTATGGGAATTGTTAGTAGTAAGCATTTATATAAAACAACATTGGTCTATCAGAAATATACATTATTTAGTTAATTAGTTAGATTAACCAAACAAGCAAATAAATTAAATTTTGATATATTTTGTATTAAGCCAAAGTCAGTAAAACGGGTACTCAGCCATGACTTTTTCTCTAAATATAAAAAATCGTTGATTGAGTGTGCTTAGAAAACTGTAATCCACATGGTAATTATGTATCCAGATGCCTATTTGTGGAGAAAGACCTGTAAATGGTTTTCTGTTGCTTATTTTCCATAGAAATTCTTGTAAGTGCTGTTGGTCTTCCTATAAACTAAATAAATAAATATGAAGTAGTTCGGAGCCATGTCCTTAAGGAGGTATATATTCAAAAGTATCTTACAGAGATTGCAGTCATTGGCTCCATTTTGAAGCCACAAGTGTTATCAGTAAAATGTCTGGTGACGTAATTGTTTGACGTCAATGCATGCTGTCTCACAATTGCTTTACTTTACAATTATCTTCAAAAAGCTCTCTGATTTTCTTGTGTGAATGAAATTTACATCTTCAGGTTTCTAATAAGCAAAGAAATTGCTTTAAACCCATCGACTGTTTTTGAAGTTATACTTCTTTTGGCGTGTTAGGGAAAAATGAGAGTAAATTTCGAAGAAAAACCGACACCCTGAAGTTATCTATAGTCAATATTTTGTTTCTTTGTATTTGTTGTTTGTATTTCTTTGTATTAAAACTTTCAATGTATTAAATACCTTTTTTCTATTGTTAGTGTCGTTTTTTCTACAAGCGTAGAAAAGGCGAAAGATAAAGATTTTGAAAAGATTTTTAAAGTACACACACACTTTGTTTTTTCAGATCCAGTTCTTAAAATGGTGGATCAGGATTTTTTTTTAATTTCACCAAATTATTACTTGCGTCTATACGCACGAAATTTGTCTGTGCTCGCAATAATAGATTTATTTGTATGACAAATTGACAATGTAATACATGATATTTGTTTGTATATTAGCATATATTTAAATTTAATATTATAGAGAATTATAGCATATATTTTTTCAATCCAATCCAATATGGTATAATTTTGTTTTTTCTTTCTCGAACTGACTATGCTATTGACCTGGCAAGGTCTTTACAGCTTCACCGGACTACATAATTTTAGTCTGCAACATCTAACGTCTGACATGTATTATATTTAAATCTAAAAGATTCAGATATTTACTTGCATAATATTTTTCTAGCCTATAGTTAAATTGTAAATTTCATAGATTAATAAAAAAAATCTTAAAAATGTAAAAATAATTTAATAATTCATTTTACATTTAAATCATAATTTTACATTACATAATATGTTATTGTTCAGGTTTTGTAATAGATCCGGTATTTTTTTTAAACTTGCGCTGCCAACAGTCTTTTGACCTGTGCTTAGTTTGTTATTATGGAGCTTAAAACTTTGTAGTTTTGGACAGTCCAGGGGTTGACAAGTACAATTAATAACTGAACGTAATGCGGGCAATGTAGGCACCCTTGAATTTTAACTCGGAGAAAGCATTAGTTTCCTAGGTCGTTCGCTATCTGTCATGAATAAATCATTCCGATTGTGATTATATCGAATAAGGACGTTGATAGACTAATGTCTTTAATACTATTAAGGTCCTACTGTATCAAACTTACGTGAAAGAATTTTCTCCTCGGGTAGTGCATACGTTGTACGAAGTCTTGTAGTTAATTTCTATTTTTTTTCTCGAACTGACTATGCTATTGACCTGTTAAGGTCTTTACAGCTTCACCGGACTACATTTGTAGTTAAATGCTTTATGTTTTATTGCAGTCTTTTAAAATGTTGTTATTATTAGAGGATATTGGGGAATTAAGGCTGTTTATTAAAAATTTTGACGCTAAACAATTTTCGGTACTTGCCGGTTCTTATACTTGTGTTAATGTTTCGAGTGTCATACTTTGCTACTACAATGTCGCTCAGAACCGATAGATATAATAAAACGTTTTTGAAATATAGTCTTAGAGCCTGTCCAGATGAGGCGTTTTACGCGCGAGTCGACTCGAGCGCTTCAAAATATATAGCGTCCAGATACCGCGTTTTACGCGCGTTTCTACCCTAGGAAACTTCGCATACGCTGGGATACGCCGTACAGATAGACGACTGACAACTATGTCGACTCGCCACTGACTCGCGCGTAGTATTGGACGCAGCAATGGGGCCTTAGTATCTCGACTCGCGCGACGCCAGTGCGTGCAACGCGCGAGTCGACTCGCGCGTAAAACGCCTCATCTGGATAGGCTTCTTACAAGAGACCCCAGAAAAGATTTCAAATGTTTATATTGTTTATATTCTTTATGTAATTGATGTTTCACATGTATTAGAAAAAGACAAAATAGAACCCTAACTAATATTATAAATGCGAATGTCAGTTTGTTTGTGTGATACGCTTTTATGCCTTAACTAATCAGCCGATGATCGAATTTTGCATACACGTTGTCAGGATTACAAAGAAGGGTATACGGTATAAAGCATCCCTTCCTAGAACATAGAAATAGAATAGAAATACTTTTACAGAGGGATAAGAAAATATCTTTAATGTTTAACGCGAGCGAAGCCCTGAGAGAAGCTACTTTGTAGTATTTATTTATAAAAATGGATATTAATATAAATGAGAGGATAAATTCCAACAATTCAACGTTCGACCGATCACTGAAAAGGGTACATCTAAACGTTTTTCGTGGAGAATTTTTTTATGCTATCCAATTTACCGTAACTCGCTACTAGTCGTCGCTAGATTGTATTTTTATGTTATTAAGTTTTATATTTTATAATAAAGTGAACGAAGTCGCGGACAGTTGAATTTATTAGAATATTAATGGCAAATAAGATTGCTTTATTTTCTCTTATACAAGCAGTGAATTTGAGAATTATGTAAAGTAAGCTTAATTGTTGATATAGGCTGGATCATTATGTGAAGAGCAGTGATGTCTGGAAATGACTTCTGTACATATCCACTAGAAGTGTTATGTAGTAGTATAGTTTAAAAAAAAAATACAGTCGAATTGATAATCTCCTCCTTTTTTTGAAGTCGGTTAAAAAAGAGCACTAAACTGTAAATAATACTGATAAGCCTGATCAAATAGAGTCAATCAAATTTGATTATTGAAGTGAAAACTTCGTTAGGCGCGTGGAGCGGTATTTTTGGCAAGAGATAAATTTATAATTTCGCGCCATGACACGCTACGTAAGCATGACCGTCCGTATTGCGCTTGCACAGCTTGCTTCAGACTTCAGTATAGGGGCCTGTGTACATGTGATATTGATATTTTGCATCATACGTTTGAGTGATTCATAGACTTTATAAAAATGTATATAATTATAACTCCGAGTGCCAATAGATATGAAAATCACACTAGTGTTAATTTCAATAAACAAATTCTGAAATTTAAATGTTGTCATTCACACTACAATTAATATGAAAATTCAAAAGAGAACACATTTATTTCATTGTTCTGAGTTGTCACTTCTGTCGGTAGTCCTTATGACTGATTGCTTAACTTCAACGGCTTGTAGTTAAATTTATTTACATCAACGCAATAGATATACGAATATTCTAGAAAGTAGACCGTATTGACCGTACTCACTCTATACATCACGACATAGTTTGCCTAAATAAGCTTACAATTTATCTCTATGGTACGTCTCAAGTTAAATTCTTCAAATATTAGCTTCCGTGAGTAATCGTCAAGCTAGCGGGGCACTGGTGTCGCCGCATTTGAAGAGGGTACTTCTGTATCACTGGATGCCAGTTTTATCATAACTGTCACTTGGCGCCGCAAGATGGCCGAAAGTTTTAACCTGGATAACAATTACGAAATTATGTCGACTTTAACGTCGTTTGTTTAACTGGGAAGCTTCATGCTATTGTTGTATCTTAGCTTAGTACAGTGACCTGATTTTTTAAATTTAGTGTTTATTTTTGCACCACCGATGCAGCAATAATGACGTCATAGGATTGATGTAATAACTTCGTCAATAAGGAAATAAATACATATTCAATATATATCAACCAAATACATATCAATCTTGAATTAAACGAAAAAATTCGAAACTTGAATTATTTATCTTTAATAAGCCAAGAGGATCTCTGTAAACAAAAATCAGACGTCAGATTTTTTTGTAACCTAGAGTAAACCAACTGATTTCCGCCCGCTTCATTGGTCATTAAACAACATGGCAAAAGGTCAATCGAATTCAAAAAATAAGTGACCTAGACACATGTACAAAAAATTCGTCCGTAGTTTTGACATGATTAAGCTACAAATGAACTGAATTTTCATTATATGTATATAGATAAATAATACAAATATATTGTCTTTAAAAGCGGCGATCTTAAAATTATTTAAAACCTTTTTTCGTATCCTCTGACAGACATTTCCTTTGCCGCGTTTATATTCGTACATAAATAAAATTGATTGAGTGTTGATAAATCGTTATTTTAAAAATAGAACTACTACGAAGCTCGCAATTCTAAAATCGAATATTTATCGTTCGAATTTCGAATATCACTTCCCGCGCTCGAGCTAACAACCGACCCGACCCGTTGACTCATGGTCTCGAACAAATGTTATCTGTCTTCTTTTGTTTGTTTCTCGAATATCATACTGCAGGGGAATTCACTGTCCAGTGACACTGACCTCCCCTGCACTGCGCTTGTCAAACACGAGTTTGTGTTAGAAGGGGATCTCTTTACAACTAAGAGGTCAGTTTACGTTGGCATTTATTTCTGTTGTTATTACGCCTCGGTCCGGATTTCGAAGTGATTTTTTTATGATCCTCCGTAAGGAAATCTTCTTAACAAGTTCGGTAACAGAGATTCTCGCTCCAGTACGGGTTGTTAATCACTTAGACCCGTATTTCGTATCAAATTAGTAATAAATATCCGAATATATAATCATTTGTATTACCAAATGTTGTAAGAAGTACGCAATCTCTAATATCTCGAATCCGGATTTCTGATATTATTATTATTATATTATTCTTTAAGTTAGCCATAAACTACTATAGAAGACTATAATACCACGATATTGAAAAATTGTTATTAATATAATATTTTGTAGTCCATGGACCACAACTAAAGTTATATGAAAAGTTATATATAAAGTTAAATGAAAAAATCACATTTGATTGGTTAATCTATGATCTCAAAAGATACCAAATTTTATTTAAATATCTATTCTTATAATTAGTCTGTTTGTCTATATGAACACGCATCATTGCTAAAATACTGCGTTCATGATAAAACCTCTTCAAGAAAATCATAAAGCATACCTTCGAGTAACATTTAGTCTTTGATTCATTAAAATCGATTCGGTCTATCAAAAGTTATTCTACTTTGAATGACGACGCGACTTAAGTACGAGAGAAATGTAGATAAGTAAATGGACTTAATAAATTCGGATGACTTTATTAATCGCTGTTTTTTTTCATATAGTTTCACGTGGACAAAGTCGCGGGCACAGCTAATATCTTCTATATCTATCCTAGTATTTGTCTACTGATAGACGGCGAACTTTCTATCTACACCAATAATTAAATAAAGTAAATTTTCAAAAAAACGTATTAACCGACTTCAATATCAATCAAAAACCCATAAGGCACTAAAAAGCGGAAAATAAATAGTTTATCAAATTAACCAAATTAAATAAAACATATGAATATGTGTGCTACCTAGAGATGTATTGGAAGTCGGTGCCAACTTCAAAGAATAATCAAAATCCTACACCCAGTCCAAAATGAGGTAAAATAAAAAAAAATAAAAAAAATAAGGGCGTACGTACACAAAACGCGTTAAATAACTATTTTAGGGTCGTAAAAATATATCTACAGTTAACCTAAAGGACTCTTGAATACCCTTTTGATGGGTATTAATGATTTGATGATAAAAACTCATACCGTTACTATACCGAAAGCGTTTAAGTATTTTGGTCCTAATAACCAGCCAATTAATTTTCTTCACTGATAAACTCAAATATTATTTATAGTATTTCGAACTGAGCTAAATTTATATGGAGACGGCAACATTAAAGCGAGAATATGTCTCAACGAACGCGACTTTGTATTCAATATTATCGAGTCGTAATAATTTCGTATTTTTTACATATCTCTTCCAATAGTGATACCAAGATTAGACCCCCGAGAAAAGCCCCGCAGATATATATATATATATATATATCTTTCTTTTTGATGTGAAGACTTCTTTAAAGTTATGATTTCGCGCCATGACATGCTAGTAAAGCGAGATCGAGCGTATTGCGCTTGTACGGCTTGCGTCTAGACTGGCTACGTGTAGCAGACTGTGTATATCTAATACTAGCGGACCCGGCAGACGTTGTCCCGCCCTGATTATGAATAAATCCTGGACAAATTATATACTAAAACGTTCCTTATTAATCACTCTATCCACCGGTGAAAACCGCATGAAAATCCGTTCGGTAGTTTTTGAGTTTATCGCGAACAGACAGACAGACAGACGCGGTAGGGGACTTTGTTTTATACTATGTAATAATTGGAATTGTGCAGCCCGTCATATATTTCCTGAATTTATATATTGTGTAAAAAATATACAAGTGCCGATAGATGTGAAAGAGATAACTAAGTGCTGTCATTGTCATGTCATTTTATTTTTTGAAGTGAAATTTTTATGGGTTGGAAAAAAATTAACGTAAATTTTTCGTTAAGTGCCATTTTGTTTGTATTTATTTTAAGAAAAAAAAATCCCTTTTTTAAAATTTATTTAAATTAAATTTTTTTTTTAAAAAATTAAAAATTTTTAAAAAAAAAGAAAGGGTTTTTTTTTTTTTTAAAAAAATAAAAAATATATAATTATATTAAAAAAAAAAAAAAAAAAAAAAAAATTGGAAAAAAAATTTTTCTATTATAGTTTTCATATTTTATATTATTATAGTAGTTTATTGTATCTAATGTTATATTATTATTAGGGAGAAAACTCTGAAACCACGAATCCTGAAAAAAAAACCCGAAAATGCAGTCCTCGGGAATAGTCTAAATTTGGCTAGTTTTCTGTTACGTAAAAATGGCAATATAGCAAACAAACCATAATCTTGAACAACGGTCAATGTTGCGGTCAACAAAGATTGCGGAACGGTGGTGCCGGTTAAGGAGCCACTGTTAATAGCCTACCAAAGCTAAAGGTTACAGAAAAATTGTAAGGGTAAAAGATCCCATCAGACTTCGTAACTATATAATAATAATCATAAATACAATGGTACAACAAAATAATCCCAAGGAGGGTTGATGTCAGGCAGGCGGCCGATAGTAAAAATTTAGTTAAATCATACACCACAATATGGCAAACATGTTGTACCGACCCTACTTAGGTGGGATAAGGGTAAGAAGAAGAAGATGTGAAAGAGAGACTAATGATAATAATTTCTGGAGTAATGATATAATGGATTTTGAAATTCAGAAAAGAACAGTTATTCCTTTTTTTTGAGGTTTTACTTCTGTAGGCAGTGCTTTTGACTGCCAAGACTTAAATTCGAAATAACCTAATATCCACCTCAAAACATAAACAAAATAACAATCGTAAATTTATAATTAGTGCAAATGCATTATCAGGCTAATTATAATAAAGATTTTACGATATCACATTACATCGTTTTTCAATTATAAAAAAATATTTATATCTTTTATCACAACTATTTATTGTGGTAAGGCAGAGTGACGTAGTCTTTAATGGCTGTCAACAAACGCTCGGTATTTAACATCTGTCAGTTGGAAATGTATCAATTAATATGGACTCCGGAGTCAACGAATGCTATGTTCTCGGCAATGTTTCAAAGTGCGTACAATTGCACAATAATGACAAATATTAAAATGCCGAAAAACCTGCTAGATCGATTCTAAGACTAAGGAAAGTTGATGATGATTGTTCTGACCAATTTCGGCCATGGCGAACACTTTGATACCTTTTTTTGTTTTTTACATGGGGAGATCCCTAACGGATACCCATCCCGCTGGGCAGCTGATGTTGCTGAGCTGATGGGCAGTTATGTCCGATTCGCACGGACTAAAACCCCTTGGTGCCCTCGTAGATCTTTTGGACGGGAGAGCAGGGACTACCGACCGGCACTACATCCGCTCCCCCGACAAGTGTTGTACCCTCCGAGGGGCGCTGACTCCGGTCTGCCGGGTCTAGATGGTAGATCCCTCAAGGGGGAGCTGGTGTTTAACCCCTAGTCTGAGAAATGACTGTGGTCCGCTCGAAATGACTTATGTAGCCTATCTTCGCGACGAAACTCTGTGCACACTGAAGGCACGTGAGTACGCCGTTCTCGTAATGATAGCAGGTGAGCGAACCTTTAACTGTCGAGTTTGGTATCATGGTCAGCTCTACGCTGAATCTCGAACTCGTGTACTTGGCTGTTCATCATCCTGCGCCATACTGACCGCTGTGCTGCCAAACGTTCCCAACGAGAGGGCTCAATGTTGCGTGTGTTATTGGTTCTGCTACCTAAAATGACTTATCTGTAACAATGCATGTTGCAATCTTGATTAATTATAAGACTTGCCAAAAATTAAGCCGCTTGGAACGTTTTAAAATTTTAAAAAAATCTTGGTGTCTCTCACACCTTACTATCAGATGGCTCATCCGCTTTATAAGCAGAGTCTTTCACTCAGGAGTAAAGCTTTGTTTAATTCTAGTCTATTTATGATATTAGATATTATCAACCGCTTGCGAGTCCGTACGTGCTATGAAAATGAATAGGATAAGATATAATATGAATAGAGCTTTCTATTGCAGACAGAATTTTTAAAATCGGATCAGTAGTTTTTTACCCTCCACCAATCAGAAACTTTACTACTTTATAATTCTTCTTCCACCTTGTTGCCTTAATCCTGAGGATTAGGAATATTAGGATTTTGTCTCCCAAGTCGTACTATCGAATGCGGCGTGGACGAAGAAAATGTCTCCAATGGTATTTTTGACAGCACCGGACCATCTCGTCGGTGCTCTTCCTCTGGAAAACGTGGATCTCGTCGGTGCTCTTCCTCTGGAAAACGTGGTTTTTCAACTTTCATTTGTATAACAATTACATATAGGAAAGTATTACAACATTTTTTGTTATTTTACATTTGTTCATATACATTTTAAACTGACAAATAAGGTTCCCTCAGAGTGGAACCCTCAAGCACGCTGCTAGCGTGATACAGTGACACTGAAAATTTTCACTCATTAGCTTAGCACACACAATACATCACGCCCCTATACGTGCGGACACTCACAGGTAGGTACACCTATAATGGAGGAGTTCTATTTTTTTTAAATTGGTTAGTTAAGTCGAGTTTTCAAATACAGAATAGATGTATGATTAGTTCAGCTAGTTTACCTTATGCAAGACGCATGTTATTGCATCCAAGGCAATAAATAGCCCAAACCGAGATTCGGACACTTGTTGCCAAGCGGCTGAGCGCTATAAGCGTTCGCCCTATTAGTCCGATGAAGCTGTGAACGCCCGTCAAAAAACTCACAAATCATCGCATTACGAAGTTTCTCGTAGTTTATTGAGAACACTTTATTTATTCTAACGTTCTTACCTTATCTTTAATCTTGTATTAAACTGGAGTAATAAGGCCAGATGTAACCTATCGTTCATTAGATGGATTAGATAAGTAGTAATTCTGTCTTTTTTTTATATAAAAACACTGAAGTAAATTGAATACATAGCAAGCTTTTAAAGATGTTACAACATATTTTGAACTACTGTTATGGAGAAGTTAACGAGGCAGCTGCTTATTGGGAATGTTTTAAAGAATGTGACTTCTGTTTTAGTGGTAAAATTCTGTATAGAACTTGTCCCAAGTTTACACTTCACATCTGTCTTGTGCGTGTATTCAGGTAGCCTCTTGAGACATATCTCAACGGTTTTGGGAGTTAACCTGGTATCATATATGTAAGTTTATTATAAGTTCATATAATAAGTTAACGTTAAATGTGATAGTTACCAAACGTTATTCTGTAACAGTAAAATACATGTCCCATCGCTGGACAAAATTATTTTCGCAAGAGATTGAACATTTTAATAAATTACAAAGACAAAATAGTTAGTATTCTTTATCCCGCGTTGACTTTTATTTTCTTGAAATCATACTATTTTATTCGACCTAGGACAATCGAACTCAATGGTTCCTTCGTTTTAATTAAACTCAGAATTTTTAAACATGGTTTTATATACTTACTAGCAATGGCCCGCGACTTTGTCTAGGTTACATTATAATATACAACTTAACAGGAATAAAACTTAACATAACGTCACCTAATGATAAGTTATAGGGAGATATACCGATATTCTCAGATATACCGACGTACATTTTTATATTATTTTATTAAACTAGCTTCTACCCGCGACTTCGCCCGTGTGGAATAATTACTTTGGGCTAACGCAAACACGCAGCGGAAGCTCTCAAAAGGAAAAAAAGTTTCGAAACATTCTTCATAGGTACTCCGCTCCTATTGGTCTTAGCGAGATGATATATAGCCTATAGCCTTCCTCGATAAATGAACTATCCAACACTGAAAGAATTTTAAATCGGACCAGTAGTTTCTGAGATTAGCGCGTTCAACCAAACAACTTCTTCGGCTTTATAATATTAGTATGGAAATATAGATAGAAGACAGTGATTTAATCAGTTTAAATCTGTTTATATCACACACACTCGATCGAGAACTCTTTATCTATATAAATAAAATGATAGAAATATGTGCTATATCACAGCAAAACTACATGATCAATTTCGATCAAATCTTTTTAGTTTTACTTCTTAGAGTGTCTTAAGGTGACATCTATAGAGCGTACTCAGGCTTATCTTAACCTTAGCTCAGCTTATACTTCGCTAAGTAATTACTCAGCGCAATCTTAACTTCGAATTTATAGTTTAATTACATTAAACTTGTGATTAGCTTTGTTCATTAGCGCATCAAATCTGTAAAAATATATTTAAGTGTAAAAAATAAATTAATTAAAAAAGGATATTGAAAAAATGAAAGAAATAAGTAAATCAAGTATCAAACAAACAATGGAAGCCTTCTTGACATTTCTGCAATGAAGGATCAAAAAAATATAGAGATGTTACATTATTATTTTGTCATTTTTTTTATTCGCATAAGTAATGCCCATGTTTTTCGTAAGTCGTTGAATTTGATGACTTAAACTTAGCTCAGCACAAACTAAGTGAATGCTAAGCTTGCGGTTATAAATTTAAACGCTGGACTTAAGACTGAGATAAAACTGAGTGCGCTCTATAGATTTCACCTTTAGACACTTGATTCTTACTTAAAAAAATATCACACCTTCATTTTATAGGTATTAAAACTTTATAAATCGGATGAAGCCAAATTAATCTATAATTTGGTGGTTCGGTACAAGCGCAAGGAAAAGTGACTGCAAAATTCTGTTTTTTTTTTCTTTAATTTATTTATTTGCTATTCTTTTGCAATATGCTTGATTGTTGTTTTTTGTATGCATGCATGAAGATGGCGTGTTCTTTTTGAACAAACTTTTGATAAAAATAAAGAGAAAAAGAAATTTTATGAAACTACGATTCGTATAAGTATTATAAACGACGTATGTTGTCTTGCCGTGGAAAAGTTGGGCAAACGGTATGGTACGCGTCCACAGGAGAGGGTATTTTTCTTTAATGTCATACGAAGTCACGAGTGTTAGCTTATTCAAATTAAATTCTAATCAAACATTTATGACGTTACCACTATAATAAATGTCCATATAAAAAATGTAGTTACTTAATCAGATATCAAAGCGGATAGTGCTAAGTGCGTATTGGAAATGCGCCGGCTATCGGACACGGATAAATCGTTTCAATCAATCTTCGTGAGATCGCTGATGAGCCGGAGATGTGATATGGAAAATGACTCTAGTTTCTAAAGCTTTATATCGACTTTCGACGTAGTTTTTTTTACACATACACTAGCTTCTGCCCACGCCTTCTTAGTTCACGTTACTTAGGGCTAAAACTTTAACTCGCGACTGCGTTTACGTAGAAGGTGAAAATATTTTTAAATAACACATATGTTAACCCCGATTTCGAAACAATCTTCATTGGTGCTCCGCTCCTATTAGCCTCAGCGTGACATAACCTACAGCATTCCTCGATAAATGTGCTATCTAACACTGAAATCATTTCTCAAATCGGAACAGTAGTTCCTGAGCTTAGCGCGTTCCAGCAAACAAACTCTTCAACTTTATAATATTAAGTATAGGTTATCGAAATACCGTTTGATTACATCTTCATCTGACGCTAAACTCATAGTCTCTGGTTTCAAAACTTCAGAACTTAGTCACAGGACTAATAGTCATGGCTTCAACCGCACGGCAGCAGCTCAAGCCTCGGTCCGATCCCCCAGAGTGGAGCCCTCGAGCACGGTACTGGCGCTATACAGTGACACTGGATACTTTCACTCATTTACTACACAACACATTTACACATGACACACAACACAGATCACCACCACACGTGTACACACACAGACACAATTAGGTACATATGGTGGAAGGGTTTTATTTTTTTCACTTACTTTTCAAACTTGGTTAGTTTAGTTTTACCGATTTAACAGACACAAAATGTTTGAGTGCATGAGGCACACATGTTAGTACACACAATCCTGCAATAAAACTTGTATTCATGGAATTACAACTTGCTGAAGGAGCCATAGCATTGCGGTAGGGTATTATTCTCTATGACTTATTATTTTTATTTTACCCACAATTCTCAAATAACAGTTTTGCCAACAAACAGTTATCGATTAAACTATGGTTAAAAACTAACCTACAAATAACAGAATGCTCCTATTATTTTGATTCCTTATTTGTATGCATCGTAACGTTTTTAAATAGCAGTTAAATGTAAATTACAAACTTACAGTTATCTCATTTTCATAAGTTTAATACTCCGTATATAGAATATAGAGATAATAAAGAAGTGAGACAACTGTTACAAAAGCATATATAATTTTCAAACATATCACCTGTTTATATTTTAAATCACTGTTACGTTAATTTTATTAACGTAACATTATCGAAAGAGATTTGATTTTATTATACTGTATTAAAGTTATATGCGTTAGTGCCAACACACTAAATATCAGCTTTTGTATGCCTTTTTTACTACTTTATCGGTGTTATTATAAAAAAGTTAAATACGTATTGAATACTTGCTTTAAAAAGGTTTCGAAACAAATGCACCGCGCTCGTCCGAGGCAAGTTCGCGTTATCCTTTTTCGCAAGTCTAACTTTTTTTTTACATGGGGAAATCCCTACGGATATCCACCCTAGCCGGGTAGCTGAGGGTGGGATATGTCCGACTTGCACGGACTATTACCCCATGGTGCCTTACAACTATTTGACTGGGGAGCAGGAACTACCTACGGCACTGCGTCTGCTCACCCGGCAGGTGCTGGCTCCTCATAAGGGGCCTTCTGCGGCCTGAGTGGGTCAAGATAGTAGACCCCTCAGGGAGGGGCGGGTGTCAAACCCCCCCCCGACGAACTGTAGGAGTCGCACGACACAATGCGCCTCCACCACGCGTCTAACCTAACATAACCAAAGCGAGACAAAAGAGCAAGATGGCGAACATTCAGCGACCGCGGTGCATTTGATTCGAAACCTTTTTAAAGCAAGTATTCTACGTATTTAACTTTTTTGTAGTAATACAGTGTAGGTTTTAACGAATGATAGCAATCTCACGTTAAATGGTGGTGTGGTCCAAGGAGGTAAACACGCTATTCTAGAGGGAAGCAGGCTCTCAACTGCAGCAGCGGGAACACCTAACTTGGCAACAGACATCAATTTGAGAGTGATATCGAGACAGGCGGGCTTACAAAAGTCCTACCATCATCCTATGGTTTTATCATGTTTTGCTTCACTGAATGCTCCGATTCATTCACATGGATTCGATACGAAAGTTTTTTTATATCATAGGAGGCAAACGAACAGGTGGGTCACCTAATGTTAAGTGATCACTACCGTCCATAGACACCAGCAACACCACAGGAGTCGCAAGTGCGTTCCCAGCCTGTGTTGGTGGGGAAGGGGGGAGCGGTAAGGTGGAGGGAGGGAAGGGAGAGGGGGGAGGTGGGCCCTCGGCGCTCTCACTGACTGAACGAAACGCAACAATGCAAGCACTGTTATAGTCCGGTAAAGCTGTTAAGACCTTGCTAGGTCAATAGCGTAGTCAGTTCGAAAAAAAAATGCAAGCACTGTTACTTCACGTCGCTTTTCTGTGGATCGGGTGGTACTACCCCGGACGAGCTGACCCATTCATGCTGAAACAAGTTATAGCTTCAGCGTGGCTCTACCACCTAATTAAACTTTTTGAATAATAATAATAATAATAATTAAACACCTAATTGAAACGGGTCTGTAATGGCATTTTGGCTTCACCTTTGTCGGATGAAGCCAGGATGCTGTACAGGTTAGCCAATTGCTATCAACAGGAGGTAAATAGTGATTATATGTGTGTAGTATTTATTATATATGTCTTCCAATAAGGGTGGCATAGTCGTTTTGTGACCAAACCCTTATAAAAGAGGAATAAAAAAGTGTTTAAAATGTGGGGAATAGACATCGAATGGTTGATCGGGTTTTAAAACTTGATAGTAAAGAACGATTAACTCGCTGTCAGTTTTTGCCACATCTCCAGTTTTTATTTTCATCACGGTTAAAATTTAGGACTGTTTTTTGTTTCAATCATATTCTAAATAGTAACATTATAGGTATTATCTTTCAACAAACGAATGCTAATAATTTTATTGTCGCTGTACTAAACAGCAAAGTAAATAACATTGAAAAGACAAATTATAATCGTGATAACACCATGTATAATAAAGAAATGAGATAAATACATCCGGTATTAATTATCAAATCTTTGTACGCAGTCGAATGCGTAATCTCGTAAACTTGCCGAGATACGATTGACTTTTATAACGCAAATGAGATTTTATAATAAAAACTGAGAATGAACCGATACACGCAGACACCTGCTCCATCAAACACGGACGATGATTATGGTAATGCATATAAACCTCTGTAGTGACGTTTTAACGAAAACAAACCTTAAATTGATAGATATAGAAGTTATATCCGATTACATCAGAAATATAAGTAAAGAAAAAGTGTTACCGTGTCGAAATGAACGAGGCGCCAATTAAAGCAAATGAGAGCTTATTCCGTCTACCATAAATCGATATCGCGCTATACCATGAGTCACTTACACCCTTAAAGGATCCGTCTCGATTCACAGTACACGCGGTTCTGTTTACACAATAACGGCCCTTGTTATAGAAGCCGAAAGTGTCAAAATTACGTAACCGTGGAAGCGTCAGTTACGCCCTGTTACACCGCCTCCGACACTAACAAGACCGACAGGGACGCGTATATCCGTCCCCAGTTGGAGAGAACGGTGCGGCTGATAAACACAACTCTCGAAAAACACTTTTGAGATAACAAAGGCTGCTTCCACGAAGACGTCCAATAATTTGTCTTTTTAATTTTACGGGGAACTGCCATAGCTTTTAAATATATGATTTTTTTTTCTTTTTGACCTCGGCCTGTTCCATTAGGTCGAGAGGCTGTGTTCGAGAGCTCATTACGGCGACTCTTTCGCTATAGAAATTATTTTATGACATATTGTTTCTGTGGCCTTGCACAAGACTTGAACTACATACGATAGTTTTGAAAAACTTTTAAAAAAATAATCTTTACCCGTTCGTCGCACAAAAGGTTTTAAAAAGGCTGGTCACACAGGTATAATAAAACTAAAAGATTCAGAAAACGTGTCGTAATATAATAAGTAATATGAAATAAAACCCGGACTAAGCACAATAAAAATGAAACGGACGTAAAAGGAATCGAAACCTGTTCTGACCTACCATCGGTTTAGTTGTAAAAAGCTCGTTCCATATAATATTACCCATTACAACCCCGAGAATCACTGTTCGGCCAATCGTCGCGAGGAATTCAAAAATGGAAGACGAGTTCGATTTTTAATTGTTTCGAATGAATTTTATGCCATTGCAGCCAGTGTTTCGTTACGAATTAAATGGATTTTATTGTATGAATTTAATTTTTAATAATGTGTTCTGAACCCGTCTCCATCCCAAATTTGTTATTACCCCTTATAAAAATTACTGTATGAGATAAAAATCATAAATAAACTTAATATATATTAATAATAATCGTTTCATCATTACATTGTATAAAACAAAGTGCCCTACCGCGTTTGTCTGTCTGTTCGTAATTAACTCAAAAACTACAGATTGGATTTTCATGCGGTTTTCACCAGTGGATAAAGTGATTCATGAGGAAGGTTTTAGTATATAATTTGTCAAGGGTTTTTTTATAGTCAGGGCGGAACAGCGCGGCGTCTGCCGGGCCCGCTAGTTAAAAATATAATTGAAGCGATAATGCCAACGGTGACGTGTTCAGAAACCGCTTCGGCCAACCAATTTGCTTTGGTGAAAAAAATTATCGCGATGAAACCATAATACTGATTAAACTAGAACCCTCAGGAGCCAGTTCTTTAGGTTCAGTATATGGCAAAACGCTAAAAAGCATAAGGAAAAAGAAAGAAAGATTTATGTATAAAATTAAGCTATCTACTTATTTTAATTTAAAAATATCTCGCCCTATCGATGTTGCCCTTTAAAATGAACGCACACCCCACATATTAGTGAGGCGTAATCCGCGAGTGGTAACACTAATCGCTCATTAGTGAGTTCCGGCCACGCTTCAGAATAGGGTCGACCACTTACTAACCCTCGCACATTAGTCCATAAAACGGAACAATTTGGAGTTGCATCGTAATAAAAATATAATTAAATAGCGTTTTCATACTGGAATGAAACGATGTATCGAGATTTACGACGCAGGTTGTTCTTTTTGTGTAATAACAACCTACCTTTTCAATTGAATCGTATCTGATAGTGTGTGGACATAATTAGGAAGATCTCACATGTTTGTATTTAAAAAAATAGACAAACGCTATTGTAACGGGCCGATACGCTAAAGAAAGCGCCTTTTAGAGTAATATAAATTTATTGAAAAGAAAACATTAGAAATATTACGTTACTTACTTAACATTGGAAATATGTACATATCATTATTTCGCGGATATCAGCTAGTACTTAATAATTAATAGCACAACATATTTTTATAGACATACATTTAACATTGATAACGTTCGGTTTTGGTCGATGCACAGAGAGAAGCGTTATTTCCAGACGTCACCATCGTTCGCATATTGATCCACCCTATAATAAATAGCCTTTATGAATTAAGACCCGATTGACATGACACTTGACCTTACTATCTGGCAAATCGGAAATGTGCTTTGGAACTTTGTTATAAAATCTAATATTACCTTTAAAACTGTTACTGGTCTTAGTGCGCCTGAAACATGAAGTAAACAGTTTCTTATTGTTTCTAGTAATTAGATTATGTCGGTATTTTACTAAATCCAGATTTTCTAAGTTTTTGCGGATATATATTAAATGATTAAGAACATATTGGGAGGGCAGAGTTAAGATACCGAATTTCTGAAAATTAATCTTTTGATTCGCGAGGCCCCATATTATAAATTGCTCGAATTGCCTGTTTTTGTAGTAGGAATATAGTGTCCCCACCTCAGCTGCTATCCCCCACAACAACTATTTATACACATATTCATAAAATTGAAGTGGACTGTCGTTTGATCATGTTTATCTTCTAAACGGCATGACCAATTTAGACGAAACTTTTACTGCCAAATAGGCAACTTTCAAAGTATTATTCCCTACATAACATTGAATATTCCATAGGTATTAAGCAGCATTTAAAAAAATAAAAAAGATAGACCTAAATTAATATAATTTAAATACAAAATCCCCGTGAAACTACAAAAGAAAAAACACGAGAACGAAGTCACGGCAACCAACTAATGTTAAATCATTACATAGTATAAAACAAAGTCCATAACCGCGTCTGTCTGTCTCTCTGTTCGCGATAAACTCAAAAACTACTGAACGGATTTTCAAGCGATTTTCGCCAGTGGATAAAGTGACTCATGAGGAACGTTTTGGTATATAATTTGTCACGGACTTTTTTAAAATCAGGGCGGGACAACGTCTGCCGGGCCCGCTAGTAAAAGCTAAATTAAGAAAATACTTACTTAGTACGTAGTTTTTGGCAATAGCACAATATGCAACATGTATTAATATGTATTCTAATATAAAAATAAAATGTATCGTCTCTCCTAACCACTAGTAAAGAGATCAACATGCCAGTCCGCATTGACCCGCATTGTAGATTGTGGTGTGAGATTAAAAAAAAGCAACAAACGTTTGGTAGCCCATTCGCTGTTCGGACCACCCACGCTTCGTGATAACTAGTTTTAATCTTAAATAGATATTTATCAACGATGCCAAATGGATTACATGTAAGTACCGTTTGACGTTTGATAGCGGTTTTAAAAGTCAAATTAGCTTAATGAATTCGTATATGTTAGATGAATTAGTTAATGCACATATAAAAGGTCTAAATATAATTTCAAATATATAATACATTTTCAGATACAGTCATTTCTTTCGTTGTTTGTACAGCCATTTTTAGCGTTTTTCTAAGGAGTACTCTGAATGATATGGAAGGAAAAAGACACCTAAACCTGCCTGGCCAGCTACCACCCTCGTGTTGACGATCTGTTGCCTAAGATCTTTTGGTATGTGCAGCTGCTCTTGAGAGCTACTCTCTTCTCTAAGTTTAGCGTGTTTATCATCTTGGACCACATCGTCATCTAATATCACGTGAGATTGTGATCCTAAAACCTGTAAAATATAAGAAAAATATTACAACCTGCAGTAGAGGACCGCTTATATTAAGTAACAATTAAGCCGAAGATAGTAGACCTTAAACAAAAATTGTCGTGTGTTAATAAAATACATATAAGAGTTGTTGAGGTATGTTTGCTTGGTACACATATATATTTCAATAACTCATATATAACTGTATACTGTAATATATAAATAAAATACTTATATAAGTATGAATAGCTTAGCTTAGGTTAGCTGAGATAGGTCGCAAATTGCATGAGTCAGGCAACAGCCCAAGCCGAGGTGTGCTGTGCACCCTTGAGCTAGTTGTCAAATAAAATCGACTGAGTGCCTTAAGCGCTCGCCTAGTAGTCCGGTAAAGCTGTTAAGACCTTGCTAGGCAAATAGCGTAACCAGTTCGAAAAAAAAAATCGTGTGTTAAATCAAGCTATTGGAATAATGTTAATCAATTAGGTTTATGAAATCTCTAATTGTTACGCTGTATGGGTATTTGTACACACACATGTTAATGAAAAAGACGTTTCGCCATCCGTCATTTTACTCTTACGTTCCAATTAGCTTTTTTCATCCCACGTTCAATATTTTTAACATGACTTACGTTCCATACTTTAGATGCCCTTTGAAATTAACTGGTTAAATTGTAGGTTAATTTTATAATAATATAATATCTAAATTCATAATACACATTAATAATTAATTGAACTGAAATAATTATTATTTTCTTTAGTCTTATTGAATGTCAAAATGAATTATGATCGAATGTCGAATACTAGGCAACAACTAATATTTAAAAAAAAATCAAAAGCTTTGGTGACGTACGAGCAGCACAGTCGCGTCGTGATTGATTCGTCTGGAGCTGTGCTAGCATTTTTTAATACTATTAGCATTTGATAACAATCTCAGCAGCCATTAAGTCACGATAATACATAAGATAGTGAGGCACTGTGACTACAGGATCTTGTTTTCAAGTGCAGCTGCAGGAACATAAAAGATTGACGACGCATTTTTAATTTAATTTTTTTTAGATTGCTTACCCTTATGCTATAATTTCATTCAATAGTTTTTCGTCACCGCAAGCACAGTTTTATTGTATGAAACCGATCCACATCTATCAAGGGAGTGTTCTAGCTTAGCAGTATTGGAGAAACATCGCTTTACGACATGACATCTTACTGTAGATTAAGTACTTATTGAATTAATCAGTTTTCGTTTGAAGACACTAGACATCAAAAGACAGGCGAAGGTAAAAGAATGATAATAGCGTTGGAGGTAATATACTATATTATACATTTGTTTTATACACATTTGTTCTAATGTATTTTATTCTCAAACACTACTTCGTGGCGGTGAAGTATCCCACATCGCGCTACCCGCATTGATTTTTTTCACTTGTGACACAATGTTATTAGGATTTCTCGTAGAAAATTATACCTCTAAGGAAATGATTCTAACGTTTGTTTCTTGTATATTGCATTAATTTACTCTTCAAAATCTATAAAGTATTTTTTTTAAATTGCAAGGTATCGCGTAGAATTTTTCATTGTTACTGATTTCAACTGGTCCTGTTTTATTATTACGTGTTGTATATCCATATGAGTTTATTGTAATTTACGACGTATACTGGTGTAGTGTTTAAGCCCATCTCGTTTCTCGGGAACAGGTCTTTACAGAGTATTGGGATATTTAAAGAATGACAAGCGTAGGTAGTAGAGCCACGCTGAACCTATTCCTGGTTTCAGCATGAACGGGTCGGCTCGCCCGAGGTAGCACCACCCTCTCATAGAAAACCGACGTAAAGTAACAGTGCTTACATTGTTGCATTTCGTTCGGTCAGTAGTAAGGAACCCTCCTTCTCCGTCCCCCCAAACACAGGCTGGCAACGCACTTGTGACTCTTCTGATGTTGCAAGTGTCTATGGACGGTAGTGATTCCTTAACATCCGGTGACCCGCTTGTTTGTTTGTTTCCTATGATATAAAAAAAGCGGATACAATTCTTCGCATTGTAATGATTTTCCCATTAAAATACTTAACACAATTTAAGTTACCTAAGTAAAATTCTGAATATAACATAGGAACGTAGTACAGCTCAGGTATTGTGACTTTAGGGATAATATGTTTTTTTTTTCAAATGTGCAGTAGGCTAACCAAAAATGGTTTGAGTCCAAAATCTATTACAACAGGTAGCCGTCCGAGGCCGGGATCACCAAACAGTGGAAATTCCTGGACAATGTATAGTCAACAAGTCTGTTTACCCACGCTACTGGTGTTGGCCACACGCGTGCACCCCGCCGCCGCTGCGCCGAGCCGTGTTCACAGCAAATATTCTTTTCTATGGATTTTTGGGAAGCGTCAGCAGAAAACTGTAATCTTATATTAAATATTTACTTTCTTCAACATTTTTGGATTATAGATTCATGGAAGGCATAGTTGTTATTGAAAAGAAAAAATATGGATCGAGATAAATCTTTTGGTAGAATTAAAACAATAACAAATTTTGTACAAACAGCTTTTTCTTTTTCACGCTTATCGTTTGCTCCAATGATTACACCTATGAAATATTGTCATTTCACTAATCATTTATTTATCTTATTCTATAAAGACCAACAATGTGAATGAATTGATAAGTACAGAAATATATTGTTCATTATAATTCCTTGTTATTAAGTTACGAAATATAATTACTAGGCACTAAATGCACAATTAAGTGACAGTAAAAATAATACCGAAGTTTGAAAGACATATCTAACCGTCACCGTCACAGTCACCGACTAACCGACTAACCGACTTCAAAAAGAAGGAGTTTTTCAACTCGATATTTCTTTTAATTTTTGTTATCCCAAAACTTTGAGATTGATATAAACTGATTCGAAAATTTCTCTTTTATCGGAAAAGGAATATTTTCAAGGAGGTGACATTTTTTATTCCATTGGACCTTGGACTTCGAAGATACACTAGGGAACTCCACAAAATCAAATAAGAGGTCTGGTGATTGCGAAATTTGTGTGTTTATGACAATCTAAAATAAAAAAAAAATATGTTAGTTATTATGAAAAGATAAACCAGATCGAGTTTCTTGCCGGTTCTTCTCGATGACTGGGTTGTTTTCCGAACCGGTGGTAGTTTTAACGTTCATAAGTGCCTTCTCAGGGCCTAAATTGAATAAAGAGTATTTTGATTTTGAATCTAAGGTTGAGTTGCACCAGTCAATGTTAACGTTAAAAATTCGGTTAAAGTTATTGTTAGGGAAAAAACGGGTTGCACCAGTTGACAATGGTTAAAATGACGTCACGATTTAACGTTAACTATTACGGCTCGATGTTGGCCGGACGTTACTGTTATTGTCAATTTTTGAATCGGTTGTCAAGTTCAATAGTAAAAACTTTACAATATTATGTCATTGCTGAGATACATCCTGTGGGAAACTGAAAATAGTTCGTGCGGTATATTTGAAGATAATTTGCGTCTTAGGAAGAAAAAAGTTTATCTTTCTAGAATTGATCGGTTTGAAAAATGGGACGAAGAATTATTCTTGAACAGATTTCAGGTTTCTAAAAAAATAGCAAACGCATTGTACTTAGAGCATTTGTTAAAACAGCTCACTATGAACTATTTCTGTTTACACGTTATTAAAATTCAATATGTACCACAAAATATAATAAAATATATGATATACTTATGTTACTTTTCTCCGAATTAACCATAGATATAAATATATCAATGCATAAATATCTTCACGGAAACAGATGCAAAGTAAATAACAATGGAAAGTAATTACAACGCATTGATTTTTTCGCGCAATGAACATCTGGTGACTGATATAACAAAGACCAAGTAAAAAATGTTACCCTCTTTGATTTTTGGGACTAATTACATTGTTTACGCAGTAACCCGAATAACTTTAACTATTACAAAACGCTTGATGGTGCAACTGGTTTTGGTCAATGTAATTTTTTTTTTTTTTTTCGAACTGCCTACGCTATTGACCTTGCAAGGTCTTAACAGCTTCACCGGACTGGTCAATGTAAATGTTAGTGGCTCTTGTCATTGTGATAGTTAACTTTAACGGTTACAATAACCGACATTTTGGTGCAACTCAGCCTAAGACAAGCTAGATACCTGCCTGACTATGGTTGAAGACGTTCTGGTTCATTTACCTAGAGTATTTTTTGTAAGTCGGTTTTATTTTGTAATAAAATTTTCTTGGTCCAACTATTATTAGCAAAGAATTTTATAATTAATGCTTATTAAGATTAAGAAGATCGTTGTCACTCTCCTCGTTCATATCACTAAAGGAAACAGGTATCTATTGATACCCTATTAATATGTTCAACCTTATTGTTTGATACTATCCTTGATCGATCGGAAATGTATTACAATCGAGTTCTAAGAATCATATCTGTTATATCGTAACATGATTACGAGTATAGAGTATACAATATCAAAGCATCTGAAACATATATTACAATAATTGTTTTATTTATTTCTACTTATTGTGCGAACGATACGTGCGCTCGCGCACGCCCGCGGGCGTTTTTGTGTGCATCACGCATAGCTTTTATTTTCCCTGTTAGCGAACGACTTGTTAGCTCGACCGTCTGTGTAGCCAACTTGTTGTACTTATCAGAACTACACCACGAAAATTTCTAGTAAAACGATCAACATGTTTATCTAATTTGAAACTTTTTTTTGAAAATCATGTTAGAGAAAATAATGTAAATATATACTAATACTAATCTATATTATCTATACTAATATTATAAAGAGGTAAAGTTTGTGAATTTGTGACGTTGTGAGTTTGTGACGTTGTAGGGGGTAATCACAGGAACTACTGGTCCGATTTGAAAAATTCTTTCAGTGTTATATAGCTCATTTATCGAGGAAGGCTATAGGTTATATATCATCACGCTAAGACCAATAGGAGCGGAGCCCCAATTAATATTTTTTCAAAATCCGCGTTTTTTTCCACTTGAGAGCTTCCGCTGCGTGTTAGCGTTAGCCCAAAGTAACTATTCCACGCGGACGAAGTCATGGGCAGAGGCTAGTGTTTATATAAAATGCTAGCTGATTCCCGCGACCTCGTCTTCGTCGTTTATTATCCCAATTGTTTTACCAATACCTCAAAGGGATTGTGGGAGTTTTCGACGAAAGCTCCCAAGCGGCTTGACTTTTTCCGACACTTTCAACATTTATATTTCAACCAATTTACAATAAATCTTGACAAATGATATACCGAAACCATCCTCGTGATTCACTCTATATACTAATGTAAACATGAAAATCCGCTCAGTATTCTTGAGTTTATCGCGAACGCGGCGCAGGACTTTGTTTTATAATATGTGGTGACAATGATTAAATAATCTCGGTTAAACCTGATTTGACATTTGGTTACAAAAATCAATACTTGTATTATTACATTGTAAATAATTAAAAGAGAAATTATGATGACTCAGTATTAGTGTACTTACGTATCAATTGACTTAATTTCGAAACATTAGAATTCGATACTTAGTTTCAATTACAATTGAGCTTTCAATGTGGATTAATATTGTAATGGAATCGTAACCACGGTCGTCGAGATTTTTCTAATATCTGTCTGGTTAGCTACCACCCCAGTTGAAAATCTGTCTCCTTGAATCTGTAGGTTGAGTTTTTGGCAAGGTTGTAGTCTGTAATGTAGTGGCTTTTTTATTTTATTCATAATCGTGTGTTGTATTTAACTCCGCATTTTGTAATATTGGTGACATTTTACATAATATAGTTCGGTTATTTGCATAAGTGAAGTATATACAAAATAATACCACGGAGTGTGAATTCTGAGATGCCACAAAAAACCCTGGCAAGTTCTAACAAGGGGGCCACAATTTTGTTAGGACAATTGAAATTCTATTATCGCAAAACAATTGTAATATTATTATGGCAGTAATTATCTTGAAGATTGGTTGCGAAAAAAAATAATTAAAAAAACTGTAGATGCCTGTAGAGCCACGCTGAAGCTATTAGCATGAATGGGTCCGTTCGCCCGGGGTAGTACCACCCTCTCACAGAAAACCGACGTGAAGTAATAATGCTTGAATTGTTGCGTTTCGTTCGGTCAGTGAGAGTGCCGGAGGCTCACTTCCCTTCCCCCCGACCCCGTTCCCTATTTCGCCTCCCTAAAAATACACGGGCTGGCAACGCACTTTCGACTCTCATGGTGTTGTTAGTGTTTATGGACGGCGGTGATCACTTAACATCAGATGACCCACCTGTTCGTTTGCCTCCTATGATATAAAAAATATTTAGTTATCATTTTAGACCATAGAATAATATAACTTTAGATAATGTTTAAGTATTCATTTCTCTTTACAGTAACAGAAATATCTAGCTATAAATTATCATATTAGACCATCCATACAAGGGATTCCATTTGTAAAAGGTAACGGATTTACATACAACATAGTGGAACCTGTCCGAAGGAAATTTCAAACCGATCAATGAGGTCTTCGACATTGTTGTAAAGAATTAAAGAAAAAAACACGATACCATGAGGCAGACAGGATGAATGTATGACTTGGCATATCTTATATGTATATTGTAGATATTTAAAATAAGTTTATCTCAAATCATATTTTAAATAGATGAGGCATTCTCTCCTAAAGTTTTCTGTCAACAAACTAGTATAAAGCGCCATCTGTTCGAGACTGATGAAAATTACAATTAAAAACAATAATCAACATTGACAATAATTTAGTTTGTAATAAAAAAAATATTAACGTCACTAATCGAAATATGAATTGTCCATCTCTCAAGTTGGACCAAATTATACATAAATGCATACTCTCGTGATGATCGGTTGAGTAGTTTCGGAGTTCACCGTGGACAAACATCATGATTAGATTTTTATATATTTAGATATTGTTATTTATAGGACAGAAATGATTAAGTATAATCTATTTTAAATGAAAATATTAAAGATTATGAATGACATTCATTATAAACCAAATCAGAAACGTCCGACACTGACTACATCCATCGAAACAAATTGTTTTCAAGGTTCGAATCGTGACGCACACCAATTGCCAGTCATGCACCCTAACGAACATCGCCACGGTTTTTTTTTACGCTACACCGACACATATAACGTTTGTTTGTTTTGCTCTGATCTCTATTCGGGTAATATTTTACAGGCTTCCATTTAACTTACAAGTTTTCTTTCCATCATAAGGGCGTTGTGTTTTCAAAGGACGTTTTAATTGTCCTCCGTTTTTTGTATAAATGAGATTATTTAGTTACTTATTGGAGGTTAAAATCTTCGTCAATCTTTTTGGTCGCTTTTAAAATAGCCTTAAGTTGCAGGTAGGTGGTAGAGCCACGCTGAAGCTATTACTGGTTTCAGCATGAATGGGTCGGCTCGCCCGGGGTACTACCACCCTCTCACAGAAACACCGACGTGAAGTAACAGTGTTTGCATTGTTGTGTTTCGTTTGGTCAGTAAGAGCGCCGGATACCCACCTCCCATCCGCACCTCCTTTCCCCACTCCACCCTCTCGCAAATACAGGATGGCAACGCACTTGCGACTCTCCTGGTGTTGCAAGTGTCTATGGACGGTGGTGATCACTTAACATCAGGTTCTAAAAAAAAAGTTCGGGCTTTCGCATAATATAGTCAAGAGCTTAATACAATGTTAAAATATTATTGTAGGGATCTAAAATGTATTTATCTTTAAGTTGCCTGCGTTTGTGTTCTGCACATCTACCTATATTCAGAGCGAATAGAAAGATTGGCAAGGACTGTACCAATATTCTTGTTTTGTGGCTGAATTGCCTTGTATGTCGTGAGTTATAAGTGCTTTATAAGGATACTGTTTCTGATGATATTAGCTTAATAAAGCATAAAACATTACTGGTTACATCAAATACTGGTATACTTATGTAATAATATCGCTCTTCAAAGTTTTGTTGTGCTCTAATAAAGTATAATAAATCTCCTAGCGATTGGTACTCGTTACGAACTACGAAGTTCTCGAGGCGAAATTTATTTAAGAAATACTTTGGGCAGCGAATTGAATTTTAAATATTTCTCATATAAATTCCTAACGTTTCGTTGAATTCAACATATTCTCAATACTTTTTGCGATTCAACGGTTCTCAAGGGTTGCGTCGACCTTTCTCAAGTGGTTAAAGTGCGCTGTTAGTGAACTTGCCGCTTGTGAATAATTTGTGACAGGAGTTTGATGGTTCGGATACGATTTTTGTTATGTAGATTGTGATTTACTTTTTTAGTCAGGACTACCTAACACCATCGACTTTGTGTGTGCTGTATGTTATGTTAACAATATATGTGATATACATACATTAATATATAAAAACCGAAGATGCAGTCTCGAATAAAGGTAATGCTCATATGAAATTTACGTTTTTGCAAATTTAACCTTAAGCGAATTATTAAAAGTTGTTTTTACAAAGCAGTGTACGAAACGCCCAAAGACGCGAGTGACGGCAGACTATTTGAACGCATAATTCTCAATTGTGCGCTCATTTTATGCGGACGGTTTTGAGACGTTGACTGCGCATCTTGGGTTTTTATATATAAATGTATACTCGTACAGAAGAGAAAATCAAGCACTACACTGCTTGTCATGACTTCTCCATGTTGAGGAAAACGCATATCACTGACAAATTTGCTTATATGGAATTTTACGTTAATTACTTTCTATAAATGAAAGTATCATGATAATTTTTATATAACGACGAAATGTCTAAGAAGTAAAACTAAAAAAAAATTGAGCGAAAGTCTTTGAGTGATTTGCGCGTAATGACTATATATTCCATATATATATATATATATATAAGTAGATTAATTATATCCATGAAGTCAAACAAAATATACCGCTTTGTAATTTACTAGCGGGCCCGGCAGACGTTGTCCCGCCCCGATAATAAAAAATACTTTGAGAAATTACATATATAAACCTTCCTCAGGAATCACTTAATCTACTGGTGAAAACCGCACGAAAATCCATAGAGTAGTATTTGAGTTTATCGCGAACAGACAGACAGACGTGTCAGAGGAGAATGCATAGATTTATATACATACTAGCGGTCCCTGCGGACGTTATCCTGCTTTGATAATCTACAAAAATCCTAAAAGCCAACCGCAGCGCCACCCACCGGATCCAATTGTGAATCTAAACGATTCTCGGATCCACTCGAACACGCACTCAAAATATGATCAAAATCGGTCTAGCTGATTAGCAGGAATTCAGTGACATACACACGTACAGAAGACATTTATATATAAAGATAGATTTTGGCACTTGGAAGCAACGTTTCTTTACTGAGATCTAGAGTCTCGTTTAGGCTTATTTATACTTTTCTGATTTGCTGACAAAGTAAATGTTGACTGAGCATTTTTTTCAGAAAACATTATAATCAGAATTACAAAAAAAAATTATCAAAAACAAATAAACTGGAAAACACATTTCTTGGTTACATTTTCGTAGTAGTTATTGTTACTTTCAAAATCATCTTTATTATCTGATGTAACCCACGGCTTAAACTGTGGATTACCGTGTAAGTTTAAATGTATTTTCTCGTTCATAATATCTGTGCAATAACTCTTTATCTGCAACGCCTGCGCATGTCCCGGGGTATCTTTCAAAAGCATAATATTTGGCCACTTGGAATTATGTTGACTTAGGAAACATAGAGATGGCATTTATTTTTTATTTCATGCTATATCGGGATTTTTTTTAAATTATTTTGAATGAATATTTTTTTAGCAGAAAATAAACTTATGATTTCGCGTCGTGACATGCTAGTAAGTGCGACCGTCCGTATTGCTCTTCCGTGGCTTTCGTCGTCAGCGCGTAGTATAAAGGCCTATGTACATTTTAATATTGATATTTTGTATTGAGATTGTGCGGCCTATGATAATATACGTTTGAATAGTTAGTAAATCTTAAAAAAATGTATATAATTATTATTCGGAGTGACGATAGATGTGAAAGAGAAACTAATGATATTAATTTCAATTTATAAATTCAAATAATTCACACTTAATTGATTACATTCCTTATGACTAACTCGATTTTTTCAAATATAATAAAAAAAAATACTATAAAGTTATAATTTCTTAAGAAGTATACTTATTGTGATACGAAACTCGGTTTTGTAAAATCGCGAAATTAAATATTGCTGGAATCTAATTAAATAAAATACGTTGCCGAATGAATTAAACAGATGATCTCGTGTACGTTTGCTTTTAGAACTGTGAGTAGCGTATCGGAATGCAGCTCACTTGTTGTTTAGTTAACTGCAGTTTTGTCCCAAGATCATTCGCAGATGGCAGCTACTCCAGATGTTCAAGATGCATCGTACGTAAGTGCATGTCACATACTCTTCAAGCTCGAATACAGCATCGCTTGCGAGCTTTATTATAGCTTTGAATGTATTTTGGTAAATATGTTGGATGTCTGTTATATTCGTTTTCTTTTTCAAAATGGTGTGCCATATTTTTTTGGTTCCAAAGCGCAGAACGCTGTCCGTTATATTTTACTCCTTATCTGTTTATCGTACCTCGGGATATTTTTTCTGAATTATTTTGAGCAAATAAAAGTAAACAAAACGAAGTGTGCCCATCCGGTGTCATTGTGGTGAGATATCACAATCGTGATGTTAATCTTTGGAACGCAAATCAATAGGACATTGTTCGACAAAAAACTGCAATATTTTAGAGGCAGGAGGATGAAATTACTTGCCTTTATTTGTTCGTTGGAACGCATTAAACGTACTAACTAATATGCAGTTAGTTAATAATATTTCAGGCTCTAATAATTAAATGCAATATTTTGAAGACTGGTGGCTGAGATTACTCGTCATTATTAGTTCGTTGGAAAGCATTAAATGTTCTATATAAGATGCAGTTAGCAAATAGTATTATTACAGGTTATAATAATTTCAGGGTCATTATTTTAATAAATTAAATTGTATGTATTAACTGTATTAATGTTTACTCTCTCTGGTAATATACATGACATTTCATATTTCCGAGAAAGACAATTTTACTTAATTACTGACTGATTTAATTGGTTGACAATGTTATTATTCAACTAGCTGTGCCCGAGACTTCGTCCACGTAGAACCTGATGTACAAAATGATGACTAATAAAGTAATCTGAATGTATTTAGTACATTTGCTTATCTACTTTTCTCTCATACTTAAGTCGAGGCGACACTAAAATAACAATAACTTTTGATAGAGTGGACCGATTTTAATGAAACAAAGACTAAGTTACTCCCCAGGATATGCTTTATGATTTTCTTATATGAGGTTTTATTGTGAACCCAGTACTTTAGTGATGCGTGTTCATACAAACAGACAGACAGACATTTCTAAAAATGATTGAAATATATTCTATTACTTATTCCTAGACACCTACAACAATTTTTTTCACGAAAATCGAAAAAGTACAGGCACGTTAGATTTACATTCTTATTATATGTATTAAGATAGACTATATACATACATTTTTGTTTAAGCAAGATTAAGGAGAAACAGTTGCCAAAGATTTGTTAAGGTTTTCTGGATCTTAATTTGTTAAAATATAAATTTATTACAATTAGAAAGCGACTCGTTAAAATCACTTTTATATTCTTAACAACTTTAGTTATTGATCACCCATAGATCATTACGGGACCTAATAGCCAATTAAGAATATAATTTAGTTAGGAAAGCGTGGTCAGCGGTGCCTGGAGCTTTGTTCAATAAATCATCTTATTGTCCGAGTTTCCTGTCCCTTCACATTTTTTTGCATTAGTGTTTATAAATCGATTCTCGTGGTCCAGTTTCTTAGAAATTATTTGTTGACATGACATTATGTATATAATTTAATGTTAGAAACTGATTTTTAGAATTATGAAATCTGGGCCAGTGTTTTGTACGGACAAAGATAGGCTATATTTATTCAGCTTCGATTTTTTGAGAATTATACATTAGAAAATATATAGAATGAGTTTTTGTTGTTATTACTAGTAGTCCATTTGTATTTGTAATATACATTCAATACTCCTGCATCTGTTTACGAAAAAAGTTAGAAAATATTCAAATAAATTTGTCACGGTCATGACCAAAAAAGCTCTCATACAATTTTACAACCGGCTCGATGTCACAAACTTTTAGTTTTACTTAGAACCAATTGTCACATTACAATCTCAAGAACGAGAAATAAAATGTTTAAATATAGTCTGGAAGCACACAAACAATTTGAAGAGAAACTTGTGGGCTCGACAATTTTGTGCTCCAAGTTACACTTTGAGTAAGAGTGCATATAATGATCGGAAAGGAACTGTTGGCCTAACAAGGTTTTTAAAACCACGTACCACGTGGTTTCGATCCCAGAACGGTGCACGAGTCAGGCGCCATAAATACAGGCCTCGTCTGCGCGGGCGCAGGTACGCCCGCCAAACGAGATTGTTATTTTTTTTTTATATACTGTAACAAAAATCTCATTTTAACTCTTATCGAAACGCCTTACGGTTGAAATTGCCTTGCATGATATTAGAAGTAATTCCCATAACTCACTTTGGGCTTTCTCACTTCTGAAATAAAGCTCCTTTTTCGGAACGAGCGTTACGAAATCGGTCGTTCTTCGATTATTAAAATTAGCGTCCTGTGTTATTCTATTTAAGATCGAAATTCTTTTGCGGTTTGGTGTGAAAATTTTTTTACTCTTACCACATCTTGGTAGTCTTTTACGTCCTTTTTTGTGATAGCGTGTGGAGCAGGCGATGTACTGTGGGTGTTTTGCGGGGTCAGCGAGGATAATAACTGTAAATTATCGTCTCTTCGTTTTATTGAAATTTGTTCGGTCGCGTTCTAATGGTAATGGGTTGAATTAACGTCCGGAACAGATTGTGAATCAGTGTAGTGTCTGAATAGATGACTGTTCATCGCTTCTATTATCACAGGTTACATTCGGCCGCACTGCACTTTCTGTATGATTTATATTTCGATAGTTCGAAATACAGTTCGAAAAAAAAGTGCTCATGTCCTTAGAATTTATTTGCCAAAAAACAGTGAGAAGCAGTAGGATATTAGGATATTACAAAAGAATAAAAAAAAAACATTTTGTCGATATATTGAGTGTTGGTAATTCCATTATAAACTATCAAGATACCCTACCTCCGGTGTGCGCGAATTTCCTTGGTAATGAGATAAACAAGATAGAATTTCATAGTATGGTAAAATCGAGATTCGATATTAAGAGAACTGGAAAACGCATGATTTTTTGCAGTACGGCCTTGCGTGAACATTTTAAAAGTAATCTGTGCATCCAAAGACCGAATAGTATCGAATTCTATAATATTAAGAAGACGGGAAACGTTAAGTACGAAAGGAAGCTGGACAGTTATACCTACGAGAATTTGAAATATTAAGTTTTGGCATAAGCAGAAACGATGTTACAGGCCAGATGTTAAGTAAAACTATAATTGCAGAGTCGTTACCATCAAAGCCTAAAAAAGGATTAATTCTGAAATGCAACTGCTGGTCCAAACAATCAGAGTTTTCTTTCTTTTTCCCTCCTTCTTTCCACATCAATGAATTTAACGACTTTCAATTTTTTTTAATACTTTTTGTTCACAATTTTATCTGATGTTGAATACACGCTAAACCTAGCGAAGACTGGTTCTCGAGTGCAGCTGCCGGTACATACGAATATGTTGGTGACAGCATACCCTAGCACCAATCACTTTTTTTTATATCATAGAAGGCAATCAAAGAGGTGGTGTTATGTGATCACCACCATCCATAAACACTTGCAATACCAGGAGAGTCGCGAGTGCATTGCCAGCCTGTGTTTGGGGGAGGGAGGAGGAAAGGTGGGCCTCCGGCGCTCTCACTGAACAAACGAAACGCAAGCACTATTACTTCATGTCGGTTTTGTATGAGAGGGTGGTAGTACCCCGGCCCATTCATGCTGACACCAGTAACAGCTTCAGCGTGACTCTACCACCTACGCAGTACTACGTTTTTCTTATCTCTTATGTTATGTAAATAATATGTTAACATTTCTCCTGTATAACATTTCTCATGTTTAGTGCCATAGAAGGAACATATTGCCAATTGCAATTTATAAAAAAATAAATATTGAAAAGCTTATTGTAATTAAGATAATGATTTTAATAAAGTTGTATTGAGATAAAACGTCGCCTGTAACAAAACCGCAAAACAAAGAAAGGTCGAAAAGTCTGTAGTAATTTTTCAGTTAAATTTAAGATGAGAGCAGAATAGTCTAAACGTGAAAAATATAATGTTAGATGCTCTTTTTTCCTGATTCTAATTATGCATAAAACCCAAATAAATCTAAAACCTACAGATTCGCCTCTCTTTCTTAAGACCCGGACGGCAGCATACTTTTACATATGTTCAAATGTAAAAACAGGCAGTGTAAACTCCGAACACCAATAGTTACGATAGCTAGTAGGTACTAATACAAAATCCATCATCAGACAATCGAGATCCTCAATCAGACTGGAGCGTGACAGCGGTAGTACACTCCATAAGTGTGATAAGGACAGGTATATGTCCATTAGTTTGGTCTTTCACAGACGTGCTAATGAGACGGGTGGGGTCCTAATTGCGTGTGAACAAACATACCGAGTGATAATACCTACCTATTTTGTAGCGCGTTAGATGATACGGTGATTGGATTAAATCATTTATTTTCTTAATTGCATTGAAGAACTTGTCGATTTTTTTTTCTGTTCCAACATCTCATTATGTATTTTTAGTTTTCTATAACGATCCTGCTTTTTTGTGTGATTTCGTTTTTGCGTATTTTTTCAAGTAAAGCTTAATTCCTTTTTTTACTCGTTTGAGATAATGAAAATTGAAGCGTTTGTGAACGATTTACAATTTTTTTAACAACGGATTGACAGTAATTGATAATAAATAAATTCAATGATCGCGTAATCATTGCTAAGTGAATCAGCTATCAATTGTTTCAATATCTTGTTCTTCTATTTTATTTTAGGCAACCAGTCTTCTAGTAGACTATTACTGCCATTGTCAAGTGAGTGTCGATATTACAAGTTTCCTGATATAATTCCATTGAACTAACAAGATGGTGGCCATCTTGTTAGAACTTTCCTGGGAGTTTTTGTGGCAAGTCAGAATCCATGCTCCGTGGTATTATTTCCAATGCACTTCACTTGTGCACAATAACATACTATATTACGTAAAGCATCACCAACATTACATAATATAGAGCCAAATAACACAAGATTATGGATAAAATATAAAGACCACTACATGGCATTCCAAGATCCCGCCAAAAACACCTCTGTTTCAATATCGTTATGCACACATACTTAACTCGGAGTTCCATAAGAAAACTTTACAGGATAATGAAAGAAGTTTCTATTCTTTCTCTTTTTTATAAATTCAAATTGTTCGCCTTCGAAATAGGTAACCGTTTCCCTAGTGACGTCATCTACAAAGACTATTTATCTTCGAACAGATATTCGTGACCGAAAGGCGAGAATACGAAAAAAAAAGTCAAAGACCCGTCCGTTCTGAGAAGCGAACTTGTTAGTATCACCATTTATTACGCCACGGGTACCGATGCAATATTAAATGGGACCCAAATTGAAAAGTCAATTATTTGTTTTCATTAAAACAACCATTAAAAATTTTGATTTGAACTCTTGGAGGATATCTGATTTTTATTGAAATATGCGTTAGTAATTTGCGAGAAATGTTTGAACCTTTCTTTAAGCGACACACCGTTTTTATTTAAAATTTTTTTTTGCAACTAACCTTCTAGCAGTTCATTACTGCCATTATCGAGTAAATAATGACATTACAAGTTTCTTTCGATCATTTCAACAAACTAACAAGATGGTGGCTGCCTTGTTAGAACTTTCCAGGAAGTTCTTGTGGCAAGTCAGAATCCATGCTCCGTGGTATTAAACTATATTACGTAAAACACCGCTAATGTTACAAAATATAGAGCGAAATAACAGAAGATTTAGTATAAAATATACAATCCATTACATGACATTCCAAGATCCCGCCAAAAACTCTCTTTATCTAATTCGTTTCTGCATCGAATGGCACATGTCATACGATTGTACTGCCACTTATGCTTGCTTATCCGCAAACGAACTTTTGTTTGTGCTCTTAAAATGGCCCTATGTAAATATTTACATTTGAATATTTACCTCTCGTTAAAATCATAACAATTTGAAATCTTATCAGATATTCCGTAAACAGATACGACATCGTATTACATAAACAAGTTTCAAGATAATGTTTGAAATATATCCTAAAATAGAAATACTGTTAGAAATACCCGGTGTTGTCCAGACTGTTTTTTTATTTGATGGTTTAAATAGATATATCAATAGTAAAGAAATCATTATTATCCCTTAGGTCTTAACTATGGATTGACTTAAAGAAGGGTTTTAAAGATAGTTTGAGCAGGAGAGAGCCTATAAAACTAATTAAATAGTAAACCCAATAAAGAGAACCGATAAGAAGACGCATATGCCCTGGGCTTATCCAGTCTACCACTGGCGTTACATGCGTCCGATACTTTGAGCCAGTCTCATCTTCCAGCCGTTGATGACTGACGCAGCTGCTCTTTCAGCTGAGGATCACACATGGCACAAGTCTGTTCTTGATAGTGGTTATACATTTGCACTGTTTGGAGTCGAAGCCATAAGACCATGACGTTTGAGAGTTTTCTTCTTGTCCCATCTAAGAAGGGTCAGCACAACATGTTTTCTTATTCCACTCTCCCCTGTCAGATGTCATCTCAGTATTCACAGCTTTTATATACATATCGTTTTTCACACAAACTATCTATCTTTTCGGTCTTCCTTTACTTCTATATCTATCCACTTTCATGTTCAAAACTTTTCTAGTAACATGACTTTCATCTCTTCCCATAATATTGCCTATACTGTGCTAACCTATTACACTTTAATATCTCGGTCACTGGTATTATTTTTAAAATTCCTCTGATATACTCATTCTTAACATTGTCCTTTCTAGTTACTGTCTGCCACACTCTTACGTAACCCAGCACTCGTATCCATATAATACGACTGCTTTGAGGGAGCACAGTTTTATTAAAGGAATGACGTGGTTGACACGTCTTGTAAACTGAGGGCCGAACGTGGTACAATGCCTTCATTGCTATATCATATCCTGTAGGACTTCTAAAAATATTAAGAACATTCTAGAAAGTTTACTGAAACTGTTTAATACACGTTAAATCCATTGTAACATAGAAGCGAAGGATTTTATCTATTAAGAATAGATTAGTATAAATATAAATCACAATCAATTTGTAAATCCTCACTTTTTTAGATATATTTGGAATTAGCAATATAAAGGAAGTGATCGCAATTTGATACGATTCACTTCTCTGACTGACGTTGCATGAGCATTATATAAAAGTCACCAAGATTTGTCAGTCATGAGAATTCTCACTAGTGGGCAAAAGTGTACCGGAAAGAAATCACTCACAATCACAAGAACTTTACCACGCCCAATCATGACGTAAGATTTGATTTATTTACAAATCTATTGCTGTATAGTTTTCTGCTATGTACAAGAAGCGTGGGAACGTTCCGAAGCATTTATGTTTCTTCACGATGATTCCTTCACCGTCAGACGATAGTGTTACCAATTTAAATGCATACGAATTCCGTTATATGTTTTTTTGGTAATAAGCGATATCGGCTCGATATGACACTAATCTAAAACCATCGAATGCCATACCTTTTTTTCATAATATATACGTAAAAATATAAAAACCACATGACATCTGTTTGTAGGTTTTATTACGCTAAACTGTCACATAAAATCACTAAAAAGTTTACGACAAAGGTTCAATTTTTTATAACACTTCACACTTTTAAATCCGATAAGCTTATTGAATGCGTTCAAAATATTAAATTATCTTTTTGTGTACATTCCATGCTTAAAAGTTTTATGTCTTTGTTTGATAAAAGTCTGTATTTTTGTGTTTTGAAATGAATCGTTCAGTACCCAGAATGTGAATATTGAATATGATATCACAAGAAATTAAGGCTATATAAAGCTCAAAAGATTTTTAACTCTATAACCTCTGGAACTGCCACTCATTTGAAATTTGCCACAAATTTCATTGCTATTTGGAATCGCCAGAAATTGAAAATTCCCATTTCCATTTTATAGTATACTTGGTTATGTAGATTAGACGATGTAACGACGCGCTATAATCCCTAGAACGGGAACATCATACAAAGTACATAAGTCAGAAAGTACCGCCAAGTAAGAGCGAAATAAATGCTGCAGACGATCAGTACTGCGCGGTGGAGTGTCGGGGGTAGAAGGTGGAAGCAGTCAAAAACAATTTCGTCATTACTAATTTCTGCCCGCGACTTCGTCCACGTGAAATAGTTTATTTGGGCTAACGTAAAAAAAAACCGTTTTTCAAACATTCTTCAGTGGTGCTTCGCTCCTATTGGTCTGAGCGTGATAATATATAGTCTATAGCCTTCCACGATAAATGAGCTATGTAACACTGAAAGAATTTTCGGACCAATAGTTCCTGAGATTAGCGCGTTCAAGCGAACAAACTCTTTAGATTTATAATATTAGTGAATATATATGTGGATTACACTGTTAACAGAACCTGTACGAGATCTTACTATGCTTAGGACAAGATCAAAAAATGTATGTGAGTTTATCATATTTCCTTCTACGATAGGTATGAATGAATGACACACTGTTCCGTCAAAATTAACCGTACAAAACCTCTTATTAAGTACTGCGGTAAGTATGTATTAAATTACACACATTGCCAACTCTGTATCAGAACATGACAGCTGATATTTCAGTGCGGAATTGTTTCGTTTTTTTTAGTATCATTTGCTGTTATTATACGTTGTTAAATTTGAGAAGGTCCATGATTTTTTTAAACTGCAAATGCGTCGGATTTTTATGTCTTGTATGGGTTAAAGTAACAAAAGGTGTTAATAATTTTACAATTTTGAAACCAGAGCAAATTCCTGATTACTGTCAAGCTTCTTCAGCGATTTATTTTATAATATACTAGCGGACCGGGCGGACGTTGTCCTGCCTTGAAAACAAAAAAAATCCTAAAAGTCGATCGCAGCGCCACCTGCCGGGTCCAATTGTGAATCTAAACCATTCTCGAATCTCCACGAACACACACAAAAAATTTCATCAAAATCGGTCCAGTCGTTTAGGAGGAGTTCAGTCACATACACACGCACACAAGAAATATATATATTAAGATTTGGGAACTTGCCGATAGAAAGGTATGTCCCTACTCTTTCATTTTGAGAACGGTAGTTAAAAAGGATTAATACCAAAGGGTACATATTACTCAAAAGGGTGTGGCTTTTGGGTATAGAATGTTACATCTACATTTCATCGTTGTAATTAATATTAACATTTATATGATATATGTAGACCAGTAATACGTCACTTGCATAACCTGCATTTGCATAACTTGCGTTCCTTATATGTGCAAGTGGGTAGTCTTAAGGGTTACACTGTCAATGTACCTGAACAAAACCTTAGTCGCACAAATGTACTTTATGCTTAAAAAACAGAGAGTGTGTCGTTAAGACACACTATATATGTGATTTTTTTTTTTTATTACAGAGAAACATTTTAATTAAATAAACAAAAAACCAATGTCACGCGATGTTTGCAGGAGGTCACCCATCTAAGTACCGACCGCGCACAAAGTGACTTTAACTTCGATGAAAGGACGAGAATCGATGTTTTCAACACACTAACAACACACAGTGTTTACTCCCACCACTTTTCGTCACACAAAAAGGATGCAGATCAGAATTTCAAAGCCACCCAATAAGAAGTCTCAATACAAATGTTTAATAAATCCGATATCCTAAATGCAAAATGATTTTTCAAACCTGCTTAATTTGAGATTAATATAAATCTGTAGGTAGTATCAATTAGGTACATATTAGCTACAAAGGACTAAATATAGACGCGTTTGGATAACGGTTTATATCGTTTCTCATGCGATGTGATATGCAAATTGTTTACGTGATAGAAACGGAAACCACGGCGTTAATTAAATTATTTAGATTATACCAACGCATAGAATAATGTGAGTAAATATTGTCAACGGAAACAATAAACATTTACGAGATCTATTAAATTATACAGTTATTTACCTTTTTTTTTTAATTTCGTCTGATTTCTCTGCCTAAAGTGCTTTAGCTAAAGTCCGAGTTTATGGGTGTATTGATATTGGTTACGCATTATTGTTGTTAATTTTACACACATATCACCTCCACACACGTGCACGCGTACACACTTACACATGAAAGTGGAAGGGTTTTATTTTTTCCCTTATCAAACTGAAATAGTTTAGAAAATTATCCGATACGAAATATATATAAGAGTTGTTGAGGTATGTATGCTTGGTACACATATATGTTTCAACAATTCATATATGTATGAATAGTTAGCTTAGGTTAGCTCTTAGTTCAGATAGGTCGCGAATTGCATGTATAGCCTGCATGTATAGCACCGTTGAGCTAGTTGTCAAATAAAATCGGCTGAGTGCCTTAAGCGCTCGCCTTAGTAGTCCGGTGAAGCTGTTAAGTAAGACCTTGCTAGGTGAATAGCGTAGTCAGTGCGAAAAAAAAGGTGTTCATTTAAGTTAAAGACTATCCATCCATCTTCTACATTATTACTGCCATTGTCAAGTAGGTAATTATATTGCAAATGTGTTGTGTTCATTTCAGTGTGGTGGCTCGCTTGGTAATTTTTTTCGAGAGTCTTTATGGTATCTCAGAATTCATGCTTCGTGATATTATTTCGTATCCACTACACTTGTGCAAAATAAACAAACTATATTACTTAAGATACAACCAATATTACAAAGTATACATTCAAATAACACAAGATTATGAATAACATATAGACTCCTCTACAAAACAGATTATAATTCAGCAAAAAAAACCAATCAATCTCTTAACAACTACCGTATAAAAATTAAAGATCCTAATTCACAAGAGATATAATTCGGAATTACTAAATATGCAATTTAGTAAATTTTTTCACAGGGACTTGACTTTTAGAAAATCATCCTTCGAGGAGTTGCTTGTGAACTGTAAGAAGGTCCGATTAGCTTGCAGCTGGAGACGTGAAAATCATTGTGTAGATGATAGAAATTAAGTAATACGTATATTTGGATATCTTCTAATAAATGAAGCTTTCGTGTCACGGTGTTAGTGTTAGAACTTCTCCGAAACGGTCGGTCCGATTTTTATGAAATTTGAAATGTATATTTGGTAGATATGAGAATAGGTAGTAAAGTATATTGTATACCTGTAGGGTGTCCGTGAATTTTCTTTTGTCAATTTTTATTTTTTGTATTTTTTTTTATTTGCCATTTAAAGATACCTACAACCCCAAATTTTCACCTTCCTAACCCCACCCTCCTAGTTTTTAGTCGCGATTTTAGTATTATTTTATGAACAATGTCCAAATGATTCAACGGTCGTTCGTATTTCAAACAAAACGAAATTATTGATGTTGCTGAATGACAGATGGCGGTACGTCCGTCTCATCGCAATTACTAGGTATGTGTTTGACTGAGTTCCTGAATTGTTTGGTTTCACAGTTTGATACAGTGGGAGTCGATGTAATCGGGTCCTAAGTTTTTAAAGATTTTTCGAGTTTGGAAATTTAATTGGAACCGGAAGGTAGCTGATTTCACGCAGACGAAGTTGCGCGGGTCAGCTAGTAGACCTATAAAAGAAGATAAAGTGTCATAAATAGTAAATCTGACAAGGACGAAGCGGCCGATATAAGATAGTTTATAAAAAAACCTTACGTAATATTTTGCTATGAAACGCACATAAGCGAGGGCGACGTTATGCACGATAAGTTGTTATCAGTGTGAAATGGATTTGTATGTAGGTAATATAGGTTTATAGATAATTCTGTTACAGCATCGATCACTGCCGCGCGTGGATTTAGATATTGTGATTTATTAAGATTAGTTATTGTTATCGCCAAGGGATATTGGTGTAATCTGTGCTCGTGTTTTTTTATTCGGAATATCAGTTATTAGGTACAGGTTTAATTTGCGCCTGGATATTTATTTATTAAGAACTTTATGAATAGGTACTAATTTCAGCCATAAATGGTCTCTTAGACCAAATAATCTATACTAATATTATAAAGCTGAAGAGTTTGTTCGTTTGTTTATTGTAATTTTTAACCGACTTCAAAAAAAGGAGGAGGTTATCAATTCGACTGTATTTTTTTTTTTTATGTTTGTTATAAAATCATATCATCTACATAGGTACAAAGTTTAAGTCCACTCTCGCGTCTCTATAATACATTTCTACCTGGAACAAATTTGAAATTTCGGTTGGCACCGACTTCCAATACATCTCTAGGTAGCACACATATTCATATGTTTTATTTAATTTGGTTAATTTGATAAACTATTTATTTTCCGCTTTTTAGTGCCTTATGGGTTTTTGATTGATATTGAAGTCGGTTAATACTTTTTTTTGAAAATTTACTTTATTTGAACGCATTAATCTCAGGAACTACTCGTTCGATTTGAAAAATTCTTTCAGTGTTAGATAGCTCATTTATCGAGGAAGGTTATATATCTCTCTCTCTCCCCCTTCCCCTTTCCCCCCGAACACAGGCTGGCAACGCACGTGCAACTCCCCTGGTGTTGCTAGTGTCCATGGACGGCGGTGATCACTTAACATCAGGTGAAAAAAAGTATACATATCACCACGTTAAGACCAATAGCAGCGGAGCAGCGATGAAGAATGTTTCCAAATCGTTTTTTTTTTCTTTTGAGAGCTTCCGCTGCGTTTTAAGAGTAGCCCAAAGTAAAAAAAATCCACGCGAACGAAGTCGCGGGCAGAAGCTGGTAAATATTATAGTAAACGTTATATTGCACTTTCACTTTGACGTTTGGTAACGTCCATTATAATATTTAATGATGGATCTTTACCACGTAACGTCCTCTTCAATCAAATACTACTGGAACAAGTTTCCAGATCCGTTCTATTAAGAAAGTGTGGGTGGAAAATATAATGACAAATATAAAAAATATCCGAGAACCTCGCCTGTTTATTTTATTTGAAACTAGCTTTCGCTCGCGACTTCGCTCGTTTTAATGTAGTTTTGAACTATGTCTAAGGAACAGTAGGTTTTTTTTCTCGATTAAAGGTACTATATCCTTCTCAGTATACCTGAGGTATACGTGTTATATGTATGGCTGGATGATTTGTTGGTTAGTTCATGTGTGAAAAAAACGTAACAAACAAACAAGTTACAGTCGCATTTATGACATCAGTAAGGATTTCAATTTAATTAAAATTAATTTGTTGTCATCGATAAAATTTGGTTGGTTTAAATATTAAAATTCTAGAAAAGGCATTATCCAGACAAAATGTTGCTTAAAGTCTGTTGAAATTATTATTAATAAAACTAGCAGTGCCCGTGACTCCGCCCGCATGAAACGTAATGCAAAAAACAGTGATTAATAAAGTCATCTGAATGTATTAAGTCCATTTACTCATCTACTTTTCTCTCGTATTTAAGACGCGTCGTCATTAAAATTGCAATAACTTTTGATAGAGTGAATCAATTTTAACCAAATCAAGATTAAATGCTACTCGAGGAAATGCTTTATGATTTTCTTGGTGAGATTGTATCGTGAACGCAGTACTTTAGCAGTGATGCGTGTTCCAACAAACAGACAAGTACACAGACACATCTATAAAATTATTGAAATGTATTTTATTACTTATTCCAAGATGCCTGCAACAATTTTTTTCACAAAAAACCTAAAAGTACAGACACGTTGAATTCACATTCTTATTATATGTATAGAAGAATTATTGTGTATTTTTACTAAAACGCAGTTATTAATTAATTTACTTGCAAAATTAAAGTCACCTTCCCACGACCATGAATACTGATGTATTTAGATAATTAAGTTGTTTTTTAGCACTCATATTTTAAAAATATGAGAATGTATATATTATAAACGTTTAGCATTAATGCGCATGTCTACAGCGGCCGTTTTTAATTAATAAATGCCATTGCAAAGTTTTTCTACATACTTGCCATTAACATTTTGTCATGTTCTCTAATTAAAATTGACACTAAAAGCCGTTAATCGCTTGTTATCTATGTTGACGACATATCGGCGACGAAAACGGTATATTTGTTCTGTAAAAACTGGTAGCCAGTATCGATTTATTATTTTAATTTAAAAAAATATATATTAACATTTTCTGACTTTAGCTTCGACTGGAATGTGCCTTTCATTGAATAATTACTGGCCGATAGGCCATATTAGAAAATAATTGTTTGTAATTCCGGATGTCTTTTTTATTATTACATGGTTATACAATACGAGGGTATTGTTTTTCCATTATATCTATGAGAATACATGTATTTACGTGTATTTCTTAGATGCTTTTTTTTCTTCTCGAACTGACTACGCTATTGGGGTAGCTATTCCTTAACACCTTCACGGGACTGCTAAGACTACGGCTTAAGGCACTCAACTGATTTTATATTGGTAACTAGCTCAAGGGTGCACAGCACTCCTCGTCTTGAGCTGTTGTCCAGTTCATGCAATTCACGACCTAACTGAGCTAAGCTAAGCTACGTATTCATAGTTATATGAGTTATTGAAATATATATGTGTACCAACCATACATACCTCGACAACTCTTATATGTATTTCGTGTCGGATAAATTTCTCTGATGCGTTCTGTGGCCTCTAAATTATTAGCTTTAGTTCGCGCCTTCCCTCGGAAATATTTGTTTTTCTGTATGAGAAATATGTACACCTGACCACGTGTATATAAAATTTAATGATGTCTGTATGAGTAGTTAACGGAAGTATAACAAACAAACATGTGCACTTGTAATTTTAGTCAGGATATGTTCACGAGGATATAATTTCTAATTAAAAGATATATGTTAAGAATTTCAAGGTAATTTTAATATTCAGTAGTTAATTATCGCAGAATATCGTATCACATCCACAAGACGGACTAAAAATAAACATTATGCGATAATAATTTCATATAAATATTTACATCAGATAAATATATCAATTAATTCTCAATTTATAAATTAAATTCAATGTAATCGAATAAAAAAGATACTGAATTAATCGCTACTCGTATTATCACTCGGTAATTAAATTTCAAATCATAATTACATGATGTGAATAATTTAACACAAAAAAGTTATTTTTCTAATTAAAACTTTGATTAATATATCAACTCGCTCATTACATATGTTTGCTTAAACTTTCGCTTAATCAAGGTAAAATAAAGTGTACACTTATTGAAATTATTTTAACAAGATTATTTGTCTTTTAGTTTGTTAGTTTGAAAGCGCTAAGTTCTGGTCAGATTTGAATAAAGTTTTTGTATTTTATAACCTATTTATTATGTATCTACTTATAAACATATACACTTATGTATGATGTAATTTACATTTATATTGTTATTATGTTCTTGTTATTATTTTGTTTAAACCCACTTGGCCACAGCTGAAAATCAGCGCTGAGGTCACTCGCAAAGGTTGAATTGTGCGCCATCGATGCAATACCAGGGCATAATTTTAATATATTGTATAGTATAATTTCTTTTATTTATTGTTTGTTATACATATCTTTGTAACTCGTTTTTTTAATATATATCATAGGTGGCAAACGAACACCAGAAGAGTCGCCAGTGCGTTGCCAGCCTGTGTTTGGGAGAAGAAGCATTGGGGTAGGAGGAGGGAGGGGAGTTGGGTATCCGGCGCTCTCACTGACCGAACGAAACGCAACAATGCAAGCACTGTTACTTCACGTCGGTTTTCTGTGAGAGGGTGGTACTACCCTGGACGAGCCGACCCATTCATGCTGAAACCAGTAACTTCAGCGTGGCTCTACCACTTACTACACTTAAACTTTTTTCACTATTATAGTATCCGTGTATTTACTACAATAAATATATTTTCTTTCTTATTTTTTAAGGAAGGTTTATAGCGTATCTAACATGCTACGATTCTTAAGTGCAGAGCAATTATAATTTTAAATATACTGTAAGTTATAGAGGGGACCGTAGCGACAGGCGATACGCTTGTGATATAAAATACATAGTTAACATAGATTAAACCGCGTGGCACAGCTATAATTAATATCCACAAACAACTTGTAGAGTTTAATTTTTATAAACATTTTTGTAAAATGCAATGTGCAAACAAATAATTAATGTTCTGTTCTCTCAACCGTTTCTGTTATAAGAAATGACATGTGTAACCATTACGCCCATAAGCGGATAGTCGCTAAAGTATTTGAACTTTTTTTAATTTTTTAATTTACGTATCGACTGTGCCGCGAGTAATTAAATTATACATAAAGTTCATTCGATTAATTTAGTGTTTTCTGTATCTTGTTATTTCATTTTACATGTTTATTTAATATGTTTAAATTTGAATGTCTTTGTGGAATTTGCATGTCACGATTTCGTTTATTTTAAACTAGTTTGTCCTCTCGGCTCCGTTCGCTATATTAAATTTAGCCTATCCGTTGGGAAAAAATATTTTTGAAATTATACTTCTTTTGGCGTAAGGGAAAAATGATGAGTGTAAATTTTTACGATGCGCGCGCACACTGTCACGAAAAACCGACACTCTGAAGTTAGCTATAGTCAACATTTTGTTTCTTTGTATTTGTTGTTTGTATTTCTTTGTATTAAAACTTTCAATGTATTAAATACCTTTTTTCTATTGTTATTGTCGTTTTTTCTACAAACGTAGAATAAGACAAAAGATTAAATTTTTGAAAACATTTTTATCTTGTTACGCCAAAGAAGTATAACTTCTAACGCGTGTACATAAGTACACACACAATTTTTTTTTGTATCATCGTCCGCATATTAATACCAATTATACGAACTTTAAGATACTTAATTATCTCTAGGATCTGATTCAAAAGATTATAATTAAATATGCTGTTCTTAATTTTAAGATTACATTACATGCTCGATTTTTTTATTTCATGAATAATTTGTCTTAAAATTTCTCTGTTACGGTAGTTAAAAAAGGGATTTAACGATGGACTGCAATTCCATGTGATATTTAAAGTCGACGTGATCTACAAACTACAACGTCACAAACTTTACCTCTTTATAATATTAGTATAGATAAGCATAAGTATTGTAACTACATGACTTCAAAATTGTACGTAAACTCTAGTCGATCCAACTGTATATCTCTGTAAAAAATATACCACTGCATGCCAGAATGTATTTCGGCGTTAATAAAATGTCGTAATGTCAGAAAAAATAACTCGGAAACGACTATTCAGTCAACACTTGCGTACAAAAAATCTGGAAGCGCCACGGACATAGGGTTCTCAAACTAAACAAGGTGAAGGTAATTGATATCGAAGTATATCCTGGAAGGGTCAAGCCTGATGCTAGTAATTGGTAGCCGTGAGCGGGGCCTGTCCGTGCGCCCCATTAACCGTTTAAAGTAGCTGATGTTCAATGTAGGGTTGCCAATATCGAATATTATAGTCATGTACAGTAATTGCGCTTTTCCTATCTATCAATAATTTAAAAAAACCATATTACATTATACTGTCATTTTTTAGTTGTTACAAAGTTGATGTGTAACTTCTTGTGGTATGGTAGGGAATAACTTGCGTTACACGTTACGCGTTATACGTTAAACGTAAGGTAAGTATTTATTTGTGTTTATGTGTAAGTTTATATGTACCTCTGGGTCTAGTAGTATATAAAAATGAGTAAATGTACAGCTAACTATTTATACTACGGGTTTTCATATAGTTTATGAGTATTCTCTACGTATATATAATTCAATACATATAAGCCAAAAGTTTCACTTCCTCCGCGTGTACACTCCGATATACATACTGTCTTTTTTCAGTTAACTTCTTTTTATATTATAAAAAAAGATTCCACAAAACCAAACATGAAACACACCGTACAATTAACAATCAAGTAACCGCATGTTATTCCTTCTACACTCTAAAAAGTTATGTGATCAATTTTATTACATGGATTTATTCATTTTCTTCGTTCCCTCTATAGTTGCGCTATCTACAATAACATTTATTCTTGATAACAATATTGCTGTTAGCTGGAAGAAATTGCATTGCTCTTCACGCCACTGTGCAAAACTAAATTTTATTCATAAGGTTTATAATAAACAACATGTATTCAGGTTTTGTATAGAACGTGCATGTATCGCGGAATAACTGATAGCGGCAAAGCACTTTAAATTTTATACATAAAGTCTTATTAACAATACTAAATAACTATTTAAAGAAAATTAGTTTTAAAGTCAAAATAAGAAGACAAGGGTTGATTAATATTCCGCTTTATATCGTACTTACACTCTGTCCCTCATACATGAATTAGAATGAGAAGTGTAACAATTCTCGTCCGTGACGTTTCGCTTTTTCAAATCATACTAAACGTGCGTTAGAGAACATTCGCTTCAAGATAATTGTATAATTAATTTCGGGATAGTGTCAACCCTAACCGTATATATTTTCGGTCGGTTGAACACCGCTATTACGTGTGAGCATCATCGTGTTGGACACATTCTTTCACACGCGATATCACTTCCATTTCTCCGTTATCATAACATTTCTTTTTCTAGTTACAGGCTTTTGATAGCAATCTAAAGTCGAGTGATAATGTAGCTTAAGATGGGAGTATGAATCCTGTAAATGAACTGGTTTTTTAGGTGCCAATTTTGAGAATACAACTATAACATATTTGAGGATCAGATATTCAACTTAAAGATGGTAGCTTCTCCAACAAGGTTTAGTAGATGCCATAACATCATGAAGGTGTACTGTTGTCATATCGATGTTTCCTTTCGTTGAAATCTTGGGCTTTGGAAGTACGTTCTAACGAGCTATTAATGTCATCACCAGACTGTAAAAGACCTACTGCGGGGCCATAAGCCTCTTCCCGAAAAAGGTATGGCCATAATTACCACGATAACCCACCACATATTGGTGATGATAAACTCCGAGAAATCCATATTTCTATATTTTCCCACATACAGTGGTATTACAATAGCAGTTTTCTTGCGATGTTTTACTTCGTCAGCCGATAATGTTACAGAATTAAATTATTATACACGTGAATTCCAAAAGATTCGTTAGTTCATACCGGGGTTCGAACCAGTGGACATCAAATTGATATTTCACCGGTCAAACCACTTGATCACCGCGAGTTTATATATGATAAAAGTATAAAACAAAGTTCTCTACCGCGTCTGTCTGTCTGTCTGTTCGCGATGAACTCAAAAACTACCGAACGGATTTTCATGCGGTTTCCACCAATGGATAGGGTGATTCATGAGGAACGTTTTAGCATATAATTTGTCAATGATTTTTTCATAATCAGGGCGGGACAACGTCTGCCGGGCCCGCTAGTATATGATAAATAATAATTGCGCAATAGAAAACATGCCTTTATTATTCCAGAAAAATTGCTAATTTGATTAGCAGAATTAACGATTAGTAGATGGATTTGTCACATTACCCTGTCATTAACATATATTATGGAATTAGTTATTTAAAAATATTAATTAGTAAATAGGAAAGAATTAGATTTATTGGTACTACGTAAAACCGATTTTCATACATAGAATAAAGTTACTTCATGAATTCTGCTTTTTCGCATTTTTTGTGGCAATTATTCAGATGTACTTAAAAAATTAGGCTTCATCGAGCCTTAATAAAAACGTAATAGCAGAAAATTGGGGAAATCGCTTGCCCCTGATCTAGGGTAAACATGTCCGAGTGGGGTAAACTGATTCGGACTCATCCAATTACGACCCTCCCACTGATAAATCACTATTGGGTAACTATTCTATAAAATTCGTCTTTTGTCGAACGTCCAATTTTATCGAGCGTTTATTACCACTCGTGATATTATTTTCTTCTGCTACATGTTACAAAATGCCATAAGTCTTAATTATTATTACCCTGTTTAAATTAATCTTAACCAATAAGTGCGTTATCATTAAATAAACTCATGTTACTAATGTGCATAAAGATACCTATTATATTAGCTTATTTTTACAATATTTATATTTGAAAGTAGAAGTACATAGTATGAACTCAAATAAGGAGCATCTATTTGCCTATATTTGTTAGTAGATAACGTAGGTTAAGGGAAGGTGTATTTAATTTTTATCTCATTTTGTTAAAACAAATATATTTTTGAGAATGCTTTAAATAAGTTTTATGTGTATATTTTTATTCAATGTATAAATCAATTTAGGAAATTAAGTCTCAATTATAAGAACAACAGTTAATTTCAATTTTTAAACCAATAATACCGTTATTTTTATCATCTATATTTCTACATTTACACTCGATAGCTAACAGAATCAACCCCCTGTGATATATCTAAGGTGTTGAGATTTGAAACGGTCAATTGATCTCGTAATAGTCGAGATAGACGATATTACAGTGTTCGGATTAATCTAAGCGGAAATATCCAAGTTTGTTGTACGGCATTAACTTAGTGAAAGTAATTTAGTTTCATGTAATCTAATATCCTTGTAGTGTAGCTTTTCAGTTAGTGTTCTTTAAGAATATAAATTTGGTGTATTTATAATGATTCTGTGGCGCTTTTGACGTGATAACGTCTTATAAATCGATGAACGCCGGCTGTACGAACGAAAAAGCATGACTCACTGTCACGTTCCGCCTGAGCCGAGCGTGCAAGCGAGAGTGCGGAACAAGCGACAGAGAGGCACGATCGGCCTAAGCGTTTGGCTTGTGACGCATCTATCTCTCTTCCACTCCATCGGCCGATGCGTTCGAGTCGTTATCACGTAAAATTATCGTCCGTAAACCGACTTTACAGACAACCAATTTTTTTAATCGTTTCGATCCAATATGGAACTTATCCAGAAACTATAGGGTGTATGTAATTTATGCATTCAATGGCAACTACCATAGTAATTTTTAAACGCACTGTTGTTATAAAGCCTTATTAGTAGTAACTGTTGATTTTTAATCGTGTGGGTAAATAGAGTATAAACCTTTTATTACCGTCGATTGATTGATTACGCTATTTGTCGCTGTGTTCAATCTATGTGGAACAGTAAGGTGAGCAAAAATTTGTTACTCTTTAGCACTACCCGGACAGCACGTGCAGGGGAATGGGAGGTACACAAAACAGCATATGCTTAAAACTTCGGAAGTTGTACTACAACCTTAGTAGTAATATAATAATCTCTATATATAAATTTCTTCTGTACGTGTGTATGTCACTGAACTCCTCCTAAGCGGCTGGACCGATTTTGATGAAATTTTGTGTGCGTGTTCCAGTGGATCCGAGAATGGTTTAGGATTCACAATTGGAACCGGAAGGAGGCGCTGCGGTTGAATTTTAGTTTTTTTTTATTATCAAGTAAGGACAACGTCCGCCCGGCGCGCTAGTATATTTAGGAGGAGTTCAGTGACATACACACGTACAGAAGAAATTTATATATAAAGATTAAAAGATACAGAGTCCTTTGTCACCAATGTTAGTAAAAGGCATAATTTGTGAAGGTTTCAAAAGCCATAGGTAAAAACGAAATTGCAAATTGTGGCCTTATAAGATTTAATATTGGAACATAATTTTATTCGATGCTAAATGAGGATATAGGATAGGATGTTGTATATGATGATAAATACGCTAATCCTACAAAATAATGACTCGGAAGTGCAGTAATCAGAATATACCTAATCTGTGCTTGAACAAAGATTATCAACTTGAGAGTTGTTATTAAACCTCTTTATTCATATTGAATGAATGAACGAATACTTTATTATAATTTGAAGTCTGTACACTGGAGAGTTTAACAGGTACAAGATATTTTCTTTCATCTAACCAGCGGTATTATGAACAAGGATAAAAATTATTGTAGCTAGTGCAGAGAAAGGAAAATAATATAATAAAGAAATATAATAATACATTGGCTTTTCACTGAAATATAACAAAAATACAAATATTGTACGGAATGGATGTGTTATATTATTTTCTTTACCGAAATCTGAGTCCATTGCGGAATTCGATCCTGTCATAATGAAACTATCATCGTCTCATAGTATTAAAATATTATTTATATATGATTAATAGTTGTAATTTGCATATGTCATTGAATGTTGTCAATATTAAAATACTCAACCTCTTGTTAACTAAAATGTATGTACAACTAATATATTCCCATTTGTTTGTTCCAGGAAAAGTCCGGCGAGCCTTATCCCGGTAAACTGTCGGTAAAGTCGGATCTTAGTCCTGTTTTTGGTAAGTAATATTTCAAATCTATCATATGGTTTTTTATTACAACTAACATGACAAAGTTGGGCAATTTTAAAAATTGCAGAAGTTTTCGAGTTCAAAGTATGGCATAGCTTAATATTATGTGTAGCACTGCGTAATTTATGGGCTTGTTGACATATTAGAGGTTCCGGGTTCAATGCCCGAATTGTTTATTCCATACCCCGCCATTGTTCTTTTATTAATGTAAAACTAGGCAATACCCGCGGCTTTGATAGCATTAATTTAGACTGAATTTATCTCTCGGGAATGTTTTTTTTACAAAAACCCTATGAATTTCCTCATGATTATCGATCGAGTAGTTACGGTGTGAAAGCGTAACAAACAAACAAACTTACCTTCACATTTATAATATTAATCAGGGTGTATTACTTAATCTGATAAGATCAACTTAAAGTAGCGACGTAACGAATTAAATTTTATTACCTATTTAGTATGAAGTCAGGTATACAAAAAATAATAAGGAATAGAATATATCTTCATTTGAAATTGCACGGTTTTAAGTAAAAAATTAACTAGTTGAATTGAATGCTTTTGATAAAAAATTTGTTAGTTTGACAGACGAATTTTTCACTTTCAATATTGCGCTCACGTTTTGGACGCTATGAAGTTGTTTAACTTTATCTGATGTCTGCTTTTTTTATCCTTCAATAAAAATGCCAATAACGATTCCATATTGTTGTGATATTTTAGAAGAATTGTTGTTATAACCTGTTATGAATTACTAGCTGTGCCCGCGATTTCGTCTGCGTCGAGGCATATGTAAATACAGTAATAATTAAAGTCATTTGAATGTATTAAGTCCATTTACTTGTAGACTTTTCTCTCGGACTTACGTCGCGTCGTCATTAAAACTACAATAACTTTTGATAGAGTGGACTGATTTTAACGAAGCAAAGACTAAGTTACTCCCGAGGATATGCTTTACGATTTTCTTGAACGCTTATTGTGAACCCGGTATTTTAGCCGTGATGCGTGTTCATACAAACAGACAGACAGACAGACATTTCCAAAAGTGATTGAAATATATTTTATTACTTATTCCTAGACACCTGCAACAATTTTTTTCACGAAAATCGAAAAAGTAAATACACGTTAGATTTACATTCTTATTATATGTATAGATTCTTCTAGTTTATTTTATATACAGTTTTGTATCATATTGCAATTTGTTAAGATGACGCGATAATGAGGTAAACACGTATTAGTTATTACATAACGCTTGCTCCTTCGCACGTTTTGATAATACAAGCCGATCGTTGTCATTCTCAATAATAGTATCACGATAACGCATAATCAACAACAAGGTAATTAATTATATTTTAAATAATTGGTTATCTATAGCGTAGGAATAACGCATTATATTATTTATTGTTGCAATAATGACACCTCTACTTTATAGTTTACATAATATTACATGCCATTAACTCTTCTATGTTAAGCCCAATCGAAATGTAATATCAACATTGGCTTTTATTTATTAATTTTTAAATTAATTGGCATCAATTTTAGCCACTTTAATAAGAACTACACTCTTTTTACTAAAACTGAAATGAGGAAATCCAAGTTTCTACGTCACTATTCATTACAACTGTCTCATTATTTCATGTAATCGAATCTCGAATCGAACAACTGAGGACGTCAATTGCTTTCATAAAAATCAGTTTACATTTTACCCGTGAGCGACATAAAAGTCGTGCATTGAATGTCGACGTAACGGATAATCGATCACTTATCCATAAATCGTCCGGCCTAGTGATGTGAAATTGATTTCCTTTGAACCGAGTGAAGGTGGGAATTATCACCGGGCCTTAATGCCCGCTCTCGCCTCGGGGCCATTAACTGAAAATTATGTATGTTTTATCGCCAGCTTATAATCATCTGTCACTATCGTTACAATATTTTCGTATAATTTCAACCCGCTCCACCTCTCGGGCAAGGGTTGGGTCGCATCGTATCTATCGATATTCAATTTATTTATTGGAGTGAATTGTTATGACACTGCACGGAAAAATTTGCGTTACGCGTTAAACATAAGGTAAGTATGTATTTCTAAGTTTGTGATAGTATACAGAAATTAGTAAATAAATAGTTAAGGACTAATGCATTTACAAATATATATAATTTAATTATATGCCAATGAAGTTTGACTTTCTCCGCGTGTACACACTGATGCACGCATTGTTTATTATCTATTTTGTGAGCAGTTGATAGCCGTGACTTCGTCTGCGTTGTTTATGATTTAAATAATAATTATTATTATCAGAGGAATATGCATAAAAAAATGAGAGCAAAAATATTCTTTGGTTATATATTTGTTTGTAAATTATACTTCTCTTCTGCGCATGCGCACCACACCGCTTACTTATAATAATTGTGGTTTCCTAAAACTTTAATAACTTTATACTAAATAAAGATATCGTGATTTTTTTTAAGTTAAGGTGTGTGGAACAAAGCTACAAAAAATTGATTAAAATGTATCTAGCAGTTTAAGCTGCACATCGGCAGAACTGGTGTCATTTTAATGATACGAATTTAAAAATAAATCGGACTGCATGTTTATTCCCGTTCTTGTTTTTAAATTGAATAATGATTTATTAATTATCTATAATCTATACTAATATTATAAAGAGGTAAAGTTTGTGAGTTTGTGACGTTGTGGAGTTGTAGGGGGTAATCTCAGGAACTACTGGTCCGATTTGAATAATTCTTTCAGTGTTATATAGCTCATTCCTCGAGAATAGTTATAGGCCATATATCATCACGCTAAGATCAATAGGAGCGGAGCATCAATGAAGAATGTTTCAAAATCGGGTTTTTTTCCTCTTGAGAGCTTCCACTGCGTGTTAGAGTTAGCCCAAAATAATTATTCCACGCGAACGAAGTCGCGGGCAGAGGCTATAATATTATAAAGAGGTAAAGTTTGTGAGGTTGTAGGGGGTAATATCTGGATCTACTAAATCAATCTTGAAAATTATTTCACCAATAGAAAGCCACGTCACTTGTGAGTGTCATAGGATATATATTAACCCGAAAAATTAAAACACTTTTTGTGGTAGACGGATTTGCAAACTAAGTCAGAGAAAAAACGGTCGAACGAAAACGTTTCTTACGAACGCTGCCTTAACGATGAGAGATATATGATTGAGTTCTAGAGAAAAGTTGTAGAGCTTGATAATGCCTATTACTGACCAACGAAATGGGTACGGGTCAGTGAGTACTAATATAGATAAATTACAGTGGATGTTTCGATGCTTGTAGTGTGTATGAATTTGCTTGGATTTTAAGTATTATGGCATGAAATTATGTTAGACGTTATGATGTAAAAATAATTTCAATTAAGTACCAAAAATTCTTTTCTATACTACTGTTTCGCAAGATAAGAAGAATAATTACACTTGAATCAAGAATATTCAAATAAATAATTATGTATATTAATTTTTGAGATATGGTCCAATCAAAATTTACATAAGTTGTAAATGATAAAAGCAATTGTACGTAAAGCTTGTAATTTACTTCTACTATACTAACCTAAATTGAACGTCTGTTTGTTTTCGTTATTAGTAAATTGAAGCTAACCATGTTTTTGCTTAAGTAAATTAATTTACTTAATGTCAGTTGTGATAATAAATATCTTCTAAATGAATATATGATAATTATTTGGTAGTATCTCGTGGGTTGATGCGGTGATTAAACCCTAGCTCTTAAAGCAGTTTTTTTTTAATATTATCTCGATAAAATTATTCACATGGCGTAGAAAACCAGCTTCGAAAAGTGAGATACATATATATATTGATAATAAAAATTTTCATGCTAACCTACTAAAATTATTCTTCATGCCTCTTAAAGCTTTTTGAGCTCTCGTATATTGTGCACGTTAGTTTCACATCTAGTTAGGTTACATTAGTAACAACTTTATCGTATCAGTGTTAACAGAATCAAACTCTTTTGTAACCATTTTTGTGAAATTAAAAATAGATAGATCCTTATATGATAGAAAGGACTTGCCTATGGTAAATAGTTTACAATTTATCTTTGATAGAATTTTTGGCGGGATCTTAGTATGTCGCATAATAGATTCTATATTTTATTAATAATCTTGTGTTATTTGACTCTTTGTTTTGTAATATATATAACTTTTTTTTTTCGAACTAACTACGCTATTGACCTATCAAGGTCTTAACAGCTTCACCGGACTACCATATATATAACGTTTTACGTAATGTATTTCAGTTATTGTGCATAAGTGAAGTGGATGAAAAATAATACTACAGACCATGAATCCGGAGATGTCATAAAAACTCCCTAAAATGTTCTAACAAGGGGCCTACATCTTGTTAGAACATTGAAATTATCGCAAGTCACTTGTAATGGCTATAATACTACTCTACAATGATAGTAATAACTGAAAAAAATGAAATAACTGTTTTTTTTTTTAATTTTGTAAATTAATTAAAATCTAAATTACAATATTAAAATTACATAATTTGTACTAATTATATACATACATGATTTATATACAAATTATATACATTTTTCAAATCGCCTAACGAAGTTTCTACTTCAAAAATCCTTTCATTTGTCCAAATTATTCTGTGAAAAATCTCAGTATGTAGACGGTTATATATTTCCATCCACCAATACATACGCATAACTCAGAGCTAATCTCTCGGTATGAAAACATACCCAGATGTGAAAATAATCTGAGTATAGAGTTATCTACTGTCTCCTTAATAGATAAAGATAAGTTGTACAAAGTTACAAGGTACAATCACATGTTTATATTTATCTCATGTGACATCTGGTGTTGATGCAGTTATCTATACAATTTATTTATCTGTTTTCATGTTAATATGAGATAAGGAGGATTACGATCATCAGGTTATCGTTAGGACTAAGTTATATAAACTTGTCATATTTTTATAGGTTTTTTTTTAACTTTATTTTTGGCAACCACCAATCTTTTAGATTATTACTGCCATTGTCGAGTAGTTAATAGTATTATAAGTTCTTCTTCCATTTTTGGCAACCAGTCTTCTAGTAGACTATTACTGCCATTGTCAAGTGAGTATCGATATTACAAGTTTCTTGATATAATTTCAATGAACTAACAAGATGGTGGCCATCTTGTTAGAACTTTGCATGGAGTTTTTGTGGCATCTCAGAATTCATGGTCCGTGGTATTATTTTCCATTCACTTCACTTATGCACAACAAACAAACTATATTACATAAAACACCACCAATTTTACACAATATAGAGTCAAGTAACACAAGATTATGAATAAAAAATAAAATCCACTACATGACAGACCAAAATACCGCCAAAAACTCTTTTTTTTTATAGGTTATGTAGCTTTTCACCGCGACTTGGTTTCCGCTGATTCTGAAATGAAACGACGCGTGCGACACCTGTTATTTCTTTACTGACTTAGAAATAATCGCGAGCATGTATCTAGTACTCACCAAAGACTTGTCACATTCGCGTAAACTATATAGCATTTTTATTTAGATACCCTGATTTTATAACATTCCTGACATCTTGATTAATATAGCTTCGTTGTTATGCATATGTAAAATTGATTAGGAATTATAACACGGCTTAATTCTGAGATATAAAAAAATCTTTTTTTTTGTGGTCGCCATTGTTGATACAGTGTTTATCGCAGTCGTCACCAAACACTATGTAAAACGAAATAATCTAATAGTGAGAATTGGTTACCAGACTGTGAAGAAATGAACAAAAAATCCCATAAAAAAAATGAGTGCGTGCAATCGTAACACGCGATTGAAGTAAAACTTTTTAATTTGTTACTTACATTGAAACCAGATGCCAGTATGGTTGTGCTCCCATATATACATAATTAATTCTATTGTATGATTTTTATTATTATTCAATTTAATATTCTTTATAAAAAATTTTGATTTATTTGTTTATAAACTATTTATTGACAAAATCAAAAATATTTAAAAACCGGATGGTACAGAAACGTGACGCCATATTACCGTAACGGACTTCCGTTGCATTGTCGTCCAGTTACCTCATAGCCGCGCCTAAAGAGGTTTTACTTCAAAAATTTGAAATTCGTACATAACCTAATACATCTATGTATGAGGTAAACCCTTGTTTACAAAGCAATTAGCATTTAGATATAGATCCATATTATATTGTATGTATCACATCGAGACAAGGATAAATAAATACCAATTTTATTTTCTTATAATAGTATTTTGAGTTTGTTATGTATTCAACTCTTGACTATATTACCCGCAAGCCCTTAGGGCTATATTCGTATAATATTTAGTATGGTTTCGACAACAATTATAGCAAATTGTTGTCATTTCTGTCATTGAAAAATTCAACGATAAACTCTTTATTCCTGTTTTTTTTTTTGTTTTTAATTTTTGTTACTATATGTCGAAATTTTGGACTAATAAATTATTTTCGCCTACAAAATATATTGGCTCCAATTTCCAGTAGTTTTATCATGAATTTACTAGGTGGTAGAGCCACGCTGAAGCTATTACCGGTTTCAACATGAATGGGTCGGTTCGCCCGGGTTACTGCCACACTCTCATAGAAAACCGACGTGAAGTAACAGTGCTTGCTTGCATTGTTGCGTTTTGTTAGGTCAGTGAGAGCGTTGGAGGCCCACCTCCCCTCTCCTTTTCCCCTCCCTCCCTTACCCCCAAACACAGGCTGGCAACGCACTTTCGCCTCGTCTGGTGTTATTAGTGTCTATGAGCGGTGGTGATCACTTAACATCAGGTGACCCACATGTTAGTTTATCTGCTATGACATAAAAAAAAAATGAATTATATGTTTTGAACGCATTCTATTATTAGTAACTATTATATTTTTAGAAGTATCATCTTTTCATTAACATATTAACTACTTACCTAACACGTAAGGTTACTAACGACGTTTTTATTACCCGATAAAATCTACATAGCTGAACGTCACATCAAGTCAAAGAATACAACGTTTTAACTTGCACTGATTATCGGCATCGATAACATAACTGGCGCGTTCATCGATACGCGGCCATCACTAGCGACTACTCGCCTCGTTATTTGTTGTTATTAGTGTTGTTTTTTTTATACCTCGGGATGTTTTCGAGAAACCGGTTTTCGTTCCTAATCTGATCGACTCGCCACGACCCCGGCGAACGAGAAGAGTATGCAATTGATGTACGGGAGAAAAAACGCTTGGATGTGATTGTTTCAATATAATTTTTATTCTGTGTTCCTCTGTAAAGAACACACGTGACCGGTGGCCATTTAAAAATTGAGTTAAGGTTTAAAAGTAAAACAATTGATAATAAGTATTTCAAGGTGCCTCTATTAACATTCGTTTATATTTTGTATCTATATATATTATGATAATATCTTTAAAATATTAGGATTTTTTATTTATTTATAAGTAGGAAACCTGTGTCGTTGACCTTCATAACCTTCCCTTCATAACGCTAATACAGTTTTTTACGAGACAAAAAGGGTCAGAACGATGTAGGACAATAACGACTATAGGTATGTCAATAACATTACATATTCTAAAACAAAGTCCTTTGCCACGTCCGTCTATCTGTTCGCGATAAACTCAAAAACTACTGAACGGATTTTTATGCAGCTTTCAGCAGTAAATAAAGTGATCCATGTGGAAGGTTTAGGTATATAATTTGTCAAGGTTTCTTTTATTATCAAGGCGGGATAACGTTTTCTTTTCGAACTGACTACGCTATTGGCCTGGCAAGGACTTAACAGCTTCACCGAACTACCGGTGGGATAACGTCCGCCGGGCCCGCTAGTCAATAATAAATTACGTTATTGTGTTATTATACAATACTAAGTGTTGCTATAAGCGATTGTCAATTATTCTGTTGTTGAATAATTTGTATTTTTAATTGATATGGTAACAATGAAACTATGACTAAATGAATACTCCTCGTTTGGATAGTGACCTTGAGTATGGACAATGTTGATATGTTTTCTCTTTCACACCTATCGATTTTTGCATAATGTTGTCTTGTTCATACGTCACTATGATACTTATCGACAATTGTTACTATCAATAATAATAACGGACTCTGAATAATCAACAGCAGAATAGTTACGTTTTCAATAATTCCTTACCCATTGCACACGAATAATACATTATATTATAATAGCGTTTGTTCGCGGTTACACTCACATTAATGTAGATTTTAAATATACATTTTACGCGCTAAAATAATGTAGTTTTCTATAACTTAAAGAGTTTTTTACATCGGTCATCTACTTTTTGATTTAATACACTACAAACAAAAAATCATCTGTAAGTAATATTAGTATAGATAATTTGTTATGATATGACTACCTCTAATTAACCCCTTGGCCACTTTTTAAAGACCTAAATCTCAATAGGCGGATCATGTTTTGAAATATCTAGGCATTTTTTTTAACTTATAATTTTACATTACATAATTTGTTATTGTTCAAGGTTTTTAAATTTTGTAATAGATACGGTATTTTTTTAACTTATGCTGCGAACAGTTACAGCAACAATCTCGCCACAGTTCTTCATAGTGTAAATCTCTTAACAAAGGGTAATTTGAATTATTGTACTACTGACAAGATACTACGAGTATTAAAGCATATCTGCGAACTTCTCATTGTAATGTGATTGTAATTTCGTCCATGTATACAGCAGGCTTTGTCTAAAAACCAGCGCTGCAACGCTTGCACTTAAAAACCTGCAGCTTATGCTGCGACCAATACCTTTTTCTCTCCATGCAACACTTGTCTCATTATATTGAAGTGATAACTTCTTTAGGCGCGTTGACCACTTTTTTTGGGTGAACAAAAATCATGGAACTCGCGTCATCGTCACCGCACGCTTTCCATGAGCTATATGTATACTGCGATGTGTACTTTTTTGGTGAACAAAAAGCATGAACCTCACATCACCGTCACCGAACACTTCCCATGAGTTTTACATATACTGTTTCTATATGTATATAGATATACCTCTGTGCGTTATTAGTGTATATTATATATAACTAGCGGGCCTGGCGAACGTTGTCCCGCCCTGATAATAAGAAAAATCTAGACAGATTATATATCTAAACATTGCTCGTGAAGCACGCTATCCAAATCCGTTCTGTAGTTTTTGAGTTTATCACAAACAGACAAACGTGGCAGGGGACTTTGTTTTATTATATGTAAAGATATTTCAATTTACAAATTATAAAATTAAAATAATTCACAGTATTGTTAATGCAATAATTCAAAACAGAACACAGTTATTGTATTGTATTAATTTTTCACTTCTGTCGGCAAACCTTATAACTCAAGTTTTTTTTTTATGTATATACTTATAAATATGTGTTGTGTGTGCTGAATAAATATATCTTTCTTTCTTGGGCCCTCAGCAAACTTAATTACTTTCTGCAAGTTTCCACACCGGCTAAACTATTGGAGCATAGAAGCGATCACGATTACATCATATTCCCTACGAAAGAGTACACAGGCGAGTAATGTGAAGCTAAAACAACCGGAAATTGTTATACGAACGGGTTTCAATGCCCGCGGTTGCGTCTATCTCCGACCATAAATAGTTTGATTACTGTAATTTGATGGTAATTTAAACATTTCATTTACGTTACAAATTAAATAAGGGAAAAAACGATCTGACATGACAATAAAAACGTGAAGTATTCGAATCGAAAGTTGTGACGTACCGTTTAAAAAGTTAACCCTTAAATACATAGTAGCTCATAAATGAAACACTATCTTTAACCAATAATTAAAGTATTAAATATACTGAATGTTTTACATTTCACTGTATACTACAGCAGTTCGATCCATTTGAACGATATATAAAAAAATGAAGTACATACATTCCTGTACTTTTCATTATAACATATGAGCGAATCGTTTGGGCGCTTCCGAAAAAATCATGAGTATTAAGAGTGATAATAAAGTCACACTTTCTAAAAAAATATTCCTGCTAAATAAATATATCATAGTTGAATAACTGTATTTTATGTAGATAATACTAATTCTACATCTTTATATATAAATTTCTTCTGTACGTGTGTGTCACTGAACTCCTCCTAAACGGCTAAACCGATTTTGATGAAATTTTGTGTAAATGTTCCCGTGGATCCGAGAATGGTTTAGATTCACATTGGGACCCGGTAGCTGGCGCTGTGGTTGACTGTTAGGATTTTTTTTTATTATCAAGGCAGGACAACGTCCGTCGTGTCCGCTAGTATAATATATATTTGTGGATAAAAATTAATAAATCATACATTTAAAGACTAATATTAAATTATTTTGATGAATGTATTTGTTTGTATTTAAATACAATTGTTAAGATATATGTACCTACGAACAGATGATACACCCATTACACCGATGTATCTAATAATCTAACTGTATGAAATTTTGCACAAAAATTGTAATGAATATTGTAAATGGAAATTCTTGTGTTTATAAAATTTTCACTTCTTAACTGTTTAACCGATCATCGTCAAATTCTGCTTATACATTGCCAGGCGTACAAAAAAGGACATAGGGTACCCTTTCATCGGGGAATAGAGAGAAATCTTTCATATTAAAGCGATCGAAGCGAGCAAAAGCAAGTACAACAATAAAAAAACGAAGATGTGATATTGGCATTGTGTCAACAGTCATTGGTGAGATGTGAATAACTTAGTCGAGATGCGAATACATTTAACGAATTTTATATTAAACTAGCTCTATCTACCTCTCTACACGTTTTTTATTTTTCTAATAAATTTTTTGGTTCTTGGCAAAATGAATATTGGATAAAATATTTTTAGTATTCAAATATCTAAAAGCATACAAATTTTAATGATGGTCTGTTGAACGGTACAGAATTTGATGTGCTCCAACGTCATATAGTGGTGAGTTATATAGCGTGAAGAATTCTATGGAGAAATACTTACCTATATCAACTTAGGTGCTGATTGGTCAAGTTATGTTACAGTTTATCGACTTCTAATGTACGAACAACAATTTATTTATTTTATTAACAGCTGTTCGCTTCACTCGGGTGTATTAACAAAGAAAATGGGACCAAATGGCAATTAAAAAAAAAACATTAACTCCTGGACTGCCCATAACCATGAGAGTTTAAACTATATACAAACGAACGTTGACCTTATAATGCACTGGCAGAAAGGCTGTTGACAGCATAAGTTTTAAAAAAATACCACATTTATTACATGATTAAAAAAAACTGAATTTTAACAAATAATGTAATATAAAATAGTAATTTCCAAAAAATGCTACATATTTAAAATCATATTTGAGATCTAAGTCTTAAAATATCAGCCGAGGGGTTAATCACTCACTTTGTTATATGAAGACTTTCTTAAACCAAAATTTTCACTTTTCCGTACGATTTTTGGAACATTTTTCTTCATACAAATCTTGTCCTGGCCATTATAATCACAACAAAAAAGAATTAACAATACACAACAAATACGTGCAACCGCACCGATGTCACCAATTAGTTTTCCTCGGTATATAAGTTTATATGTTAAAACGTAAAGCGAAAACTTTGTACCCCTTTTTAAGTGAATTGCGCGAACGAATGATCGTGAAATATGGCATAGTTAAAGTTTATATGGAGCTACATCAGTACATCAAGTTATTATTTATATAAAATGCATTAGAAATACATTAATTTAATTAAAATATACATTACACACACTACTGCTTGAACGACACACAACATATACACACATGTAAATCAAAAGAAGTTTCGCCATAACATATTCTTTCACTCTCATCGTACTATTCTATTTGTATTCCCATTCGCTCTTACGTGCCATACCTTACATGCCCTCTGAAATTAACTGGTCAAACTGTAGGTTAATTTTATAATAATATAAAATATATATACATTAATAAATACTGATATAATTAATTGATAAATAATATAATAAATTTATGATACCACTGAAATTATTATTATTCTCTTTGGTCTTATTGAATGTCAAAATGAATTATGGTCGAACTTCGACCACTAGGCGACCACTAGTACGTTTAAATCAACCAAAATTACTTTTTAAACATTGACAGTCATAGTAATAAATAATAGAAAAACAAAAATCATGTCAGTAAATAAGTTTTTTGAAGGCAATCAAACGACTAATAAAAATTTGATAAATACTCCCACCGTCCGAAAACTAAGTGGATTTTAAATCTGATTTATTATATCCATAATGCCTATTATTACAGAAACAAATTTTATACTTAAAATATTATATTTTAACACTGATATGCATAATACAGATTTTATGGGCTCAAACCGTTGCGGTCAATTAAATTGATTTAAACATTGAATTTTGTTTTTAGTTTGAGTTTTTATTAGAATTATAATGGCTCAATTATTTCTTGATTTAATTATAAATTATTGTTATATTTCAAGAAACACAAATCTGGCCTTTGCTATTATGATAACTGTGAAAGACGCGCTTTGTCGTATGAATACTAATAGATTTTTTTTATTTGTTCACTAGCCGACCCGTGCCCACTTCGTTGGACGGTAATAGTCATTATCAACCTACAACTTTTCTCTAGAACTCAATCATATATCTCTCATAGTTAAGGCAGCGTTCGTAAGAAACGTTTTCGTTCGACCATATTTTCTCCGACTCCTCAGATATTACCCCCTACAAACTCACAAACTTTACCTCTTTATAATATTAGTATAGATAATATAATTAGTTAATAACTTCTGCCCGCGACTTCGTACGCGTGGAATAGTTACTTTGGGCTAAGACGCAGCGGAAGCTCTCAAAAGGAAAAAAAGCCCCGATTTTAAAACATGATATATAGCCTATGACACTTACAAATAACGTGGCTTTCTATTGGTGAAAGAATTTTCAAAATCGGTTTAGTAATTCCTGAGATTACCCCCTACAACGTCACAACGTCACAAACTCACAAACTTTACCTCTTTATAATATTAGTATAGATGTTAAAAGTTTATCTAGTTACTTGCATACAATTTATAGACACAATATATAACAACGACCAGTCCTTGACGGCGCGACGCTCTCATAACACCACTGACCGTGTATCATTCTAGCACGCTATCTATCTTTTTCGCGCGCATATAAATACATTGTTCCATCTCGCTCCGACGTCCGCACGCTGTAAGTCCACGGTACCAGTTAGTGACGCGGGCGTGTTTTGTGTCATTATATCGGATGTCTAATTGGAAGTTGATATCCGTTTACAATTATACTCCTGTCGTTAGATTAACGAGCTTTTTACACATCCCGAAGCGTGTGGTCTGAGTTATAAGCGCTAGAGAAGTTATCTGACCTTTATTTAAGTGATAAATTTACATACAATTTTAATATCTGATCTGATCGGTGACGAAAAGTGATGGAGATAATAAACACTGTATTGAGTAGAGTGTTAAAACTTCGGTTTTCTCCTGATCACCGAAGTTAAGCAACTTCGGGCGCGGTTAGTATTTAGATGGGTGACCGCCTGGGAACACCTCGTTACGTTGGCTTCATGTTGTATTTTTTTAAATTAAGATGTTTCTCTGTAATACTAATATTTTTTTTTAAATGCTATTAACAATTTGAAACTATGTTTATGATCTTTAAGATAGATACTCCACATCTCTTATACTGATTCATAAAAGTTTATGCTATTTCGTTCACAGCTATAACTCACGATAAAGGCTCTAGTAATTTTGTAGTCTGGTGAAGCTGTAAAGGCCCGTCAGGGTAATAGCATAGTCAGTTGAAAAAAAAAGCTCTAGTAATAATTTCAGCGTTAGATATGAACTAGTTGACGCACGCGACTCTGTATTTGTGTAAATATTTTTTGTTCTTTAAAGGGAACTACTTATTAACATATTATAAAAAAAAGACCTCTGCCAGCTCTGACGTACGTACAGATAGACGTACGTCTGTTCGCGATAAACTCAAAAACTACTGAACGGATTTTCATGCGTTTTCACCAGTAGATGAAGTGATTCATGAGGAAGCTTTAGGTATATAATTTGTCCAGATTTTTTTAATATCAGGGCGGGATAGCGTCCGCCGGTCCCGCTATTTCTGTATATGCATAATGATGGTATTTTGTCCTGTTAACTGTATACATATTAGGGTGTGCCAAAAAAGTCGAATTCTTTGTTCTTGCTTTCATCCCAAAATATCATAGGATATATCCAAACAAAAATTATGCCCAAAGGACAGCTGTTACTTTCAATTTTAAGATAAAAAGTCGCAAAATTATTAAAAATTCAAATTTGAAAGATCCGTAGAAATTTAAATATTAGATATAGAAATTTGACTCAATGAATTTTTTGTTGATAATTTATCGCTTAATGAGACCTATCTATTCATTTTTACAAAATAAAATTTCTTCACAGTATGCAAGTGACAAAAATGTCTAAAAAATTTTTCCCTGTATTATTTATATATGGGAAAATGTAAAGTTCGTTGGAGGACCTCTTAAAATTGAAATTGAGAGCTGTCCTTTGGACATAATTTTTGTTTGGATATATACTATGGTATTATGGGGTGAGAGCGAGAAAAAAAATATCGACTTTTTTGGCACAACCTAATACATATTAATATTTAAATAACTGGAATATTTAATACGGAAAATGGAAAACAATGATAACCAGTACACTCATGAGTTATGGATTGATTAGAGTCAAATTTGCGCATTAAATGTGAAAGTTTGAGTCACTAATAATAAATATTATACAGAACCCAAACATGTTTTTATTATAGCGTGCATTTTTTTTTTTAAATCAAAAAGTTGTTAACTGGGGACAGGTGTTTTTGCCACTTTCAAAAATACGGTAATTGGTCCTCAGGATTGGCGATTTTAAACATCAAAATTTATATTATCAGTAAGAAAGATTTTTGTAAATTTTGGCGTGAAATTAAAATTTCAAATTGATATACCTTCCCAGACAAATGATAAAGGTTGGTATGTAATTTTTCTTTATGGCTGATGATTAAATATTGGATACGTAAGAAGGATATTTTTACTGGTTTTGTAAACATATTTAACAACAATTTCAGAATCAAAATATACTTTGTTCAATGTAGGCTTATGTTCACCTATGAACGTCAAAACTATTCACCGGTTCGGAAAACAACCCAGTCATCGAGAAGAACCGGCAAGAAACTCGATCTGGTCTATCCTTTTAACATACTTGTATAATATTTAGATTACATCACACGTCAGATGTCAAACACGTGTTTTGTAGGTGGTAGAGCCACGCTAAATCTATTACTGGTTTCAGTATGAATGTGTCGACTCGCCCGGGGTAGTACCACCCTCTCACAGAAACATCGACGTGAAGTAACAGTGCTTGCATTGTTGCATTTCGTTCGGTCGTCCGTGCATATCGGATATAACCCACTCTCTCCTCCGAAAGGGTGGCGAATATGTTAGGGATTTCCCCACGTTAATAAAAAAAAGTGAGAGCGCCGGATACTCACTTCTCCTCTCCACCCTCCCTCCCTCAAACACAGGCTGGCAACTCCCTTGGTGTTTGTTGCTAGTGTCTATGGACGGAGGTGATTACTTAACACCATGACCCACTTGTTCGTTTGTCTTCTATGATATAAAAAGAACGTGACAATCGTTTTTAGTGGACGCACAGAAGTGATTACTCAATTCCAGACACTACCATCGTTCACATATTTATCCACTCTATAATAGCCTTTTGACAAAAAATCCCTGTTGACATGGCACTTAAACTCACAATCCGGCAAATCGGTAATATGGACTTTGTTGTAAAGCACTATTTCCTAAACAAACTCTTAGTGGTTTTACTAAGTCTGAAACATGGGACAACCAGTTTGTCACAGTTTCTAGTGTTTAGGACAGTGTTTTTCAAAGTGTGGGTCGCGATCCCCAAGGGAGTCGCGAAGCCTCATTAGGGGTGTCGCGAAGTGTAGTGTATGTAAGAGAGTCGTAATAAAGCATGCACACTGCAGAAGCTTCTATAGTGGAGTTGTAAAAGGTTGGTAAAGCTACTGCAGTAAAAAAGTAGAAAGTTGTAAAGATTTATTTAAAAAAAATGTTAACGAAAGGACATAATCATTTGTGTTAAATAGACAAAAAATAAAATAAAAACTTATGAGAACTCTTATGTATTTATCCGAACCCTAATTATGAAAATGAGTAAATATGTTAAATTGAATATTTGTCACAAAATAAAATACATGAAAGAAAATCAACGGGTAGGGGGTCGCGAAATATTTGCATCATACTAAAGGGGCCGTGTCAAGAAAAAGTTTGAAAAACACTGGTTTAGATCATGGCGGTTTTGTACGTAATCCAGCTTTTCAAGGTTATTACGATTTTGATGACTAATCGTTTATAATAGCTGATAATTATATAATAAACTAAAAAGCCGTTTATATTATATTAACCTGACAACCTTACGATCACAGACCGCACAGGTAGTGCGGTTTTATTATTGGATTTCTCTGAACGTGACCCGTGAATCAGCTCTCAATTTTGATTTAATATATTTTATTGTTATATTTATTGTCATGTTTCCACATACGTGTTGTAGATAATGATTAAAATATATAGGGTTTTTTTATGCATTTAGATCTCAAAAATAGTTTCATTTGTAATTACAAAAATTCAATTTTTTTCCGAAGTAGAAATATTCGTCAAACTATATTATATACGTCAAGTGAGATTATATATAGTCCACTATTAAAGCTGGAGTTTTTGGCGTTAGTCTGTCATGTAATGGATTTTATATTTTATTCATAATCTTGTGTTATTTGAATCTATATTTTGTAATATTGGTGGTGTTTTATGTAATATAGTTTGATTATTGTGCATAAGTGGATGACAAATAACACCACGTAACATGAAATCTGAGATGCCAATGAAACTACCTGGAAAGCTCTAACAAGGGTGCCAATATCCTGTTAAAACATTGAAATAATCACAAGGCACTGGTCAAATTACTACTTACTCGATAAAGGTAGAAACAATTTAGAAGATTGATTAGCAAAAGTATTATCCGATACGAAATAGATATAAGAGTTGTTGAGTTATGTATGCTTGGTACACGTATATGTTTCAACAGCTCATATATGTATGAATAGTTAGCTTAGCTTAGGTTAGCTCAGATAGGTCGCGAATTGGGGTGCATGTCAGAGAGCCTCCGCGTGGCGCACCCCGGGCAACGTCGGTCCTGTTGACCGACGGCTGATCTCTGACTCAACTTGGCTTTTCCCACGGACTCCGATTCCTCCTCGCATGATGACCTTTGCTTTGCTTCATGGACTCCGATTTCTGCCTTTCCTGTTGTCCTCTACTTGATGTCTGGATTGCGATTCCCTCGTACACTGTTGACCCTCGCTTGCCTACCGGACTCTGATATCTGGATGTGGTATGTGCGCGGCGCATCCAGTACCGGGCTGGGGCGGATGAGGGCTCAATTTGAGCTCCAACGGCCCAGTTCCGGATAGCGGCCGGCGGGGCTGGTGTGCTTCATACCGGTCTTAGCGGCCGTACCGCAAACTCGACGTTTTGAGGGAGTTTAAGATGGCAGCAAAATTTCAAGATCATTTACCTCAGGAGGGTACCTGCGTCTCCGACGCAGGAGAATCCCTCCCTGTACCTTCGGGTACAGGCAGCCCCAGGTTTTCTGAGGGGGGCAAAATTTTGCAAGAATCTGGATCTACAACGACAACAATGGCATGCATCAGGACTTATGAAATTACTAGTGACATGGAAAAGACGATTCCCCGAACGACGACCTTGGCTTCCCTACGGACCTCCGATTTAAGAGTAAACATGACGGACGCAAAATTAAATATGACACTACCCCAGGAGGGTACCACTGCCAGCGACAGCGGAGAATCCCTCCCCGGGCCTTCCGGCCCGGGCTGCCCCACGTTTTCTGGGGGGGGCAGAATTTTGCGAGAAAGGAAACAGAAAACGACTTTAGCTAGCCTACGGACAACAGACGACTCACAAACGATAACCACTGCATTACCAAAAAGGACTACCAAGAGGAAGCCTATGATTAGGGTTGAGAGCGATCCGTCATTGGATCGTGCATCGATGCGCAGCCGCGGGAGCTCTGCCGTGAGATCAAGGGCCGGCTCAACTGCAGGATCTGGGGCCAGCTCGGCTGGTGACTTGGCCTCCGGCTCAGATGCGGAGAACATGCCCCCCGCTCCCCGCGCTACCCCCGCTCCACCCATCGACGTCGACGCTCTAGATGCCGACTCCTTGAAGGACCTTGCTGTGGACAAGATTGGTCTGATCTTTGAGACGGTAAAAAAATCCAAGAACCTGAACGGCCCTTGTGTCAGCCGCTTGAACGGTGCGGCAAGGACCCTTCGGGAGGTAGTGGAGTCTCTGGTCGGGCGCACGGAGGCGGAGGAGACCCTGAAGCTAAAAAGGGAAACAAGGAACCTCCGCCGCCAAGTCGACGACCTAAAGGCGGAAGTTCTGGCGTGGAAGAGGATGGTGGAGGAAATGAAGGAGATGCCGCCACCTCCACCTCGGCGGCCGGTGGTAGCAGAAGCACCTACAGAAAATTGGGAGGAAACTCTCGATGGGGCAGTCTCCCGAATGCAGAGGGCCCTCCAGGCGACGTTTAGCGATATGCTAAACGCGCGTCTGGAGAGCCTGGAGGGAAGACTGCTTCCGGCTGCGCCCGCTCCCGTCCACCCACAACTAGCGACGAAGAAAAAGAAAGGGGCACGCGCGGCCCCTCAGCCTGTGCCAAGAACTCCGGCACCAGTAAGGTCCCAGGATCCCCATGTAGTGGTGGCGGGGCCAAGCACTGCTCCTTTGGGACTGAACTGGGCGGAACTTCCTGTCCCGGCTGCGGCTGTGCCTGGTAACGACTGGGTTACAGTTGTCAGCCGGAAGAAGGCCAGGGCGATGAAGGCGCCGGCGTCCAAAGCCGCAGCTCCACACACAGTGATAACACTGCAGCAACAGGCAGCAGATAGAGGAGTGGACTACAGGGCAGTCTTGTTGAAGGCCCGGCAGGAGATTCCCCTCGCGGAAATGGGCATCACCACTCCCAATGTCCGGAAGACGGCCACTGGAGCCAGATTAATTAAAATCCCTGGCTCCGATAGTGATAGCGCAAAAAAGGCTGAACAACTGGCCAAAAGACTGCAGGAGACCCTCGGCGATGTCGTCACGGTCGCCCGACCAGTAAAGAAATCCGATATCCGGATCGTCGACCTTGACGATTCGGTGTCGCGAGAAGAAGTACTGGCAGCCGTGGCGGCTAAAGCCGGGTGCGCGGTGAACCTGGTCAAGGCCGGGGAAATTAGGCGCAACGATAGAGGGCAGGGGGCTCTTCACATGTCCCTCCCGGCGGCGGCGGCTAAGGAAGTCGTACAAGCGGGCAAAGTCCTGGTCGGCTGGAGCGTGGCTCGGGTGGTCCTGTTGGACGAGAGGCCCATGCGCTGCTACAAGTGCATGGGCTTGGGCCACACCCGTCCCACGTGCCCCTCCTCGTCCAACAGAGGCTCGGATTGTTACCGATGCGGTAAGTCGGGGCACAAGGCGGCCGGTTGTACATCGGCTGGCCTGAAGTGCGCCGTATGTGCCGACGCAGGAAGGCCGTCGGGCCATCAGATGGGGGGCCGCAATTGTAAGCCCCCCGCTGTGAAGGGAAGGGACGCCCCCATAATGGAAGCAGGCCCCAGGACGGAAGTCGCCAGGCTGGAGGAAGCCGCCAGGCCGGAGGAAGCTGAAATGGAACAGTAATGGACCACGCCCATTTCAGCTTCCTCCAGACGAACCTTAACCACTCCGCCGCTGCACAAGATCTGTTTGTCCAGTCAGTGGCGGAGTGGGGTATCGGGCTTGCGGTCGCCACGGAGCCATACTACGTTCCCTCCCAGCCACAATGGACTGGGGATCGGGACGGCTCTGCGGTGATCGTGGCCGGTCGGGGTTCGTCCCTGGCGGTGAGAGAGAGGGGTGCCGGGTTCGTGACAGCCGTCTGGGGAGAGTACGCCATTGTGGGGGCGTACTTCTCCCCTAACAAGCCCCTGAGGGAGTTCGAGGCGTTCCTCGACTCCTTGCAGGGAGCTGTCAGGCGGCTGTCGCCGCTCCCCGTGGTCCTCATGGGCGATCTCAATGCCAAATCGAGGACATGGGGAGCGGCAACCACGGACATGAGGGGCGTGGCCGTTGAGGAGTGGGCAGCCGAACTAGGGCTGTCCCTCCTCAACCAGGGGAACGTCCACACGTGCGTGCGACACAACGGGGGGTCTGTGATAGACGTCTCCTTAACTACCCCGTGTGTCGCACGCCGTGTCCGGGGGTGGAGGGTGCTTGAGGAGGTGGAGACCCTATCGGACCATCGGTACATTAGGTTCGAGGTCTCCACCTCCCAAGTCGGAATTGGTACCCGCCCCCGGAGTGGCGCGAAGTTCCCCTGCTGGGCGGTGAGCCGCCTCGACCGTGAGTTAGCGGAAGAGGCGGCCATCGTCCAGGCGTGGGCCATGCCCCCCCCTACAGGGGACGATATCGACGCGTCCGCAGCCCGCCTCCGTTGTGCCCTCACGGAGGTTTGCGACGCGTCGATGCCGCGGAGTGTACACCGCCCAAACAAACGGGCGGTGTACTGGTGGTCGCCGGAGATCGCCGATCTCCGTGCGGCCTGCTCCGCGGCCCGGCGGCTGTTCGGGCGCAGCCGCCGACGGCGGCACCGTGACCCTGAGGTGGAGGCCCGGCTGTATGGCAGCTACAGGGAGTGTAGGAAGGCCCTACAGGCTGCCATCAGCCGGGCGAAAGAAGCGGCATGGGAGGAGCTGCTTCAAACGCTGGAGGGGGATCCTTGGGGCCGCCCGTACCAGATCGTACGAAAGAAGTTACGATCCTGGGCGCCCCCGGCTACGGAGACCCTTCAGCCGGCGATGGTAGCGAGGGTCGTGGGCGAGTTATTCCCCGACCCTCCGATGCTACCGGCTCCTCCCATGCCTCCGCCTCGGGCGGAAGTCGAGGAGGTGTCTGACGGTCCTCCCCTAGTAACGGAGGACGAAATGGGGGGGGCTGTTGAACGCCTCCTCAAACGGCGGAGAGCACCCGGCCCTGATGGTGTCCCGGGTCGGGTGCTCGGCCTGGCGCTGGGCCATCTGGGAGGGTGGCTTCGGGAACTGTTCGACCAGTGTCTGTCGGTCGGACAGTTCCCGAAGCCCTGGAAGCTCGGGCGGCTCTGCTTGATGGCAAAGGCGGGCCGCCCTCCGGACTGCGCGTCCGCGTATAGACCCCTCGTCCTGCTGGACGACGCCGGTAAGATGTTGGAGAAGATCATCTCCTCCCGGGTCGTCCAGCACCTGGATAGTGTGGGGCCAAATTTATCGGACGCGCAGTTCGGCTTCCGGACGGGGCGTTCCACCGTGGACGCTCTCTGCCTCTTAAAGTCGCTGTCCGTGGAGGCGACTTCCCAGGGGGAGAGGGTTTTGGCGGTGTCCCTTGACATCGCCAACGCCTTCAACAGCCTGCCGCACGGAGTTATACGGGAGGCGCTCTGTTACTTCGGAGTGCCCCCGTACATGCGGAGGCTGTTGGAGGCGTACCTCGACGATAGGGAGGTCGCCTACGTGGACAGCGGCGGTCGGATGGTCCGACGTGCCACGAGGAGAGGTGTTCCACAGGGGTCGGTATTGGGGCCGCTCCTGTGGAATATGGGCTACGACTGGGTGCTCCGCGGCGCGCTCCCACATGGAGCGCGCCTCATATGCTACGCGGACGACACCCTAGTCGTAGCCCGGGGGGGGAATTGGGAGGAGTTGGTGCGCCTGGCCACGACGGCCACAACCCTCGTGGTCAGGCGCATAAGGAGGCTGGGCCTCAGGGTGGCCCTCGAGAAGACTGAGGCCCTACTCTTCCATGGGCCTCGGCGAGGGCCACCACCTGGGGCCCACATAATGGTAGAGGGCGCCCGGATCAGGGTGGGGACCCAAATGAAATACTTGGGTCTCACCCTGGACGGGCGCTGGCAGTTCGAGCCCCATTTCGCGGGGCTCGGGCCGCGAATTGCTGGGGCGGCGGCGGCGCTCGGCCGGTTGCTCCCCAATATAGGGGGGCCGGGTGCCGGGTGCCGCCGACTCTACATGGGAGTCGTGCGGGCGATGGCCGCCTACGGGGCACCGGTGTGGGCCGACGCCCTCGGTGCCGCCAACGTGCGTGCGCTCCGTAAGGCGCAGCGTACGGTGGCACTGAGGGCAATCCGGGCATACCGCACGGTGTCCTCGGCGGCGGCCTTCACGCTCGCCGGCTCCCTGCCCTGGGAGCTGGAGGCAGGAGTTCTCGCCGCCGTGTACGAATTCACGGCGGCGAGGAAGCGTAGTGGGGAGCCTCCGGCTCTCAGGGAGATCGAAGAGAGGAGACGGCGTCTTAGAGAGGACGCCGTCGAGAGGTGGATGCAGGACCTGGCGGACGCGCGCTTCGGGACGTACACCGTTGACGCCGTCCGCCCGGTCCTGCGGGACTGGTTAGGAAGGGAGTGGGGCTCCCTGACGTTCCGACTGGTGCAGGTACTAACCGGACACGGTTGTTTCGGGTGGTACCTGCACCGGATCGCTCGCAGGGAGCCGACCGCCGCCTGTCACGAGTGCGGCGCTGACGAAGACACCGCGCAGCACACTCTCTCTGAGTGTGCGGCGTGGGAGGGACAGCGCCGCATTCTGGCGGCGGCGGTAGGGGAGAATCTGTCGCTGCCGAGTGTGGTTTCGGCCATGCTCGGCAGCAAACAGGCGTGGCAAGCGATGGCCTCCTTCTGCGAGGAGGTCATCTCGCAGAAGGAGGCGGCGGAGAGGGCCCGCGAGGCAGACCCGCTAAGTGGCCGTCTCCGCCAACGGAGGATTGGCAGGAGGAGGCAGCGCTTTGCCCAACTCCTCCTGCCACCGTAGCCGGACCTGAGGGGATGGGCCGGGGGGCCCATCTCCTCATTGCACAGGTCCGGCGGACGAGGGGGGGCAGCCGGCGTGTACCCGGTCTGTCCCTCTATAGGTAGGAGCCCGGCGGTCACCTTCCGCCGGGCGGACCGTTGGGGCGGCTCTACAAGGTGATTAGCCAGCACGATCCCTTGCCGCCCCAACATTACGGTCGGACGGTACACCGTGGGGTTTTAGTCCGTGCGAGTCGGACATAACCCACTCTCTCCCCCGAGAGGGTGGGTATCCATAAGGGATTTCCCCACGATAAAAAAAAAAAAAAAAAAAAAGATAGGTCGCGAATTGCATGTATCAGGCAACAGCCAAAGCCGAGGTGTGCCGCGCACCCTTGAGCTAGTTGTCAAAATAAAATCGGCTGAGTGCCTTAAGCGCTCGCCTTAGTAGTCCAGTGAAGCTGTTAAGACCTTCCTTGGTCAATAGCGTAGTCAGTTCGAAAAAAAAATGATTGGCCAAAATATAGTAAAACAAAAAAAGTCGAGGTAGTAATGAGGACTGCCGACAGAGATGAAAACTCAAAACAATGAAATAACTGTGTTCTCTTTTGAATTTTTACATTAATTATAAACCGAACTATTTAAATTTCATTATTTTTATTCTTATTGACATTATTAACATTTTTATACAGTTTATGAATTAATCAGACATATGATGGGCTGCACAATTTCAGTACAAAATATAAATGTTAGCTGTACACAGGCTGCTATTACTACGCGTTGCTAGTCCGACGCAGGCCGCGTAAGCGCAATACGGGCGGTCACATTTACTAACGTGCCATGACGCAATTTTTTGAAGTTATACTTCTTTTGGCGCGTTAGGGAAAAATGATGAGAGTAAATTTTTGTTATGCGCTCGCACACCGTCATGAAAAACCGACACCCTGAAGTTAGTCAACAACAGTCAACAGAAGCTATAGTCAACATTTTGTTTCTTTGTATTAAAACTTTCAATGTATTAAATACCTTTTTTCTATTGTCAGTGTCGTTTTTTCTACAAACGTAGAATAAGGCATAAGATAAAATGTTTTAAAAGATTTTTAACTTGTTACGCCAAATAAGTATAACTTCTAAAGCGTGTACATAAGTACACACACTTCTTTTTTTTATATAAAGAGGAAGCAAACGAACTGGTTGGTCACCTGATGTTAAGTGATCACCACCATCCATAGACACAAGCAACACCAGGGGAGTTGCAAGTGCGTTGCCAGCCTGTGTATGGGGGGGGGGGGGTAATGAATGGGGGAAGGGGAACGGAGGTAGGCCTCCGGCGCTCTCACAAGACCGAACCTACACAATGAAAGAAGAATTAATAATATATAAATAGTTATTTTCTTAAGGATGCTACATGCTACTTATATGAATTCAAACGGCTTAGTCCATATAGAATTACTACAAGTTTCACGAATACAAATCGTACAAAAACATTTGTAGACAGATGTAGTTAATACACATTACACGGAGTTTGAACGCGGACCGGCATTGTCAATATTTGTGTAACTGACCCCAAGAGACCCACCGCGGAACACTTTCCGGGAATTCTGTAGATTTTGTTAGAAAAAAGTACCCGTATATCTATTTAATTCTATATTTTTGTTGTGTTGTACAGCTGGAGATGGTAAAACTATTAATAATTCGATGGAATTAAAGCTATGTGACGGACGAATACTAATGGAAATATTATAGTCCTTGTCAGTATTTTTGGCCGCTCTGAGTATAGCCGTAGTATGTTCGGGCTTTCATATAATCAGTTTAATACAAAATGAAGGTTGTATATTGGATTCTTAAATTAACTCTTATTTACCCCTTAAGGTATCTCGATGGTATATGACGTAATACGTATTTATATCTAAATTTGTGTTGTGTGTTAGCTATCTACGGTTATTTTAATTATTCATATTATTATTAGCTATCCAGAGCGGTCAAAAAGTTTGACGCGGACTATACTTTCGACTGGCATTTTGTAAATGATGCAACTTATTGCTTTGTAAAAAAGGGTATACCTCGCACATAAACGTATTAGGTTTTGCACGAATATCATTTTTTGCCGCCATTTTAACTTTGTTTGTAACTCTTGTAACCTGTCATCAATATTATATTATTTTGTCTTACAAACTGTGCTGAGATAATTTCAGCATTTCAACAAAATCGCGGCCACTTTTGATAGAACTTTCCACTAGATGTTCGTGATATCGCAGAATTAAACCGTGTTGTAATTTCTAATCGAATTCAAATTTGCATAACAACTAAGCTATATTACTGAATATGTCAGTAATTTTATGAAATATAGGGTTTCTAAACAAAAAAATGAAAAAAAAACCACTACATGACAAACAACTATCCCGCCAAAAATCAACTGAATAAAAAAATTAAACGGAGAGCAAAAACTAACTGAATAAAAAGAGCTCAACCGACACTATCGGCGCAACTTTTTTATTCAGTTGTCGTTGAAAAATCATTTGCTAGTGTCATTGTACCACGGAAATGTTAATTCGAGTTCAATACAATATCGTTTTATTTCTCTTATAACATTTTGAAATCTTTGGTCAAAAAAAGTGGACAGTTTACTTTATAGTACAGGAATCGCTATTTGACTAAAACTTGATAGAGGGATTTTCACCAAAAAATTGTAAAGTAACGTACGGTTGCCAACAAAAACTATATAATCCTATATAACTAACCCTCTTCCTGCTAAATATTGCTATAACTCAAGTAATTACTACATATCTTTGTGTAGTTTGAAACAATTATTATAATAGATATATCTAATAATAAACACATAATTTATTGAAATTATTTACACATATATATAAAGTTGAAGAGTCTGTTTATATTATCAAAATAACAGCTTTTTACTAAAAGAATATGAAAGCATATGTGCTACTTTTGAAAATTTTTTTTGTCAATATTTGTTTGTTCCGAATAACCTCCTAAACAGTTGGGTCGCTTTTGGACTTCCACTGGAAGATATTTTATGTTATAAGGAATAACATTGGTCACTTTTATTTGGAAAAAAAAATCCGAACAAATATACTTGACCAGTGTCCCGAACCGCGCGCAAAACTCGCATATCTTTAGAGAGAGAACACATCTTTTTTGCTAAATTCCAAGCGATTGAATTAGCTGGTAACAGATGGTTTAGTTATACGTAGAATAGAAATAATGATATAAATTTTATATCAATTTTTTTTCACGGCAAAGCATAGCACTATTGAAGTCTTTATTAAATTCATCTAACGTTAGTACACCACAATATATTGTTATTTAACAGGGGGGAATGAATGCAATACTTAGCTCAGATCTGTACTACTATTTGAATACTAAAGTGGTTGTAGTTTTGTTTAAATACGTTAATGTCTGGAACTATCGGTCGGATTTAAGAGATTCTTTTTGCTTTTTATAGCCTATTTATCAAGGAAGATTATAAGGTGTATAATATCACGCTATGGCTCTTAGGAGTAGAGTAATTTACGTACAAAATGTAGAGTAAAGAGTACGTTTTTGTTTTCGAACTGACTACGCTATTGGCCTGAAAGGTCTTTACAACTTTACCGAACTATTTTTTTAATGTTTTTTTTTTCGAACTGACTACGAAAGAGTTACGTACTATGCATACGTACTATGTGTACTTACTAAGCGAAAACGATGTTATAGCACTGGCCCGCCGTTTAGTCCAATACGGGGAGAAGATGGGAAAGCAATTAAACATAAGAGAAAATATTACTGACTTAGGTTATTGCCTAAGCCGAACACCTAAAACATTTAGATCGTAAATAACGCAGTTTGATTAAATTTTGATCAATCTATGCTCTCGATATTATGACGTGGAGTATTCATGCATCGGTCACGTTTTATAATAGCCGATGTTATTCCAAATATCAGTGCACAATACGAGTTCAACGCTCCGGCGATTGGAAACAACGAAAAAAAAACCTAAATTGACAGAGAAGTGCGAGTCGAGTTTTATTATGCAGAATACTTTACAATTTGCATGTAATTTTAAGTTTAACGTGTTAATAAATGGATTCCGAAGATCGAAATGATTTACGGTGATGTGATTCGATTATATTTTATTGTTATGATATTATGTTTGATTTGTATTGGGTTATAAATTAGGAATATTAATTTAATGTAAGAGGTGATGTTCAGAAAAATTAGAAGAATAAACAAAGTGAAGAGTAAAGTAATTAGACAAAAAACCAAAATAACTGATGCTCTCAACACTACATTTACACTAAAATGGAACTGGGTTGGGCGCAGATATTCCGATAAAGGACGGAGCATAGATGTACTGTAAGTACCTGTAAGTGTAAGTAACTGTAAGATGGAAAAGTCAACAATGAAAGAGGAAAGTTGGTAGACCAATACACGGTCGGCTCATGAGACTACATTGACAGAAAATGATTAGATCAATATAGCCAAGGAAGAAGATACATGAGGCAGGTATCAAAACAGGAGTCCATATTTCGATCAAAGAAGAATTAATATAAAATAGTAAAATAAGTTCTAAACAAATCTACTAACAAAAAAAAATCTGTTTTTTTTTTATAATAGACTGTGTGACGCTTGTCCTCTGTCTCATCTGAAGGAAAGTGAAGACGAATCCTAGGATCTAACGCATTCACCCAGTATAAGCACATTCACTCTTCTTTTGAAGGTCACTTCATCATACACTTCAGGAAAAACAGACGCAGGCAGCGTATTCCACTCCTTCGCGATTCTCATAATAAATGACGATGCAAAGCACTTCGTCCGGATGAATGGTATGTCAACCGCGAATGAATGGAGCCTCGTACGGCGTCTGGTAGTCCTAAGATGAAACGGAGACGGTGGAATTGGTTGGTGCAGATCTTGTGCACATTCTCCAAAGTGTAGCCGATAAAATACTACAAGACAAGCGAGCCTACGCCGATGTTCCAGTGTTTGCAGTTTGGCTGCTAATAGCGATTCGTTACCGACAAGTCTTGAAATATTCAACAAATTGCTTTATTATTATAAATAGGAATAGACAACGAATCTATAGTCCTTGTCAATATTTTTAGTCGCTCTAAATATAGCCTTATGTTTGGGTTTGCGCAAAATGCAATCAAGATTTTAATATAAAACAAACTTAAAATATAGGAATCCAAAGTTAACATTTGTTTATCCTAAGCTGTCCCGATGTTATACATATATTAAAATACGTAGTTATACTCCCAAATTTGTGTTCTTATAATGCAGTGTATTTGACGGTTAGCACATTTTAATCCAGAAACTCCGACCCGCAATAGACCCACGACCATCGACAGTCAATTCTGTCATATTGATTTGAAAGCAACTTGAAAACTATACACATAAAAAATTATCTGCTATAATAATATCATTTCTAAAGAGAACTATTTAGAGAGATCACCAGACCAGTTACAATTTTCTCTCCGAATTCCACTTATTTCAAACAATAACAATCACTTTATAATACGTCAAACTAGTTTTATTACTTATGCTAAATTCACATTATTAGTCTCGTACTAAACACAACATACTATTTCATTAATACAAAATAACTTAGACAAAAATAAAAAACAGCAACATTTGTTTTGGGTAGACGATTGGCATAAATTATTCCAACCAACTTTCACGACGCCCTCCATTCATATTATGTATAAATAATAATCTTACAATTTTATTTGCCTTATAGAAATTTATTATGGCCAGTGGCAAATAAATAAAATTCATAAAAATGTCAATTCAATGTTTTTTATGTCTTCATTTTTCCGTTGCGATTTGCGATAGATAAGTAGTTATATATGCTCATTTTTGTTTACACTAACGTAACGTATTATATCGAAAGTTCTAATAACAAGATACGCTTTACTAATTCGAAAAAAAAAACGTTAGAATATAGATAGATACTAAACCATTATTATATATAAATATTAATTAATAATAATATTACTCAAAAAAGTGTCTCAAGTTCCGTTTTAAAATATTATTTAGCTAGCTTTTCTACATATTTCCGCTGTATGGAAGTCTGTCATATAGTCGTATATGTCGATATGATTATTTAAACCATGACATTTGACTAAGCAATCGTACTAATGACGTGGTATTCGTATTATTAACCGAGTATCTAAAAAAATCACGAACTACGCTGGTGGCCACGAAATGGGATATTCTCATATAGGTCTTAAAACCGTCAACATCTCAATAAATATTTCATAACTGTATTCAGTTACATTGATTTATGTGATATTCAAGGTACTCGGTTCTATTATTAATTTTAAATTACTTTTGGTCTATTGACCTATTAATAGTTCAAAATGCGATCATATATGATTACGATATTTTTAAATACATCTCCTCGTTTGTTGACACAATATATGATATACATGATAACCTGGTAAGGAACTTCCATTTTAAAATATAATTTAGTACGGGTACTTATCGATTTCCGCCACAAAGCCAGTCACTTTTATATAAATTTCATAAATTCGAGGTTCTAAAAAAGTGGTTAAGTTTGTGACGTTGTAGGCGGTAATCTCAGGAACTACTGGTCCGATTTGAAAATTTCTTTCAGTGTTATATAGCCCATTTATCGAGGAAGGTTTTAGGCTATCATCACGCTAACACCAATAGGAGCGGATCACTAATGAAGAATATTTTAAAATCGGGGGTTTTTTCCTCTTGAGAGCTTCCGCGTAACGTTAGCCCAAAGTAAGTATTTCACGCGGACGAAGTCGCGAGCTGATGCTAGTAATACATATACTAACACTAATTAGTGTCAACACACTCAGTAGTGGGGAAAGGTTTTCAACTTGAAAATGACGAACCAAAAAGAAACTTGAAACAGAACTTTTTATAGTTTCATTACGATAATTTTGTACACGTTAAGTATAAATCTTTCAATTTATAAAAGAGGTGCGATTGAGTAATTACAGCATTGATTTATCAACACGAGATTTATTATTTATTGACGAGCGTTTTGATTTATCATTGAAGTTTCCGTGCAGAACTCTAAAAGCGTCCGTTCGACACTTGTCGACGGTAGTGCACGCGCAATTACGCGGTTAAATTACTTCACGGCGGAGCATAATTTTCTCGTCTGCACTCGTCGAGTCTTTCGCTCCCCCTCCTCCCCCTTCGTAACACCCGTCGCGTCGCCGCATCGACTAGTTTGGTCTAGCAGCGTCTCATCGCGTTTACAAGAAACGTACTATCATTTTTTACAATACATTTTGATTATATCGTGGTATCTATACGTATAAATAAAGCTGAAGTGTCCGTAGTTTATCCGAACTAATCGCTAATTTTTCGTATGTTCCACTGGTAAATAGACGACATTTTTTTTTTTTTTTATATCATAGGAGGCAAACGAACAGGTGGGTCACCTGATGTAAGTGATCACCACCGTCCATAGACACTTGCAACACCAGGGGAGTCACAAGTGCGTTGCCAGCCTGTGTGGGGGAGGGGGGAGGAAGGGAAGGGGAAGGGGAAAGTGGAAAGGGAGGGGAGGTGGGTCTCCGGCGCTCTCACTGACCGAACGAAACGCAGCAATGCAAGCACTGTTACTTCACGTCGGTTTTCTATAAGAGGGTGGTACTACCCCGGGAGAGCCGACCCATTCATGCTGAAACCAGTAATAGCTTCAACGTGGCTCTACCACCTACAAGTGTCTCTTCTTACATTTCATTATGCTCTTATGTGAGAGTTAAGCAGTAATCATAAAATTAAACATGGGTAAGTTTAGGGCAGTAAATGTTGCAGAAGTTAAGTAATAATAACCAAAACACATTAAAAAATAAATAAAAGACTGTCCATAATGAATCCAGATAAAACACGTAACAACGTGTACATAAATAACTATGTAGGTTCCATGAAACAAAATCATTTTTCATGAAACGACGTTGCGGCCACCAAGCTAGTCTAAAATGCATTTTTTTAAAGGATTGTTCCTTGAAGACCTTACTTATCATGGCAATCATTTATGGGGTAGATTTTTATTATGCTGTACTAATTTTATCTTGGATAAGATATCTTTATTTACTATGAGATTCCCAAATATAGATTTTTCATGATCTGTAGATTTTTAATAGACTAGCTATTACTCGCAAGTTTAAATTAAACTTTAAATTTGATCTACCTGTTAGGAACAGTACATTTTTTCTGGAAGAAAGGTGTAGTAACCACGATTCTAATAAGCAATACTCGGTCAGAGATGTGTGTTTTCTTATCGTGGAGAGAAGTGAGGCTAACGGTGTGGTGCTTGGGTTTTGCCTCTGTACATAAAATATATTGTTGAGATAATAATCAACACGGAAGAAGTCATCGGCATTAGTATTAAAATAAATATCTATCATTAGTTAGTATGACTAAATTCAATTACTGTGGTCACACTATCATCACACTATCAGATTTAAACGAAAGCAATGCAATAATTATAATAAATAGACAATTAAGTTTATTCCAAATAAAAGTATTTTATCTGAACGTAATAAAGTTTGCTCTTACGTTGGTATTTAATTAACGCTCGTGGAATCCACATCACGTTGTCTCTCACGTTTTATTTCGTCGATCGACTTTTTTTTTGTTCAGCCTATTTGTTTATATGAAGTTGCTTTTTCGAAAAAAAAAAAAAAGAATTATATTTATAACTAGCTGTACCCGCAGCTCCGCTCGCGTTTTTTTTAAATCGTATTAAAGAATTATAAAATTGTGAGACTATGTACAATTATAGAAGTGGTCTTTAAAAACAATTGTAAGTACGACATGCACGCCACTTATAGTAACATGTAACGTGTACAATAGATAAATAAATAAATAAATACTAACAGCGTGCCAAATGAGGTTTGTTATCAGCAACATATTTGGAACCTTAACCCACAATATAACTACCTCAGTGCTCACTTACACTGTATAAGGAACTAATGAAACAATAACTTAAAATATTATTATAAAGATTTACATTTACATTACATTTAATATACATAGCCATTATAATTAAGATTCTGTAACTATACAAAAAATAAACGCTTGTCTTTTCCGCAATAAATTGAATTATGGAACTCTTTACGTAATACGTTTATAATCTAAGATCCTATTAGGAAGACCTCTGTATCATTAAAGTTATTAATAATTATAATGTCGAATTGTAAACAATAAGCTGGTAATTATTTATCTAATTAAAAATAAACAATGAGTTGAAATCTTGCTAAATTTCATTCGAACAAAGTCGCGTGTAACAGCTAGTCTAAAATAGAATAACCTCAATTACTTTTTATAAGGCTCGCTATCTACCAGTGAAAGTCTCGTGAAAATAGATCTAAGCGTTTTGGTGATAGCACAGCGGACGAAGCCACGGTTAACGGCTAGTATAAACTAAAATTGCCTAAATTACTTTTTGTAAAGTCAGCTATCTGCTGGTGAAAGTCCCGTGAAAATCGGTCCAACCGTTTTGTAGATAACATTGCAGACAAAGCCGCGGTTAATAGTTAGTCTAGTTATATTTAGTATAGTTATATAATATATAGTTATACATAGTATATATATAATATAGTGTAGTTATAGTATAGTAATATAGTTAGTATTTAGAGTAGCCTAAGTAACCCGCTGTAATTTCAGCTATCTGCGAGTGAAATTCCTGTGAAAATCGGTCCAGCCGTTTCAGAGATTAGCCGGAACAAACAAACAGACAGACAGACAGACCGACAAAAATTTTAAAAATTGCATTTTTGTTGTCAGTAACGTGTATACTTTCGTACCCTATCAGTAAAACAAAATATTTTGATATTACATACAGACACTTCATTTTTATTATATGTATAGATAAGCGAGGCAGTTTGTTAGGACGGATAGTAGATAGTACAGTAGTAGATAGGATAGTAGATAGATAGAAGTTTGCAGCACTTTCACGTAACAACGATTATACGGAATTTTTATAAACTTATATATTACTTACTAGCTGACCCGTGCCCACTTCGTTGGGCGGTAATAGGCATTATCAAATTACAACTTTTTTCTAGAACTCAATCATATATCTCTCATCGTTGGGCTAACACGCAGCGAAAACTCTCAAAAGGAAAAAAACCCGATTTTAAAACATTCTTCATTGGTGCTCCGCTCCTATTGATCTTAGCGTAATGATATATAGCCTATGACATTCACAAATAACGTGGCTTTCTATTGGTAAAAGGATTTTCAAAATCGGTTTGGTACTTCCTGAGATTACCCCCTACAACGTCACATACTCACAAACTTTACATCTTTATAATATTAGTATAGTATAGATATACACTGCATAAAGCATTAGTTACACTAAGATAATACATGGAGTCATCATTAACACACACGAAGCTGTGGGCGTGCGGCTACTAGTGATTAATCATTGCAATAATGTAATAAGGACAATGATTTTGTATACATCGAGTTTTACTTGCTATTGTTGCGGTTGTCCGATTCACGAAAGTATTTTAACATAGTAGTTTACGACCTCTTCCATATCAATATCTATAATCACAATCAAATATATCACATAAAAATAGTATTACGCGATTGCATACTACTTACTTCCTTTTTGATGATGGAAAACATCGTGAAGAAACCGATAGCATGGAGAGAGTGTTAACATAGTTACTTACCACGTCCAAGTTAAAAGCCAGTCTCTCTAGATTTAGCAATAAACATCAGGAGAAATTGTTATTAGGAGCAAAACTAGCGCCGAGTGATCACTCGGGACACTATCATAGGGCGCAGAGAAGCCGCAATCCTGAAAGAAATCATCAGTTAGTCCTACAATTATATCTCATGCACCACTGATAATGATTACGTACAGGAGAATATCTTACTTATATCACCATAACAATATACGTTTAAAACTATAATATGTTCTGAATCTAAGATTAATATATGGTTTTTAATTTCCCAGGTAAATTCGAACCGCATCCCGCTGCTAGTTTCAACATGGGCTACCTCATGGCGCCGTACCCTTATCCAAACGGTGGAGCGCATCCTCTGCCAGTCACTATGGTAAGTACTTATAAATATAATGAGAAGTTTAATACTAGCTGCGTCCACGTGGAACCTTATGTGAGAAAACAGTGACTAATAAAATCATTTGAATATATTAAGTCCAATTTACTTATCTACTTTTCTCTCGTACTTAAGTCGCGTCGTCATTAAAATCACAATGACATGTGATAGAGTGAATACACATAGTCAGGGGTACATAAAAGGACATAGGGTACTTTCATCGTGAAAAAAAGTAATGCTCCTAAAGTATATGTCCAAAAACCTGAGCGAAGAATACTATTAAAAAAAATGTATGCAGTAAATTTAGTGCTATAATTTTCTCTGGCCAAAAGAAACACAATAATTATTAGTTCGACTATTATTTCTTATAAAGAAACTGTTCTATATAGAAAAGATATCGGATATCCAAATTTTAATAATACACCTATGTTTCACATAGATAGAGTTAGACCTGTATTATCTTTAACGCAGAAACGACCCGGAATAACGAAGAGTAAAATAATCTTTATACAAAAAAAACACCCTATATAAAACGGATTAAAATAATTCTATCCAAAATATTATTGTACATAAAATGACAAAAAAACATGCACTTATCAAAATCTTATCGCGGCTATCTATTCATGTCGGTGTTATCGTGGTAACAGATTGTAACGCGCGAAAAATATTACACGTTATGGCCTAAGATATATAGATACAGTAGGGTTGTGTCGCGTCTCAGCGGCGGCCTTCACGCTCGCCGGCTCCCTACCCTGGGAGCTGGAGGCAGGAGTTCTCGCCGCCGTGTACCAATTCACGGCGGCGAGAAAACGAAGGGGGGAGCCTCCGGCTCCCAGGGAGGTAGAGGCGGAGAGACGGCGTCTCAGGGGAGACGCCGTCGAAAGATGGAAGCAGGACCTGGCGGACGAGCGGTTCGGGCGGTTTACCGTAGACGCCGTCCGCCCGGTCCTGCGGGAGTGGATTGGTAGGGAGTGGGGCTCCCTGACGTTCCGACTGGTGCAGGTACTCACCGGACACGGTTGTTTCGGGTGGTACCTGCACCAGATTGCGCGCAGGGAGCCGACCGCCGCCTGCCACGAGTGCGGCGCTGACGAAGATACCGCGCAGCACACTCTGTCTGAGTGTGCTGCGTGGGGAGAGCAGCGCCGCATTCTGGCGGCGGCGGTAGTACCGGACTTATCGCTGCCGAGCGTGGTTTCGGCCATGCTCGGCAGCGAACAGGCTTGGCGAGCGATGGCCTCCTTCTGCGAGGAGGTCATCTCGCAGAAGGAGGCGGCGGAGAGGGTCCGCGAGGCAGACCCGCTAAGTGGCCGTCTCCGCCAACGGAGGATTGGCAGGAGGAGGTGGCGCTTTGCCCAACTCCTCCTGCCACCGTAGCCGGACCCGAGGGGATGGGCCGGGGGGCCCATCTCCTCATTGCACAGGTCCGGCGGACGAGGGGGGGCAGCCGGCGTGTACCCGGTCTGTCCCTCTATAGGTAGGAGCCCGGCGGTCACTTTCCGCCGGGCGGACCGTGGGGGCGGCTCTACAAGGTTGATTAGCTTGAACGATCCCTTGCCGCCCCCACACAACGGTCTGTCGGTACACCGTGGGGTTTTAGTCCGTGCGAGTCGGACATAACCCACTCTCTCCCCCGGGAGGGTGGATATCCATAAGGGATTTCCCCACGTTAAAAAAAAAAAAAAAAAAAAAAAAGGGTTGTGTCGCGTCGGCACAGTATAAATATAAGAGACGTTACGGAAACTACCTACAAACGTTCGACAACGGCACACTCACTCAATCATGCGCATCGACAAGACCTCTATGAGGTTGTCGCGGTCACAGTATAAATATAAGGCACAGTACGGAAACTACCTACAAACGCTCGAAAACGGCACACGCACACAAATATGCACATCGACGAGAGCTCTAAGCGGTTGTCGCGGTCACAGTATAAATATAAGGCACAGTACGGAAACTACCTACAAATGCTCGAAAACGGCACACGCACACAAATATGCACATCGACGAGAGCTCTAAGCGGTTATCGCGGTCACAGTATAAATATAAGACACAGTACGGAAACTACCTACAAACGCTGAAAAACGGCACACGCACACAAATACGCACATCGACGAGAGCTCTAAGCGACTGTCGCGGTCACAGTATAAAATATAAATATAAGACACAGTACGGAAACTACCTACAAACGCTCAAAAACGGCACATGCACACAAATGTACACATCGACGAGACCTCTAAGCGGTTGTCGCGGTCACAGTATAAATATAAGGCACAGTACGGAAACTACCTACAAACGCTCGAAAACGGCACACGCACACAAATATGCACATCGACGAGACGTCTAAGCGTTTGTCGCGGTCACAGTATAAATATAAGACACAGTACGGAAACTACCTACAAACGCTCGAAAACGGCACACGCACACAAATATGCACATCGACAAGACCTCTAAGCGGTTGTCGCGGTTACAGTAAAAATATAAGAGACAGCACGGAAACTACCTACAAACGCTCGAAAACGGAACACACACGGATGCGCATCTTTGTGTGAGTGTGCCGTTTTCGAGCGTTTGTTGGTAGTTTCCGCATTGTCTTGTATATTTATACTGTTCCATCGTGCAACTCTTTAACACTTTGGCTGCCACGTTGTAATTACATGTTCCTTTTAGGACGCCACAGGTGAATTTTTATAATAATAAAACTTATAGCGCTCTGGTCAACAATGTCCAAATGTCGTCATAAGAGAAACAGTCACCGGTCATATAGTACCAACATGGCCGTCAAAGCGGTAATTTATTGGTTAGACTTCAACTTATTGCAAGACGACGTGCAGTTCCCGTCAAACATTTTCACCGCTGTGAGTATAGACGCTTAGAACACAAATTTAGTGATAAAAAAAATGTTACAAATAAGATGCCAATTTTAGATTTCACATTTCTATAATAATATTACCTATTTTACCTATGTTTTGTATGAAACTCTTGACGATGTTGTGCGCATTAACTTACGTCCATCGTCAGAGTGATCAAAAAGATTAGCTAGGACTGTACGTTATGAGGAAACGCGGGCGATTTGTATTCCATGCAAACGTATTTCTCTGTTTTGGTTTTTGGATAATTAAACTAGATCATTTTTTTTATATAATACGATTTATATTTATCATTGTCGTACCTATTTTTTTTTTCACATATTAAAATTTACAACACAGCATGCTCACAAAATGTCCCAAAAATTATCTCACCGTTTTCAAGACACGCAATACACAATTTTGAGGAAAATAATAAACAAAACAATAAAAGCAATCAAGTAGGTTGTATTTTGTGCTCCACATCGGCTCGACAATGGTCACGTATTAGTAAATATAGCACAATCGTCCAGACTCGCCCACGGCTCTCTTGACAATGACGCTTGCTATTTGCTTACCAACACGGGAACACACGAGACAGCGTATGTATGCTTTACCGCATACACTACATAGGTAATATTGAGTTGGGGTGTAGCAGATTTAAGTTTTTTTTTTTCGTAACCGAGACCCCAATTATGTATTTTGCTAGAACAAAGCAATGATAAAAATAATTGTATAATAGGTCTTTACCTATGAAATTGCCGTTCTGCAGTATTGGCCATTTCAAATCAAAATAATTTTTGTTTGGCTAAGAATTCTAATTTCAAATTAATTTTATTTTAAAAACATGGAATTCTTTTTCCAAAAGTAGTCATTTGTTTATTGATTAGTGTTACATTTTCATCGCATTTCAATCTTTTTTGTCATCATGGATACGGTAAAAATTCGAGTAATTATGGAATATGAGTACCGTCGTGGCAGCAACGCGGCACAAGCGGCACGCAACATCAGCGACGTTTACGGAGCTTACACTACAAACCAACGCACCACCTGTTATTGGTTTGCTCGCTTCCGTTCTGGGAATTTCGACCTGAAAAATGAACCTCGCGGTCGTCCGAAGACTTTGGTCGACAATGACGAATTAAAGGCGATTGTGGAAGCTGATGATACACAATCTACGGCTGAATTAGCAGCAGCTTTCGACGTTAGCGTCAAAACAATATTGGTCCATTTGCGTCAAATTGGCAAAGTAAAAAAGCTTGACAAATGGGTGCCCCACGAACTTAATGGTCGCTAGCGCGAAATACGCGTCGAGACGTGCCTTGCACTGCTCAACAGACACACAAATGAAGGAATTTTGAACTGCATTGTTACCTGCGATGAATAATGGATTCTGTTTGATAACCGCAAGCGCTCAGCAAGTTGGTTGGATCCTGGTTCAGCACCTAAACAATGCCCTAAACGAAAACTTACCCCTAGAAAAGTGATGGTCACTGTTTCGTGGTCTAGCGCCGGTGTGATTCATCACAGCTTCCTACCAAACGGGATGAGCATTACTGCAGATGTGTACTGTGAAGAACTGAACACAATGATGGAGAAGCTGGCACATCTCCAACCAGCATGGTCAATCGCTCGTCTCCGCTGCTCTTGCACGACATCGCGCGACCTCATACTGCACAGCAGACGGTCTCCAAGTTGCAAGAACTGGGGTTGGAAGTTCTCCGTCATCCGCCCTACTCACCAGACCTTGCACCTACAGACTACTACTTTTTCCAGAATTTGGATAACTCCTTGGCGGGAAAAAATTCAATACCCGAGAGGCAGTACAAAATGCCTTTGAAGAATTTGTTGCCTCCCGTTCAGCTGATTTCTTTAAGAAGGGCATCAATAAACTGCCACTGCTTTGGCAAAGATGCATCGATTGCATGGGTGATTACTTCGATTAATACAAATAAAAAATACATGAAAAAAATTCGTTTAATTTTTTTCATACAAAACGGCAATTTCATAGGTAAAGACCTAATATTTGTTTGAAAATGTTTAATTCACCACCCTAAGTACTGAATGAATACTTTATAGCAATTTTTAATTTGCTATCGCACACTGGTGTGCACAAAGCATTTTCTTGTAGTCCGGTAAAGTTGTTAAGGCCGTGCTAGGCTAATAGCAATAATCAGTTCGAAAAGAAAAAGAAGCATTCTCTTGTAGCTAACGTATTGTGGAAACGATAAGTTGTGATGTAACTAGTACAAATTAAAAGAAAAATTACTCGTAGCAAGTTTCTGGTATTATATGTTACAAATGCGAAATCGAGTTTGTTATTAGGAGTACAGATAAACATATCGTGCAGATAACATAATAACAGTGACGCATCGCATGTTAATATCAGCACCTCCAGATATCAGTATTTTTATAATTTTTTTGTCACTTTTTACAAAAATATACATTTATTTCTAATTTACACTATTCTTAATCCAAATTTATTAAATTTTTTTTTTTTTTTTTTAGTTGGATTTTTTATGAAAGCGTGTTTTTTTAGTTTTTTTAAACTATTATTTATTTTTCATTTTTTAGTTAAATTTTTTTAACTTTTGTTTTCGGATTATTGCATTGTCATCGACCTTTGACAGGTTTGCAAAGTTTGAATTAAATCTGATCGTTCAAAGTAGGACAAAATCGAGCTCAAAGGGGTTGGTTACATACATACATACAGGTGAAGCTAATAAAAGCGTGATTAAAAGGGTACCTTTCTTACAAAAAAAAAGCAGTTCGCGAAGCTGCGAGATCTAACCAAATTTTAATATGGGACTCTGTCGTAATATATCGGTATTTATATATCTTAATATATATATTTCTTGTGTGCGTGTGTATGTGACTGAACTCCTCCTAAACGACTGGACCGATTTTGATGAAATTTTTTGTGTGCGTTCGTGGAGATTCGAGAATGGTTTAGATTCACAATTGGACCCGGCAGGTGGCGCTGCGATCGACTTTTAGGGTTTTTTTTGTTTTCAAGGCAGGACAACGTCCGCCCGGTCCGCTAGTATATATATATATTCCCACCACTTTGTAAAAAATCTGTATAAAAATGATTACCATTCCAAAATAAATTCTCAGTAATTTTACCGATTTAAATTAGCTCTCTACATTAGTGTTACTACTTATCCCATGCGAAAAAGCGAAATGATATGTAGACAAGGTATACTTCTAAATATTCTCTATTTATCGGTAAAAGTCACGTTAAATTCCATTCAGTCGTTTTGAAGATTAACATAGAGAAACAACAGACGCTTCGATTTTATTTATTGTATCATATGTAACGAAGAGCCATCCCTACATATTATAAAACATAGTCCTCTGCCACGTCTGTCTGTTTGTTCGCGATAAACTCAAAAACTACTGAACGAATTTCCATGCGGTTTTTACCAGTAGATAAAGTGATTCATGAGGATGGTTTAGGTATATAATTTGTCAAAGTTTTTCTATTATTATCAGGGCGGGATAACGTCCGCCGGGCTCGCTAGTTTTATGTATGTATTTTTTAATTATACTGATATATGATTATCTAACTAAAATAAAGCGTCACGTTTTCAAAAGGCAACTGTTGTAGTGTTAATCAAAGAAAATGTCAATGCCAAATTATGACGGTCGAACTGTGGAAATGTTGTAATATTATGAATATTCGATAAATTATTACTTAACTTGTAATAATGTCTTTAGACACGCGTTATTTTAAGAGTCAAGTTCTTCTACCACTACGTATTACACTCTCCTAAATAAAAAACGTAAAAAAAAAAGATATATGTATGGAAAAAACTCATTCTGTAATGTATCGCTATAACCGTACGGTAGGCTTTAGTAATAACAATTTTCTATCATCATTCTACAGTACAAACATAGAGAGTATGGTAAGAAGTTAAGCATTAGATCTGAAATGTTCAGTACAGTTACTTTGGTTATGTATCCGTGAGTACAGCTAAACCTGAGCGATGGAGAACTGGATAAGCGAGAAAATTCTATAAGTGAGAGAAATGCCAGGACTTATTTTAATATTCTAAATCCTCTATAACCAAGAAACAGAAGCCTCTATAAGAGAAAGTCGTGTTTCCCTCGCGTGCCTCTATAATTAAGATTGTCTGTCAGCGACAATTGGGTGTCTTTAACACTTGCTATTTATGAGTCATTTTTATTGCGTGGAACTTAAAAAAAAAATTAGTAACTGAAAAAATACATATAAACATTTAAAAACAGAAATGCCGAAGATAGTAACAGAATTTTTAAAATAAATATTATATTAGTGTAAGATTTTGTAAGCATCTATATTTATTTGTAATGAGTAATACCTATACAATTCAGAAGCCTATATTTATCACTGCATATTCTGCATGCTTTAGATTTTATAAATGAGAAAGGCCACTCTTTAAAATTTTTGAGCGATAAAGAGATTACGATCCCTTGAACTATGACCTATCCAGGTTTGACTGTAAATACAAATTCGGTAGATTTAAAACCTGCAACGAGTATTTCAACCATAGCATATGATGTGTCCGTAACGACGACGCTGACCATTGTATGTAGTTCCACATAATCGGCAAGCGCTAAAAATTTATTACGTTAGGAAATAGCAGTATATTTCTAAATGGAAATATTATTTACATTTGCATTCGCTAAACAGTTATTTATCGAACCAGCTGATATCGGTCGTTTCGCTGTGCATTAATAAGTTCATATTAAAAAATGTCAAAAGCTCGATGCTTTCCAAAAATGAGTATACGGCAAATTCTGTATCGAATCGTAATAGTCTTATCCTGATACATTCAGTAGTTCTGGCGTTATTGAGCCTCAAAGAAACTGTATTTTCATTATACATACATATATAAGATGTTATACTATATTGGTTGGTGCTATAATGTTGACTGTCGATTGTTTGTCTCAGTAAGATTGATCAATGTATTTGTGGTTGATATTAAATTTGTACAAAAATCGAATTCCGAGAAATTATGAAATCTAAATAATGTTTTTTTTCAGTTTCATCGGTAATTTAATTTTAGACGCATGTTCAAATATTATGGGGCATTTTACTTACTCCTTATTACTTAGTACACTTCTTATACATTACTTTTTGATATATTATTATTTTTATATTAATCAATAATAGAAGACGTTGAAGTATAAACATAATATGACAATTTGCGAAAGAAGGGAAGAGAAGATGTAAAGAAAACTGTTTAATAAATTGATTACGGTTAATAGAACCGTAATGTGGTAATCATACTACATTATAAAAATAGTTAAAAAAAAACAGTAGAAAGTATTTTTTTTAATATAAACCTGTAAAAGTAATTTCTCTTTACAGAGCGATTTACATGCAAGTTATTCCCTTTTCTAATATTAATCTTATTCCCCTAAGTAATAAGGTGGTCTCAATACTTTGGACCTAACTCATCAAACAGTTCAAATTTTCCTATGATTTTTAGTTTATGTAGGTGTCAACGAGAACATTTGGCTCGTTAACTCCTTTTCAAGATAAATCTCGTTTCTATCACGTAACAGAATGTCAATCGTGTTTGTACAACACAAACGAGGGACCCATCCATTTTGCCGGTTACAAAACGATGTCGCGATATAAAATACTTGTGGCGCCATCTCTTGACACATTGTGTACATTGTTCGACGAAGTTAAAATTTTATTTCACTTTTCAAATGTTAGGCTTTTTTGATATGTTTTTAAATAATTCAATATATTTTCGTTTCGTTTTAATTCCGTTTTTACTTCTCGCGGTTTATGGTTTATGCATCTTTGATTGTCACCTGTCGGTTGGAGTTTTTTCGATGGTACCACTGTTTTTGTATGCTGTAATGCAGTTACTTTATTATGTTTTTCAAAACCATTTCCTTAAGCGATATTGTAAAACCCAGACATCTAAGATTTGTATTACATATGTACATACATATCTCACAAGAATTCATATTTATCATGACATTATCTTTTTACAATACATGTGATTGAGTTATAATGTGCTGTAATATTGTTGTCTCTTGTAACTATTCTATTGATTATATCCTTGAAAGTTTTTCCAATTAGGCTGTCCTTGTGAACTCTATAATTAGATCTGTTATGGATTAATTGTGGCCTTAGTGACGGATGAGAATGGTGTTGGAATAATTTGGTTTTTGGAACCACTTGCGATCATACCTCGTTACTACTACTATGTCCGAACACGCTATCAACTAAGCGATAATAGCTTCAACATAGAAACTAAAAAAATGTTAGAAAAAGACATGGTATCTTTTCTGTCTTCCCCGATATTGCCGTACCGTGTATGTAGTTTTGAACCAACATAATCTGGAACTTGATGTACACAACAAAATAAACCCTAACCCATAAAATCAGATACCGAACACTCGCGTGTTTATTTATAATATATCATAATAATAAACATACGAAGCACCACGATGGTCTTCCACACAGTAATTTAATCGTCCGAGATATATGCACTGTTTTTATTAGATTATTTCCTAGTAATAACCGAGGCACGTGCACGGCCCGGCTTCGAACCCGGGACGCGCCGGAAACGGTAACACAAACATTTTTTTATTTCGGTCTCCATCCTGCTTTAATACCGATGCGTTCTATACTTATCCATACTGTGAGAACTTAGTGGTCAGATGTCCGCTGGATCGAACTTCATCCAGGGCTGCCAAAAAAACGGCAAAGAATTAAATAAATATTTTATGTTTTAGTTGTTTACATATATATCTGAATTGTTGTAGACAAAAAAAAACATAATTCTTTTGTATTCATGTGTTCGTTTTTTTTCTTAAAATTGACCACGAAAAATTTATGAATTATCCTCGTTACTACTTTAAATTGAGCCTTTAGAACAAATCTATATCTATATGTATATGATAAGAACGTAAATCTAACGTGTTTGTACATGTTAAATTTTTGTAAAAAAAAAATGCTGCAGGGGTCTAGGAATACATAATAAAATACATTTCAATCGATTTTAGAAACGTCCGTCTGTCTGTTCATATGAATACACATCACTGCTAAAATACAGTGCTCATGATAAAACCTCTTCAAGAAACTCATAAAGCATATCTTCGAGTAAGATTTAGTCTTTATTTCATAAAAATCGGTTCGGTCTATCAAAAGTTATAGTACTTTTAGTGACGACGCGACTTAAGTGCGAGAGAAAAGTAGTTAAGTAAATGGATTCAATACATTCAGATGACGTTTATTCATCTCTGTTTCTTTATATAAAGTTTCACGTGGACGAAGTCGCGTGAACAGCCAGTTACAAAATATATTTAATTATAGAATTATTGGAAACATCAAAAATACATGTTCTTTCGTCGCCATATTAAAATACTAGTCGAAGTGCATATGAGTATAGAAAAATAAAAGAGATTAGAGATATGAATATGGCCGAATGAAAATTTCAAAAATCGAACGTCGGACCTTGCTATGGCATACGTCAATATCATTGAATACCTAACTCTAATACGCATGCACGCGGACGCGCCATTCAAATCCCTTGGAACGCGGTAAGAAACGAAAAAAGAATCCGCCGCGAAAATATTAAACTCCAAACGCAACAGGTGGACATACCACCGTCTCATTCTTTTCTATAGGGTTTTAAATCTCGTCTCTGTTGTGCAGAAGCCGCCCCTACAGTCGCCGCCCCCGCTCTGGGGCGGGAAATTTAAATGAAGGAGGGGATGGCATGGAAATGCTTTTCTTTTTGCTTGCGGGGGTGTATTTTAGGGCTTTTGTCTGGGTGAATGCGGCCGGCAATTTCGGGGTCGCTTGCGTTCGTTTCGTCTCGGGATTTGAAAATCGAACGTTTTATTTTTTTAAATTTGTGATAGATGACTCGGCTTTTTAAAATATGGAATGAATATTTTTATTCGCATTCAACAGAGAATAAATCATTTTTCAGCGGTTTGTTGAACACCATCTATACATTCATTATTTAAGAAAAGTTATCCATCGGGAAGTGTACCTTATTTTGGTTGAAGGGTACTCTGTGTCTTTTCTTGTATCCCTAACGTTTATGCAAGATTTTATAATGGTCGGTTAATGTAGTTAGGCGTGAAAGCATTACACACAAACACATATTCGCATTTATAATGTTATTTAGGGTTATTCTTGCATGATACTGATTATAAAATATTTCATAAAATCTATATATATATATTAAGAATGTAAATCGAACGTGTTGTACTCTTTAGAGTTTTGTGAATAAATTCGTTGCAGGTGTCTAGGTATAAGTAATAAAATAAATTACTTTTATAAAGCATATCCTCGAGTAACATTTAGTCTTTGTTTCATTGAAATCGGTCTTCTCAATCAAAAGTTATTGTAATTTGAATGACGGCTCGAGTTAAGTATTAGAGAAAAGTATATAAGTAAATGGACTTAATACATTTAGATGATTTTATTATTCACCGTTTTTACATGGGTTCCAAGCGCATAAAGTCGCGGGCACATAAATATCTGTAATACATTTTCATGTGTAATTCTAAGTCTTAAAAATAATTAGTAGAAATGATCAAAGAAAACTAGTTTGGGTCTTGTAACATAACATGTTACAATAGGTGGTAGAGTCACGCTGAATCTACTACTGGTTTCAGCATGAATGGGTCGGCTCGTTCGGGGTACTACCACCCTCTCACAGAAAACCGACATGAAGTAACAGTGCTTGCATTGTTGCGTTTCGTTCGGTCAGTGAGAACGCCGGAGGCCCAACTCCCTCCCCCTTCCTCCTCTCCCTTCCCCCATCCCCTCCTCCCAACACAGGCTGGCAACGCACTTGCGACTCCCTGGTGTTGCAAGTGTCTATGGACGGTGGTGATCACTTAACATCCACCGTCCGTTTGCCTCATATGACATAAAAAAAACATGATAAATTTCAAATTTAAAGTTTATGTTTTTATGTAATTAATTTATTCCAGATATTTAAGACTCACTTCTCTTGTACTAATTTAAAAAATATATTCCAAATAAATTGTCAATTCGTCCTAAATGTAGTTACTTGATCAGTCGATGTAAGAATAGACGGATGTATATTAGTTTAAAAGTAAGTCGGTAATTTTCCTCCACAAGCAATATTGTTGCATTGTGATAACGTTAATTAATTACTTCTATTATTGTCCGAGAACTATCATAAACAACATTTGCAATATCTGCAATTTAAATTTTATAATTTTCTTTACGCATAATTTTTTTACATTACATTCTCGTTTGAAAGGTCAGTTAATATTGTTACCGTGTGGTTAACTTCCTAACGTGGTAAAATAGTGCTGTGTTTATGTTCTTATAAGCACAAATATGAATGTTCGTATTTTCTTGATAAAAAATGCCGGATGTAAGGCGCTTCTATTATGGAAGTTCTGTCGTAGCAAAGAACCACGACTTTGTAACGGTCACGCGAAATGCAAGTTGATCCTAATGTTGCCAGCTATAGCGGATATCCTTTTGACCGTTTTTATAACTCCTATATTTACTTAGTGCGTATAATTTATTAATTCCGTTTATTTATATTGATAATACCTTTTTTTAGTGTCTTCGCTCCCGTAAATGGAGATCTGATCTATCCATCGGGAAAAATACAGTATTTTTTTTGTATACAAGTATATTTCTGTATACATACCCTATCTTCGTGATAACCGGTTAAGTAGTTATGGTTTTAGAATATAACAAACAAATTTTCGCATTTGTAATATTAGTTACAATTGGAATTTGTTTAGGTACTATGAATACCAGAACTACGTTAATAAGCTATCTAACATCGGGCTGCGATCTCAAAAAAGTGGTACAAATACCATGGAAACTGTAGATCTGAAAGTATAGTAAGCAGGAACATGCCATATGACGTAGGTTGGTCGCCTCATAGAAACCTAGATTTACCAAGAAAGGGTGAGCATGTAAACGCCTATGTTAACGAAGTCTCATCACCCGCGGTTCATTCGTTTTATACAGAATTTATTCTAGCTTACCGAACAGTAATGGGGAATGCAAAATGGTATAAATAAAAAGCGCGTGAAACCGCTTGCCAATGCTAGTTCTATTCTTAAAGCTGTTGTAATTTGTATATGAAATAGTTGAATTTTGTTCAAGATCTTAGGATTTACATTATTTATTGTCTTACCGTATGTATCCTAAAATAATATATGATAAGGTTTAGGTATAATTGACTTCACGGTAAATTATGAAATTTACTTGGTTCTTAACTGAAATCACCGGAATACAACATCGTGTATAGGTAAATATAGTTAAACAAGCCCTATCAGGGTGCTTTGATTTGACCATGATATCTACTTGCTCTAGCTAAATGTACGATTCTAATGCATGTCTTACGTTGGGGAGCCTAAGCTTTAAACACTGTTCCATTAAGCAATTTTTACAATTACACTCACATTACCAAATTTAAATAATTCAGACTATGATCGATTTTAAAATCCAAAAAATGACACAGTTATTCTATTGTTTCTTGTTTTCAATTCTGTCGGTAATCCTTATGACAGTCTCGATGTAATTTTTTTATTTTACTTGGGTAAAAGCGCTTATTATTTTTTCTTAAATATCCCACTTTTTCTGTGTTACACCTGGCAATTCTAGTGAAGTTATGAGAGCAGGGTGAGTGCGGGCTCACGCCGCGCATACGTGCCGTCGATAAGTCGTGATGATACGTCCAGATGGACGGACAAATTGTCGAGATAAATCATATAACTACACAGTTTGTCGCTTGTTTGCCTTAATATCTAAATGATGTATATTGTTTAGTTGTTATCACGCTTCTTGAGACGTACAATTTACGGACAATCAAAATATTATTCATATGTATAACTTGTGAAATTCATTATTTATCTTAATACTTCACCTTAAGTATGTAATGATAATAATTTATTATTATTTATCGTATTCTGTACAGGGAAAGTAATGTTTTTCGAATATATGTATTTTTATATCTTTGGTAAGCTTTGTAGCCTAAACTGTTACATGTTACCGTATGTGTTTGTTAATAACTTTGTCTTCGTTCTACAAGTGACGTATAAAATATTTACATATGTCGTTCGTGAATAAGTATAGAGCTTTGCAGTCAGATTTTAAAATAACTCTATTTGTTATTTTTGTTAAAATGTAAAAAAATACCGTCTGATCCGTGCGATTGTTAACATAATCGAACGATAAAATGTAATACTAAATGTCTCCTAGTAAATCATTAAAAATATATATTTATAACTACATTGATTTAATTAAATTCTTTCTTACTTCTTGTAGGTTTAGCGTTTGACCACAATGGCACCTGATGTTAAATGACGTAGTCTAAGGCGATAAACACGCTAAACCTAAACGACCTAAAGAACCTGCCTTTCAAGTGCAGCTGATGGAACACATTTATAGGTGCTCGACGGCTGTTTAACTTGAGAATGGTATACTAATCTTGTATGCTTAGGAAACAGACCTACCGCCATGTTATATTTACATCACGATGTTATCCTTTGGCGACGCAGTATCCAAGCAAATTACTATTGAGCTCTCATCGCTTCAATCAACTGTATGGATTATTTAACTATGTAATGATATTATAACTCAAATAGAAATTGCATTTATCTATTTAAAACTTCCCACCTTTCTAATCAGGGTAAAGCTAAAAAAACGTCTGTCCCAGCCTTCCGATTCGGCTCCGATACCGTCCATAATTCCAACCGGGAAAATCATTACACACGCCCCGATAATTTGGGTTCGAGGCCCCCCTTTTCTACCCCCTAAACTCACCGGCCACCCCGCCCGCGCTGCATCTCATTTCGTAACCCAACTAGGTGAGGATTCTGTATAATACTCGAATTACTAACCATACGAATATGATCTTTGTGTATAATGAACTAAAGTACAATTCGGCTTATCAGTAAATCGGCAGGTTCATGCCAATTGTTGCTCTGTGCTCGTCGCTGTAAAGTCACGATTTCTTTGCGCTTTCTCGGTCCTCGGACCCACTCTTAGGGGGCGGAGGGGTGAATTTCCACTGAATAATATAGGGGAGATTTCCTCCTCTTATTTTTTTTTCGTGAATTTTATATTTAAGAAAGGGATAAGATTTTAATGTGGGCGCTCCCGGCTTTTATTACTAGCGATTGTGAGATATACCCCCATTGTTGGGAGTCTTGATGCGTGTACGGTTTCCGCTTAAAGTATTCTGTATGGGAGATGTGTCCCGAGGACTTGAGTTATGCTTTTAATGACGATTTGCGAAATGCTCTCCCTTTTTGTGCGACGTTATATTATTTTACGTCGCACGGTTTCTCGTAAATAAGCACTTTTTACGGATTTTCTCTATTTCGTTGTTTATTTTTCCGCTTGGATATTTGATATTATCTTAGTTTTTCATTGCATCGTCTGACTGCTCTTTGTTTATTTTCCTTTGCATATCTTATATATAAATAAAAATAAATTGCCAAGTGTATGTAAGTGCATCACTTATGATACGATATATAACTGTTTTTTCCTTGATCTGTGTAACTTATCATATTTATTATCCATAATAGGTAGTCGAGTTATAGCAAAATGGATAACGCTATATTCTTTGTGTTCAAATAAACACATCAATTTTCATGTCGATCGATTGAACGGTTTAAAACTTCATTTGTTACAGCGCCATCTAGTGTCAAATAATAGAAAAGAGGTAGCGCAAAAATCTTCTACACGTAAAAGACTTACGTGAGCCAACTTTTATGATGATCCGTCTAACTTTGTTAGACTTTGTCATACACTACCTTTTGTTCGCGGCTTCGGATACGCTTTTATATTGAAATTACTATACAGTCCGAGTTACTCGCCGATAACAAAGCTTTCTATATAGGAAATAAGTTTTTAGATCGGTTAAGTACTTTTTGAATATTCCATTATAAACAATCAACTCTTTTCTTTATGGAATAGCAGTAAAGATATATCAATATGTATTTTATATATGTTACGTATTGTTGAAGATCGTTGGAAATATTAATCTTATACGAGATTGATTCTAAATAAGGTGTTAGTAGAGTCATAAATCGTGTATGATAACATTTGACATGACTATATAAAAGCTTATGTTAATAAATTACAGGTTAACAAGGTGAAACGCAAAAAAAATATGTTAACGATAACTTCGCATCAAACAAGAAACTCGTTGATCAACAAATGACGTGTTGAACATAAGTTAAAAAAACAACACTTCAACTTTGATATAATATTTTATAATCATTGAATCAAAGTGTAATAAATATTCCGCCCACTTATTACAGACGCCTCTGACGCCGGAAGCTAGGCCGCATTCTCCGTCTTCGCTTGCCCTTGAACCTAACTAGCACCTTGACAATAACTTTGATTGGTATGGTTCAAGTTATAAGCGTTATTTCCTTGGAAATATAAATTACAGCTATTTTAATATAGTCGTGTAGCAGTGCACTTACATTTTGTAACTGCTATATCACAGGTGATAAATGAAATGTATTTAAATATAAACGGATTATACAAAAAAAATCTACACGAGCACCTCTTTTAGTATTTGACTATTCCGATCATAGGATGATAAAAAAATAGTGCGTGGAGTCCCTCCGCGCGGAAAAAGTGAAACTTCGTAATGTGAAAACGAAAATAGGAAGGAGTAGAAACTGATTTTTAGTGAAACCATATTATCTCTTTAAGACAAACTTTATTAATATTGCTTACAATTCACAATTGATCGCATCTTTTAATTATCATTTTCGAGTGGATAAATATCAAAATCTATAACATTTACAATGGGATTGTGATAACTAAAGTAAGATACGAAAAGTTTGAGTTCTAATTTTTTAATATTTCTTGCAAAAACTGTATCAAGGAATATTGGACGTTACTCGTTGCTAACGCTCGCGCTGGCCTGTAACAGGTATACTACTGTCTCTTTGTATTCCCCCTTAACGTTAAACGTTTAACGCAACCTTGTTGGAAGTCGTACTAGAAGTTTCACTTCAATATACGAAAAGTACTTCTAGCAATTTTAACCGAGAGAACCCTTTTTAACTACTCGATCTGCTATATAACACATACCATATGAAAAATAGCAGTGATACAAATTAACAAATATCATATGAAAATTAACATTTTAGTCACTATTATCGTGTTAGGTTGTTATTTTGATTTATTTCTGAAATGATTAGGTGTTGCACACTGTTTTAAAAGGCAATTCACTTTATGTTCACTTGCCCCTTATACGAAAATCAATTAAATTCAATTTAAGTTTACGGTTACTTTTAGTGCAGAACAATTATTTATTGAAGTGAAACGGTTGCGTTAAACGTTCAACGCTCCTGAGGAAGGGGAATAGAAAGAGACATAACGAGAAAAATAATCAAATATTACGTATTGTACTTTAGTTATCATAATCCCATTGTAAATGTTATAGATTTGGATATTTCTCCACTCGAAAATGATAATTAAAAGATGTGATCAATTGTGAATTGTAAGCAATGTTAATAAAGTTTGTCTTAAAGAAACAATGTGATTTCACTAAAAATCAATTTCTACCCCTTCCTATTTTCATTTCCACATTACAAAGTTTCACTGCTTCCGCGCGGAGGGACTCCATACACTATTTTTTCGTATATAGAAGTACGCATACGTGAAGACACACGTGATTTCTTATCACATTCTTTATGAGCTTGTTTGTTTCTTTGACACTTTTTGTTGTAATTAATGGAGACGTGGATATTGATTTTTCAACCGATCTAAGTATTTTCAAGTTTCCGAAAAGTAGGTCTTATTAGTCACTGCACAGCAGCATAGCTTGTGTATTATTTAATTATGTAACAAAAGTCAATGACCTCCTATCACCAAACGGTTAATCGCTACGGCGCGGTATGCTATAATTTTCGTAATCGCTTCTGCTCATGAATCGAACTATATTGACTCACCAAATCGGAAGTACGAATTATATTATATTCGTTTGTCGGCTCATTTTTGATTCACGCACACACACGTACATTATATAGTTCTCGGATTCTGTTATAGTCGCCGCGTTCGATCCGTATCTGCATTGATTGTTTATTGTTTATAATAAATATTTGTTGATTGTATTGTGTTTAAATTTAGTCGTTAACGAGACGTGCCTGACGTGGGTATGTTAGAGGCTATAATTTTTAATACCCTATAGTTTATATAGGCCTTCTAAGAATTATATTTTTACTAAAGGCTAGTATGACGTCACAAGTGTCCAAGTGATTTAGGAACATTTACGATCCGATCCGTTGTTTCGCGCTTTTGACATTCATAGTTCATAAAAGTCGAAGAAACTTCGTAAGTCCCTTAGCACAAATAACTTTTTTGTTGCTGTTAATTTTAATAGTAATATTATATTGATACTGAACTACTTGGAAAAACAATTAGTTTTTAATAATATGTAGAAGATAAAGATGTTTACTTGTGAGTTATTCTTAGAAGATTGACATACTCGTATATACACTTACGGACTTTTATCTGCAATTTTTAAGACTAGTGTATTCTTTTTATTTTTGAAGTTATACTTCTTTTGGCGCGTTAGGGAAAAATAATGAGAGTAAATTTTTACGATGCGCGCGCACACCGTCACGAAAAACCGACACCCTGAAGTTATTACGATGCGCGCGCACACCGTCTCGAAAAACCGACACCCTGAAGTTAGCTATAGTCAACATTTTGTTTCTTTGTATTTATTGTTTGTATTTTTTTGTATTATAACTTTCAATGTATTGAATACCTTTTTTCTATTGTTAGTGTCGTTTTTTCTACAAACGTAGAATAAGGCGAAAGATAAAAAATTTTAAAAGATTTTTATCTTGTTACGCCAAAGAAGTATAACTTCTAACGGGTGTACATAAGTACACACACACCTTTTTTATTAAAATACATCATAAACTTTACTTTCAATAACTATAATATGCATTCTTGAAAAAACTCTTTATAGCATGATCTACAACCATTAAAGTTCGCTGTGGAGTTTATTAGAACTGAATACATGCACTTTCAGACGTGTATATCGTCATAGTTTTATAATATATACTTAATTAAATTTATATACGTTAGCAACGTTATAAAGCACAAGGTTTCCGAAGCCTACAAATCCATATTTGTATATTTTTTCAAATCATTTGTATCGTCTGATTGTTTTTGATTGAAGAAGGCGTTAGTTTGTGGAAATCCATTATCAAATATAGATGACACTACTTTGCACTTCCGCCTGGAACTGATTAACCACTACAACGAGCCTCGCCCGATAGCATCGGAAGAGTCCACATCGATCTGATGATGCTCCGTGAAGGAGTGAACAAGTGTTATCGATTTTAGGCGTAGTGGTCAATCAATTCTAGGCGGAAGTGTAAAGTAACGTTCACTATAATATTTGGTTGATTATTATATTATTTTTATTTATGCGGCTTAAATAGCTTTGGCTTCTTAAGTCTGTGTCTCAACCTAATCTATTTCTAATTTGGCTAATGGATATATATCACTTGATATATATTTGTAATCGATATATTAAAAACCTGGAGTTATTTTACTAATGCAGAAGTTAAACTGATGCTGATGGCTCTCCGCTGTCTTCTTAAATGATACTAAACTTCAAGTACAATACGGAGTGTGCCTACGGGAACGCTATTGATGGAAACCAAACAGTGGTGTATCGCGGTCTCTCCCCCAGGACTGTAAATATTCAACTACTCGCAGTAAAATAATCAAACGTTGCAAGGGTTGAAACCCAGTCTCATTATACTATACACATTATATAGAGAGATACAATATTGAAACTATTGTCGATAGACATTTTCTAATTATTATCATATTTATTGTTTAATACAGTTAAAAATATATCATCTATATAAACAAAAATTGCCAATATACGTATGTAAGTGCTTCACTTTATTTAGAAAGGTTGCACATATTTGACTAATTCATTTTGTTGTCTTTGTAAAATTGCCAGGACAAGTTGTATCGTGTCGTATAAGAAATATCGTACGTAAAAATGAAAAAATACATTTAAATCTATACATATAAAAGTGAGTGAATGAATGGAATAGAGAGATATTAAAAAAATATTGTGAGAATTGATACATTGATGTTCAGTCGCCATTTTAATTCATTACATTGTCGTACTCAAACGAATAAATTTGATGCTTTTTTGTTATTAGTGGGACGCTGAGCTGGCAGCTAGTTTAAAATAATTATGAGATTTATTTCTTTATACAAATTAACAATAAGTATTTCGACTTTGTATATAAACAGCTCAGAATGATTCCTCTAATCATCACGAAACAGTATTTTCTTCATCATAAAGTCAGACTAATTGTTTACGATGTCCTCAATGTCGCGTTGACTTACTGTTCATTTGCTATACAACGGCAAGGGGCCGTCGAGGGGTGGGCAGTAATACTTTTAAAAGCGTCATCCCAGTCGGCACCCTTCAGAGAGCTTTGTCGGATATCTCATTGTGAGGAGGTTCGTGGAGAAAAGTCGTTACGTAATGTCGACTGCACAGCTACGTGGATGTCGACTTTTTATCGATTCTCTATTCTATATTCAAATACGTATCGTATTATAGCGTATTTTATGGCAGGAGATAAATTTATAATTTCGCGTCATGACATACTAGTAAGTGTGACCGACCGTATTGCGCTTGTGCGGCTTGTTCCAGACTAGCGACGCGTAGTATAGAGGCTTGAGTACATGTAATATTGATATTTTGCAGCTCATCACACGTTTGATTGATTAATAGACTTTATAAAAATGTATTTTATATCATTATTAGCGGACCCGGCAGACGTTGTCCCGCCCTGATTAAGAAAAAAATATTGACAAATTATATACTAAAACGTTCCTTATCAATCACTCTATCCACCGGTGAAAACCGCATGAAAATCCGTTCGGTAGTTTTTGAGTTTATCGCGAACAGACAGACAGACGCGGTAGGTGACTTTGTTTTATACTATGTAATGATTGCTGCGAGCGCCAATAGATAATAAAACCACACTAATGTTAATAATTTCAATAAATTCTAAAATTTAAATATTGTCATTTACACAATAATTCATGTAAATATTCAAAAGGGAACACATTTATTTCATTGTTTTTAGTTTTCACTTCTGTCGGCAGTCCTTACGACTGCTTCGACTTTTTTTTAAATATTAATTACTAACTAGGCGTTACGACTTCACACGGATGTACCACTGAATAAAATAGACTAAATTTTCCCTTTACAATATGAACATATAATGAAATAACATTACAATTTAATTAACTGAACGTCAGTCTGTCAATGATGTCAGTATTTTTCAAGATTTCCGTATTGTCTTCTGTCACACTCACTCCCACAATTTCTATATGAAGACTTTTTAACCCAATTGTTTTACTTATGATTTTTCATACAATATCTGTCATACAAACCTTGTCCTGAGAATTACAGACATAACATAAAGAGAATTGGCCTTGTGGTTTCACCGGTGGAATATCAATCCGATGTCCGCAGGTTCGAATCCTGGCATGTACGCATTTTTCGGAAATCGCGTACATTTACTAATTTAAATTTGTAGTAACACTATCGGCTGACGGTGAAGGAAAACATCGTGAGGAAAGCTAAATTTGAGTAATATTCTTATAAATACTACTGTATGTGGGAAAACATAGAACTGTGGATTCCTCAGTTTTTGATCACCAATACGTCGTGGGCTGGCGTGGTGATTATGCCCATATCTTCCTTCGGGAAGAGGCCTAGTGCCTTGCATTGGGGTCACTTACAGGCTAATGATGATAATGAGCTAGGCGCTACAATTTCGCACGGGTGTACTCCCGAAGAAAATAGACTGAATTCTCTCCTTTAACTGAACGTCGTCAGTCTGTCAATTATGTCAATATTTTTAAAGATTTTATTGATTGTATTGTATTGTAAGATTGTGTTGTCTTCTGTCTCACACACTTTTTATAAGTAGATTTTAACCCATTTTTTTTTACTTTTTCCATATGATTTTTCAAACAATACGTTTCCTACAAACCTGCCGTAATTGTCCTAACAATTAAAAACGCAACAAAAGAATTAGGAAAATATGTGTAGCCATTCTGAAGTAATGCACTTACATTATGGAGTGGAGGTAAGGAGAACCGTCTGTGTGTATAGAAATGTGGTCGTCTGTATGTGCTAAATTAGGGTCGCGCTAAAACCATAGCCGCAGCAACACGGTTCATTATTGTTCTGTATTAGTTATGTTAAGTTACATTTAGCTAATTATTTCGGATTTACCATATCCTTATCCTACGCTAGCGCCATTTTGGAGGGTTTGGAACTATTATTTAGTGCTTAGATCTGGGCACTTTTTCAATATGTCCCCCCTATAAGACAGTTCTCACCTCTACTCTCCTTATCTTATAAACATTCAGCAATTGATTTTTATTTCTGTAAGACTAGCGGACTGGGCGGACGTTGTTTCACTCTGATAATAAAAAAACCTTGACAAATGATATACATAAACCTTCCTCGTGAATCACTTTATCTACTGGTGAAAACCGAATAAGAATCCGTTCAGTAGTTTTTGAGTTTATTGCAAACAGACAGACAAACGTGGCAGACGACTTTGTTTTATAAAATGTAATGTAAGATGTCATGAAATTCGCATGTCACTTTTCAATATTTTAATTCCAGTTATAAATGATGAGGTGCTTCATTCTTTATTAAAAAAAAAAAGGATTTTTTAACAGTGTTTGAAATATATTAGTTAAATATTTACCACAGTTTTTTATTGTTATTAGGGTAAACTATTATGAGATATAATATATACGTATAGTCTTGTCTGATTTTATTGAGGTATACATTTCTAGTTAGATCGGAGAATTCGAACAATCCTCGTCTCACCGGATAGTAATTGTCTAGAAAGTCCTATTTCCATTCCCCCTTGACTCCCCTTTCCGACGTGTGCAAAGCCTCTACTCCCCAAACCTCCCTCGCTTACTGCACCGGTCTAGATTTTAGATTCGAAGACTAATCTCGTTTCCAATTCGAATATGCCGTGTGTGTACATTTTCGAAACACACATGTTGTTATATTGTTTTCTTTATTTCTTGAGGTTATATTGTTCTAGCGATTACCAGCGAGTTCGTCCGCGTTCGATTAAAATAGAAATCTTAATAATTTTATAATCTAATGACGAGTTCGTACTACACATTCCTTATGAAAAAAACTTAGGTTTGCTAAAAAATAATAGTGTATCGTTGTCAGTTATATCGAAACCCATTATTATAATTATAAACTAGCAATCTCCATGTCTCCTATCACTTTAAATCTATATAAATCTAAATCAATAGTCGAATGTACGTAGGCGCATTATTTCAAAACAGCCGTACCGTATGTACCTATTTGGCTAATTTAAAAAATTAATGACAGATTGACTTTCAGTTGCTATATTTTATTTCATTAGTACACCCGTGTGAAGCCGGGATTTGTAACTAGTTATAGTGTAAAAATTAGTAACAAGATGAAGCTCAGCACTACCTAATGGTGAGTTTTCTTTTCCAAGAACATAAGGGAGTTAAAACATTACCTTCAAAATTTAGTAAAAGATATTCAGTAACAGTCTACCTTTGAATTGTCGTTTAAACTCGGTCAGTTATGTGGAGAAGACACACTATAAAAACGAAATATCTGCAATTTTTATAAAATATATCACAAAAAAGGCAATACACGTTTAACGACTTCCCAACCATATAAAAATGAATGATGAACTCATAATAATCAACAAGCGGTTACAATAAATATCCGAACCCCACACGTCTAAGCTCCGTTGTAACGTGCACTTCAATTGCACGAATTAACCCTATCCCCAACGAAACCCTTAAGGGAGCGTCCAATTTCACACCGACTGTTGCTAAAAATGAAAATATTAAATCCAATTTACCGACTTACCCCAAAATTACCCCTCGATTATCTGTACATAAAAAAAACATGAATTATGACTATTATAACCTCTCAAAAACTATTGTGCGGTATTAATCGTCGGCATAAATACGCACAGTGGGCCACCCCGCTTATTTGCGCGCCCAAAAAAAAATATGAATATGATTTTATGGCAGGTTAAATCCATTATAAGTGGGGATTAAGTCATGAGTAATATTTCTATTTGTTAGGGGCATTTAACGAGCTATTTGACGCCTTTTCGAATCGCGTGCGGTTTGCGGGGATCCATTCATGGCGAGATAACCCGTAATTATTATACATCTCGCCACTATAGCGGTATTTTGTGTTTGTTTTCATGACAAGCGAATTATAATAATTGATGCGGTGATTAAATACGTGTTCGGTGCGGCTTTTTAAATTAGCCGCTTTATCTCACGCTAATTCAAATCAATTTTACGGTTTGATATCATGTTTTTATTGGTGTATCATCCTTGGTTATTTTTATTATGCGAACGTGTGTGAAGTTTTACCTTGTGGCTTTTAATATCAGGTTTTTATCCTCATAAATATGGATGTTGTCCTCGACGGCCCTCGACGGATGTCGTATACGCTTACAACATCAAATATGTACTCAGGACACACATAACGTGTATTAATTTTCATCGAATCCAAAATCAAAGGACCAAAGTCCCATGAGGCGGGCCCGGTGATCTAATGTCCGCGTTCTATGGACAAAGCGGATTATGTCCTGTTGTCATACTATTTCTAAGATATTAACATAATGTGGTGACGTGATTCCCTTGTTGAGATTTTTTGTCTTATATTCTTCACGCCTGGCTTATTGTGTGGTCAAATAGAACTTATCTTTGTCGTCCTCCTTTATTTTTTCTAAGAAATCATTTCTTGTAGGTCGTATTAGTTCATATAATATTCATCGCCGAGTAAGATAAAACGTGATGTCATTTTATTTTCCAGAAACAGTATCGAATTATAAACCGGTTTGCGTTTGAACAACTTATAATAATGTTACAATAAACACAAAGCTCGTTCGTGTAGCGCAAAAAATACCCGAGTAAAAGCGAAATTACTAAAACGATTACCGACTCCCCACGTTTGCACACAAAATACTCAATTACGTCAACGAGGAAAAGAAAATATTAAAAAAAAATACGTTATTGTAAATACTAAAGAAAACATACCACACCATTACCTTCAACACAGTTGTTAAACAAGCGAACTTTTCCCACAAAATGTGGTTTTTAGACGTTAATATTTAAAAAGTATTATTCGAGTAATTGTCCGCTTCGCAAAATAATCTAATGGGCGGTCTTTGAAAAAAAATCGATTCACCCATATTTGTTGTTAATTATTGTCGGTTGAGCCGTCTTTCCGCTTCTGCTGGTTCGAATACGATTTAAGACCCTCCCTGGTCCAATTACAGAGTTCTCAAAAGTCCCCCCTCTGGCCCTCCACTCTCATTTTTAGATCGAGCCTCGTTTTAATGACCTCTCGAGCGCCCGATGTTCATTTGTCGCAAGGGTTTTGCGTACGATTATTTCACTTTTTTTTCCTTATTTTTGCCATGTAATGATCGAGGCCTGAAGCATTATGTGCTTGACAATGTTTTGGTTTTTTTTTCTTTAATAGGTAATGTTTTTAATAGATTTTATGGTGAATTATACAATAACATGGAACCTGAATTGTCAATTTAATCATTACATAGTATAAAACAAAATCCTCTGCCACGTCTGTCTGTCTGTCTTTTAGCGATAAACTCAAAAATTACTGTATAGATTTTCATGCGATTTCGACCAGTAGATACAGTGACTCATGAGGAAGATTTATATATATAATTTGTCAAGGTTTTTTTATTACCAGGGCGGGACAACGTACGCCGAGCCCGCTAGTACCGTATAAATTAATTTGGATATAGAGGAAGTTCTGCAACAATGGGTGTAGGATTTAGGTAAAAAAATGACGCATACTCCTCTATATATAAATATAAATTAAAGTGTCTGTTGGTTATCTCGACCGATCTCCAAAATGACAAAACCGATTTTGATTAAACTTTTACTGTAAAGAGGATTTTATGGAATAATATCAAGGATAACCATCATTTTGCTTTTACGAAGGTACTATAATTTCATAGGCAATGTTAAAACAGCGAAAAGGTTGCTAGAGGTAAGTAGTAATGAAAAATTATTAAAAAAGGTTTTTTGTGTAATTGAAAAAAAAAATACTAGCATTAGATTTTAGATTAGGAATTTCATATGTTAAGTGAAAGTAACATGGGTTGTTTCAACCAAAAAAATCTGCATTAACTCAAGCCAAAGCTACCAGCTAATAAAAGTTCATTTAGCTGCGGCATTTCTCTCATGACGTAAAGTATAATTCCTGGAAGTATTATTATTTTTATTAGATTTTATTTTGTTTAAAGTACAGGTTCGCACCCCATATTAAAAAATTTGTCCCCATTAGTTGTCCCGTGGTACATTTTGCTGACGCGAGGGGACTCTTTGTGCGAGTTGTTTGGAATCCTGTAATTTTGTGCGATTCCGCAGTTTGCCCTGGTTTCCTATCGAGTGGGGCTACGATATTAATTCAAAATTACTGCCCTTTCATGGCTTTTGTTGTCAATTTTTTAATCTTCACTAACATGTTCGTACGCATTGATTTCGAGATTGATTACCGTTTTGTTGACTTTATTGTCTTTAACAATACTTATAGTGCGTATTCAAATCAATTATTTTTTTATTTATTTCTTCTGCACACTATTTTCATTCTGAAATAACTGTGGTCCAAATTTATACACAATCTTGGTTGAAATTCGTCCATAATTAATTAATTTCAGTAAAGCTCAATAATGCCTAATTAACAAAAGAAAAAAAAAAGAAAATTGGTGGACATATAAAGAAAAAGGTACTGAACTATAATTATACTAACTTATCTTCGCCTATTTATAACAGATAAATGGTTGTCTGAGGTAATCTCTGAAAAGACTTAACCGATTTTGCGGAGACTTTTATTAGTAAATAGATATATTTTCGGAGTACTATATAAGTTACATATAATTACATTTTTCTTTAGAGGTTAAGCAGTAATAATATTTTATAAAGCTAACTTAAAATCGTTAACGGGATTTTAGATTTGCATGATTATGTCATATCACTTTCTTACCATTTCCCCAAGTAGGGTTGGTACAACATGTTCGCCTCTTGCACTCTCCTCTGTCATATCATTTCAGTATTCACACCTTTTATACACATATAATTCTTGACACAATCCACACCTTTTCGGTTTTCCACTACTCCTGTATCCGTCCAACTTCATACTTAAAACTTTTCTGGTTACACGGCCTTCGTATTTTCTCATGATATATCCGAGTCATGCTGACCAATTACTCCTCAACTTCTCTGTCTCTGGTGCTATTTTCAAACTTCCTTCGATACTTATTCCTAATCTTATTCATTCTGGTTACACCACACACCCATCTCAACATTCACATTTCTGCCACTTGTAATCTTCTTTCATACGTCATTTTTCTAGCCCAGCACTCAGATTGTATGGATATGACAGACCGTATAATAGTTTTTCCCTTTAGCTTATAACTGCAGAAGAATAAAACTTTAGAATGATTATAATAAAATCACTATTTAAAAAATAAAACTCAATTTACAATTAATCCAAATAAAAAGGTAGATCTAGTGAATACCGAGACTGTAGTCAATAGAATGATGCTATGAGACGAAAAACTTATTCTCCAGATTTATAAAGTGAAAACCTATAGTCGTGTACTTGATATACGTAACTGATCCTCGGTGAACGAAGTATCATTTCAATCAATTAAGAGTCTAAACTTAAATAAATAAATTCGCTCATCACAGAACTTAAATACACAGACGCTAAGCCCGAACCGATCCTCGTTCGCAAACATAGTCTACATTGTGAACTGTCCAACGTACACCTTCCCAGGAGTTTCAAAAAACATAAATCTGTCACATGACCTTTAAAACAAGGGAGTAAGTGTCAAAATTCCGTACGTTGGCAACGGAATTAAAAATGTACACAGAACTTTTAAAACATTTCGGAACACGACAGCACGACATGTGTCATCACATCATGTCAATGGAGGGATTATGATAACCATCGTGCGGATGCCATCTAGCGTGGGGAATCACCCTTTGCGATCTCTCGACTCCACTCGGCGCTTAGCGACTATATCTTACCTTCCACTACCAAGGTATTTTCAACCGTAATTCGATGGAATAAAGAAGTAAATTAAATATCATCGGTGTAAAAATCCGTAGAGTTGATCCTGAAAAGACAATTTAACCCTAAAAAGTGGTGCATGGACATTAATCCGCATGTAATATCGCAAATTTGTCATCGCTCCGGCGAGTTCGATTCGAAGCCATCTGTCAGTTGATACGCAATTCGATTTAGTGCTATTAGAGATGTGAGTGTGCTCAGTGGTGGGCCATTTGGATGTTTAATGAGAGGATATTAATTTTAAATCTATAAAAGCATGATATCGCCAAATGTAGCGTTTGAACACAATCTCTTCGATGTTAGCTTAGAGTAAGTTTGTAAACACCTTAAAACATAGAAGTACGGGCTTCCAAGTGCAGCTGTCGTACACACGGACAGGTGCTTTTGACAGATTGTCAACTTGAGGTTGGTAGCTAGCCAGAAGGACTTAGATAAAGCCCTACCACCAAGCAAATTATCTTCTTCCGATATTATTAAAGTTCTTAGGACTTTATTAACACTACGCGTTTAACGATGTGCGTGTTCTTGTTATGGAAAAATGGGGCAATGGTCATGGTGTTTATGTTTTTCCTCTGTACATAAAGTATGTTGTTAAGATAATAAATAACAGACGAAGTCGCAGGTATCAGCTAGTTACAAAATAAAATTTAAAACCAATAAAAGGAAGTCCAGAATTCATTCCGACAATCACTGTTAGATGCGGATACTTATGCATGGCCTTCATACATGTCTAAATACGTAATGTAAATTATGATTAGCTGTAAGTTTTCCTAAGGTTTTAAAATATAAGAAAACCAAAATTACACAGTCCTTATGATACATTCTCATGCGAATGAGGGCTTAAATTAAAAACATACTTCTATACTTAATATTATAAAGCTGAAGAGTTTGTTTGGTTGAACGCGCTAATCTCAGGAACTAGTGGTTCGATTTGAAAAAATCTTTCAGTGTTAGATAGCTCATTTATCGAGGCAGGCTATATGTAAACGCTAAGACTAATAGGAGCAGAGCACCAACGAGGAATGCTTCAAAATCGGGGTTACCGTACGTATTACTTAAAAATATTTTGACCTACGTAAACGAAGTCGCGGGCAGAAGCTAGTAATAATATAAAAACAATTTTATATTGCTACCCCTTACCCTTCACTGTCAATAGCAACCCCTATTAGGAGACGCTTAATAAAATCTACGAGATACCATACCTGAAGCGTAATGTTGCCCTTTTTAACGTCTTATTCAGTGTAACCAGCGATTCGTGCCACTGACGTTAAAGGAACTGCATGGGGATAATAAAATATCCCGATATTCAAACGGCACGTGCCAGTTGTGTAGTCGCGAATGTAGAAATTTTGACTTCAATGTATGTATTTTTAAAAAAAATATTTTTAAATATGTTCCTTGTATTTTAATATTTCTTAAAACATTATAAAACTTTCGCATGTACAATGGAGAGTGTTCTGAGGAACTATTTAATATCGTGCCCTCTTCACCATTTCAAACTCGCCCACCCGCCACTGGTTGGCTGCGCATCCGCACACCTTAAAAGCTAGCAAAACGGCGACCACCGTGAGGTTCTCTAGAAACTTCCTTAGCTCTTCCTTCCTTAGCAACACTAGCGTTGTGGAATGGGTTACCCAGTGCGGTTTTTCCTCAGGGCTGTGATATGGGGCTCTTTAAGAAGGGACTGAAACGCGCTCTTTGAGGTCAGCAACACAACAGTGATGCCCTTGGTGTTGGAGTTGTCCATAGGCTACGGTAACCATTTTCCATCAGACGGGCCGTCTGCATGTGTGCTACCTTTTGGCATAAAAAAATATCCTTTCGATTTTCTATACGGTATTAGCGATTGAACACAATATCACCTGATACTAAATAACGATGTGGACTTAAAATTATAATACGCTATACTTACACTAAAACTAGCTTCTAAGTGTAGCTTCAACTAACCTGTCGTAGTATTGTCTTATGTACTTTGGGTTAATAAATCTGTAGTTCGGTACGCATAACAGATGTTACGGTCACAAATGTGATAATCATCTTGTTTTTCTCCTTTTTTATCCATTGAAATCAAAAACGTTTGGTCCCATTTTTATAAAAATCATGTACACGGGAATGTCATAACCGAATTTATAGTATTAGTAATTTATAGTCATAACTAGCGGGCCCGGCAGACGTTGTCTCGCCCTAATTATAAACAAATCCTTGACAAATTATATACCAAAATGTTCCTCATGAATCACTTTATGCACTGGTGAAAACCGCATGAAGATCCGTTCAGTAGTTTATCGCGAACAGACAGACAGATAGACGGTAGAGGATGTAATTAATTAGCTAATAATCGTCAACATTACTTTTACAAATAACAATTAGTTTTTTTACTTTAATAACGATGGGATTATATGAACGCAAAGCGAATGTTACAGCAATTATCACTAACATTTCAGAAATGTATATCATCATCATTACATAGTATAAAACAAAGTCCCCTACCGCGTCTGTCTGTCTGTCTGTTCGCGATAAACTCGAAACAAACTGAACGGATTTTCATGCGGTTTTCACCAGTGGGTAAAGTGATTCATGAGGAACGTTTTGGTATATAATTTGTGAAGGATTTTTTATAATCAGGGCGGGACAACGTCTGCCGACCAGCTAGCTCATACATAAATATAGGTATAACTATTAAAACCTACTTTGTTTACAATTAAATAATAAATATTTTCATTGCAAATTAATCTGCTTCTATTCAGCGTTGTCCTCAATGTAATAGTACTTAGAATAAATAAAAACGTAGGCTGGATTTTTTTTAATACGAGAATAGTTTTGTTAAAACCAGACGCGTGTCCCGGACAGGGGCGACAGCCGGAAAGGTATCATAATTAATAAAACGGGATGGGTCCAGGGCACGTCGTACCGACCGGCTATACATCCCTTCGAATTAGTATTGAAATGGATGACGTAAATAAAAAAAAGTAGGGTTTTTTGTATAGTTTACTAGCTGATTCCCACGACTTCGTCTGCGTATCTCTATTGTTTTGTTATATCGGATTAGGCAGTGTTTTCTACAAAAGCTCCAAAGCGGTTTGACTTTTTCCGATAATTCCAACAATTATTGTTATATTTCTTTTTTTTTCATATTTCAACCAATTTACCATTTACTTCTAGAGCTATAGGTTATGTTTTATTAAATATTATATTATAGTTAAGGTGTACGAAGTTTGTTTGATAGCTAATAAGAGAATAATTAATTGTACGGTCAGTATTTGTGTAAATATAATGTCGTTTATCAACTTGTTTAAACTCACATAATTGAACTGTATATCTCCTTACGTTCAACCCTGTATAGCGTTTAAAACTCTTATTGTTACTCGTTGACATGATAGTACACAGTACCCGGTATTTGATTTGACATGTCGGGGAGTAGAGTGAGATGTCTTGCTAAGATCGACGTGCTTTGGTTTTGTAAAGCGTTGTCTCTATCGCACAGCGTAATGACTGTTCCAGACAAAGATAACGCTATACGAACCCGAACTTAGATGACTATCGCAGTCTTCACGACGTGGTACGAAATCAAAATTCGGGTACTGTAATTAGTTACATGCTAAGTATTATATGACACAAAATAGCATTTGTACAAATAAAGTAAATCTATATTTTATTTAAACAATATATACATATTTTTATTTATAATCTAAAATATCTATATCTAAATAATCTTTAGTTAAATCAGTTTACTAACTACTAGCGGATACGGCGGACGTTGTCCCGCCCTGATAATAAAAAAATCTTGAAGTTAGACATATGGTGTCCCTACCTTTTTTGTAGGCATTATCAAGCTCTACATCTTTTCTCTAGAACTCAATCATATGTCTATTATCGTAAAGGCAGCGTTCGTAAGAAACGTTTTCGTTCGACCGTCTTTTCTCCGACTTACTTTGCATATCCGGCTACCACAAAAAAGTTTGTTCATTTTTCGAGTTAATATATAGCCTATGACACTCACATATAACGTGGCTTTCTATTGGTAAAAGAATTTTCAAAATCGCTTTAGTAGATCCAGAGATTACCCCATACAACGTCAAAAACTCACAAACTTTACCTCTTTATGATATTAGTATAGACTGACAACCCTTAGTTTTATTTAAAAAAATCAAGATTTTTTTTAATAGTCCAAGGGTTAATCTCTTTTCGTCATACAGTATTTGTACACCACTCAAACAAAAAATAATATCTATATTTTTAAATGTGAATAAGAAAGTCAGTATGATTAGTAATTTATGGTTGATATCGACGACTAGACGCCCAATAGTAAGTTTAAAGGCGCCAAACGTTTATAAAAAACATCGAACGTGTCTCATTTGTTTAATTCAATATTGCAAATTGAACACAGAGGAAATTACCGACATGAATAGATATAGTCTAGGCGGACATAGTGTCGCATCGCGGCGTCCGGCTAGCCAAAACTATACTCTCGCATACAGAATATTAAATACTTCCTGAAACCTACGCTGGATTATGTCTACATGCACCTTGCATTACTACTTTTTAATTAGACTTGTCTAGTTTTTTGTCTGGATCTTTTTCTATCATGTAGTGGTTTTATAGTTTATTCATAGTCTTAATTAATTTATTTACTGCACAAGGGAAGTGGACGGAAAATAAAATCATGGAGCATGAATTCTGATATGCCACAAAAAGTCCTTAGAAAACGTTAACAATGGTGCCACCCTCTTGTTCTTGTTAGAACACTCAATTATCAAAACAAACTTGTAGTATTTATTACCTACTCGACAATGACAGTAATGATCTAGAAGATTGGTTGTCAAAAATAAAATTTAAAAAAAAACCTTTCTCTTCATATAGAAGTGCAATAATATTAGGTACTATATTGTAACTCCCTTGAAACGAAAGTATTAGGTTAAATAAGTCGCAGGTTTCAACTAAGCAACTTATATCTCGCATTAACGCAATTTATGATGTTATATATAAGGAACTGTAGAAAAAATACTTTTTCTAAGTAAGTACTTGATGCTTAGAGAGATAAGCTTTGATGTAAGTCACAAATTCTAATATTATTATAATCAGCCTGATCTTGTTAGATGAAGAGTACTACATCGCTTGCGTATTGTTAAAAATAATTGAAGAATTAAAAGTAAAACAAGAAGCAAAGCGCAGCAGTCGTAAGGACTGCCGGCAGAAGTGATAACTCAAAACAATGGAATAACTGTGTTCTCTTTTGAAATTCGAAATTAATTATAGTCTGAATTATTTAAAACTATCGGGCTTGGCGGACGTTGGCCCGCCCTGATAATAAAACAGTATACACATATAGCTTATGGAAAGCGTTCGGTGAAGATGACGCGAGTTCCATGATTTTTGTTCACCCAAAAAGTGCTCAACGCGCCTAAAGAAGTTTTCAATTCAAAAATGACTTATTCACTTCGTAAAAGTAATTCAATTATGGTTTAGTTAGCAAGCCTTTTCCAATAGTTTATTAAAGCCAAAATTGAAAAGAGGATTTACATTTACATTTAATAATTTATACAATATATGTTCTTTTTTTAATTATGGCACAGGAGAAACAGATGGAGACAAACAAACAACAAACAAAGAGACAAACTCGATGACATCAAATCATTGATGATCAGGATTTTTTGTGAATAATAATTTTCAATATTTAAAACATAATAGAAGACATCTTTGTTACAGTCTTGTGGATTCAAGCTAGCGGTAAAAAGTGATTGGCAGTTTTTAACTCAAAATCTATGCCACTCACTGACTTTGTTTCTTCTTAAAAACATTTTACACTATGACGCAATGAAAATATCGACAATTATCGTGTTATGTAACATCACTAATGTAAAAAGGATGTAGTCGGCTCTAGATTATGATCGATTGTAGGGTTGCCAGTTATCAATTATTTAATATTGTAATATTAAATTTTGAGAACGATTCTCAGTAATGACTTATTTAAAAAATTTTCAAAATTTTATTAATGTGCTCGCCATTTCTTTAATCTTTAACTATATTAGGCAAATAGATTGAACACTAACTAAAAGGGATTATTTATTTTAAAAATCTACTAATGAGACAATTACTATAAAAAACGCGTCATGCAAGAGAGAGAAAAATAACCACATGTCTTTACTTTTATCATACATGTAAATCTATTAAGCTGTAGATAATACAATATTAGTTTTATAGAATTAAAAGCCTTATTTTTCTTGACGAATTCAAAGATACGAATAGAGTCCAATCTGATTTGATGTATAGTTTATTTGGGTGTCAAATTATAGATATGTCTTGAACTGCTGTGTTGACTGAGCCCGTGACCTTCCAAAAGAAGAGTCTTTTGCTATTTTTTGTAATTATAAACACGTATTACTTCACGTCATTGAAAATATAATATAATAAGACCAGCCGTGTTATACGGATCCAAGCGCTGAGCTACGAAAGATTATATGTATCTGAGATGCAAATGTTAACATGGATGTGTGGTGTAACCGGAACGGATAAGTTAAGAATGTGTATATGAGAGCAAGTTTGAAAATAGCACCAATGACAGAGAAGTTGAGGAGGTTAACATGGTACGGGCATATTATGAGAAGAGATAAAAGTCATGTAACAAGAGAAGTTTTGTTTATGGAAGTGGACGGTTATAAGTAAGAAGGAAGACCGAAAAAGTTGTGAATGGATTGTGTGAAAAATGATATGCGTATAAAAGGTTTGAATACTGAGATGACATCTGAAAGGGAAGACGGGAAAAGGAAAATATGAATACGACCCTACTTAGGTTGGATAAGTGTAAGATGATTATAGTGATGACTTCAGGTGATTGAAACAGATAATTTTATTTCAAACTAGCTGTACTCGCGACTCCGTCCTCGTGGAACCTAATGTAAAAAAACAGTGACAAATAAAATCGTCTGAATGTATTAAGCCCATTTATTTATCTACTTTTCTCGTACTTAAGACGCGTCATCATTAAAAATACAATAACTTTTGATAGAGTGAACCGATTTTAATGAAATCAAGATTACTACTCAAGGATATGCTTTATGATTCTCTTTTGAATGAATGAATATATCGTGAACGCAGTACTTTAGCAGTGATGCGTGTTCAAAGAAACAGACAGATATTTCTAAAAATGATTGAATTTTATTACTTATTCCAAGACACCTGCCACAACATCTTTCACAAAAATGTAATAAGTACAGATACGTCACTTTTATATCATTATTATATGTATAGAAGAAGATATTTCAATTGGTAAACTGCATTCGTAGTTCGGTATAGTAAGTTTTACATAATTATAAATTAAAATTATAGACAACCCTACACGTAGTATCCGTTAAGGCGTCGGTTCGCGCGAATTAATTTAATTCTAATATGAAACGTAGGCGGGGCGAAGCTACCGCGATACGCAACATGGCGGCCGATCTTGAATGTTAATACTCGATTATTTATCGCATAATGAGCATAACAGCTTGCTAATATGGATTATGCGCGGAACAGAGCTGTTGCGTCCGCGCACGCTCGAAATGCATTTGTTGTCGATATATTGTTTGAGTACCGGAATTAATTTGATCGATTAGCAAAAACCGCATTGTGTATATTTGATATCATTTTTTTTTCTTGTATCATAGTTTATAACATATTTTCTCGGAAAGGTATTGTTATATCTTCTTCTTACCCTTATCCCACCTAAGTAGGATCGCAACCACATGTTTTCATTTTTCACTCTCCCATGTCAGATATCATCTCCTTTTCACACAATCCGTCCATACTTTCTTGAGTCTTCCTTTACTCCCATATCCGTCCACCTTCATACTCAAAACTTTTCTACTTTGATTTTTTTTTTTCGAACTGCCTACTCTATTGACCTGGCAAGGTCTTTAAAGCTTCACCGAACTACTTGGAAACTTTTGGGGGGGGGGCCCTGGGGGCCCGGGAACAAAATTACCACCCATATAAAAAAAAATTAAAAAAAACTTGATTTATACATCGATAATCAATTTCTGTGTTTTTTTAACGTCGAAATTCTGAATTCGTTGAATTTCTAAAAAATCACAGTAAAGCTCCGTTTCAAACAGACGCTTTAATTAATGTATTTATTAGATAAAATAAACAATATTTCCACAGGCAAAGTAAGTATTTAAGAAATGTTATCTTCGTTTCTTATTTTATCCCCGTAATACTGAAGAAAGCTCGCTAAAAGCCGCAGCGTGTCCAATAAATCATTCACGTCTGTCTGGGACGCGGGAAGTGCCTAGATGTGCGAGGCGTAAGTTCTAAGGAGGCAGGCGACGCGACGCTCAGACGCTGGATGTAGGTGACTGGAGCTTACGGATTTGCCCTCGTAAACTAAAATGAAAACGTTTAATTCTGTGACTTTTAAATCCACTTACAGCGGATTCTCTAGTCTTTTGAAATTTTTATTTATGTGAATTATGTTATGGCCGTGTGAACAGAGATTTTTACCAGCAAACTCTGTTAAAATAAATAGTAAGTATTATAATCTCGCTATAGCCTCTCGTTGTCTCACGTTTAATTCTTCTCAGCCCCGATACCCCACGCCGCGGCATACGGTCCGCCCGCACTATCACTTCCTTACTCAGTTTTACTTTCTGACCTATGCTTCCTAGAGTCGTAGCTTATGTTAGGCCTTTCTCAATAAATAGACTGAAAAATGTAAACAGATTTTTTCATATCTGGCAGGTATTGTTGGAGAGTGTTGTGTTCAAAATAAATCAAATTCTAGAACTTTATAATACTAGGATATTAAATTTCGAATAATAAAATTGTAATATGAACATTGTCCTGACACGAAATAATAAAATTATATTTTTGAAGTGAAAACCGCGATTTTTTTGAGGAAATTGTTAGAGGCAAAACTTAAGGGTTCGCCTTACCGATGACTTGCTAGTAGCGTGTTGAGCGTCAGACTAGCGACACATACTATAGCGGCCTATATAGATGTGATATTGATATTTTGTATTTAGCTTGTGCAAGTGGTTTCCCTTATACTTATGTAGATTTAAAAATGTTACACGCCATATAAATAATTACATATCTATTATTAATTTATTTAAAAGTACGTTAATTTATATGTTACGTAATATAAAAGTGGATCTTTTTTTATGTGAGTCAGCGTTTACGATGAATTAATCGCATTACGATAAAGATTCGATTAACAAACACGTATTTATTGGTTTAAGCAATAAAGGAGACGAGTTTTGTGACCCTGAGATTTTTATAGGTATAAAATAGCGTTGCGAAGAACTCGATTTTAAAGTCGGTGACTTGTTATTCGTTTTTTTATGTGTTATTTTTTCCCCGAGCATGTTACTAAGGTATAAGGGACATTGAAGCGTTGGCTTATATCGCGACACTCTTCTAAAATAATGTAGACTATTACATATTAGTTTAAGTTGTTCTTACGAACATTGGAACTTGCTAAATGTGATAGTTGGAATATAATAAATTAATATAAAAAATACATGTAAAGAGTTACATAAATATTAGATAGAAATAGCAAATTAAAAGTATGTAATACAATATTATATATAACATATTTAATACAAAATAATTTTCTCTCTATAAATATGTTTTTGAGTTAATGGGTTGTAGCCTTAAACCTTAATCTAGATTTCATTTATAACTCCTACAATAAAACTATATTTGCTTAAGGGGTAACACCACATTAGATACTTATAAAGAAGGGTATTTTTTGATTTTTTTTTTATGGAAGTTGAGGTGGATACTTAGTGTTTTAATACATACCACGTCCCTTGATAGTGAATTCTTAACAGATTGGTATGTTGATTTTTATAAGTTTTTTTGTGGTTATACCCTGAAATTTTATAATTTGTCAAGAAATACTTATTCATGTTCAAATGTTTATCACATATTTTTTTATATCTGAGATAATTTAAATAATAAATACTTTTTTCTCCTACTTACTTCCATCATTCATTTGTGCTGTGTTCTAAATTTCAAATGTTTAGCTTATCAGGTATTTAATTAAATAACTATTGTAAAATTCCACATACAGACAAACAAGAGAGAGAGGTAATAAAAAAACCTAAAATTTATTACGTATTAGTTCACACTAGCTGATACCTGCGATTTCGTCTGCTTGTTTATGTATCTTATCAATGTACTTTATGTGCAGAAGAAAAACAGCACTATATCGCTTGCCCCACTTCTGCAAGCAAAGACAAATGTCTGACCGCATATTGCTTTAAAACCAGTTTTTTTTTCGAACTGACTATGCTGTTGGCCTGACACTACTTTACAGTTTCACCGTAAATTAAATCGTAGTTTCTTAAAAATTATATAAAACTAGCGAGCCACGTGGACATTGTCTTGCCTTGTTATTAAAAAAATCTTAAAAGTCACCCGCAATTCCACCTACCGTTTCAATTTATGAATCTAAACCATTCTTGAATCCACCTGAACACACACAAAAAAATCATCAAAATCTATCCAGCCGTGTACAGTGGCGTAGCTAGGTAATTAAGGGCCCTGGGGCAAATTAAAAAATGGGGCCCCACTGCTATGTAAACTGATCAGGTTTTATCAAATAAAAATATGAAATATACAAATACTTTAAAAATGCTAAGCTACTTAAGCTCTTTTTTGTGCACTGCAGGGCAGGTAATAAAAATATTAAACAGTAACAACATAAATTACAATTTATACTTGGTGTAGGTTTGGCTAATAAAACGAAATAGAGAAGATTCAAGGGTGTATTATATAATGGTCGGGCCTACCAACTGACTAAATAACAATTATATTTACAATTTTTACAAAACTGTCATATTTATTTTGAAAATGGGAGAAATTTCCAAAAGTTCATTTCGATCGAGATTTCTGGCAAGGATTCGAGGGCCCCCCTGAGCTTGAGGGCCCCGGGGCACTGCCCCGCCTAGCCCCTAGGTAGCTACGCCACTGGCCGTGTAGGAGGAGTTCAGTCACACACGCATGGACAGCAGAATATATACTTCTATAGAAATATTATAAAACTAAAGCTCATTTATTGAGGAAGGCTATATATTATCACGCTAAGACTAATAGGAGCATCAATGAAGAATGTTTCAAAATCGGGGTTAACGTATATAATATTTAAAAATATTTTCACCTTCTACGCAAATGAGGTCGCGAGTTAGTTAGCGTTAGCCCAAAGTAAATATTCCATGCGGACAAAATCGCGGGCAGAAGCTAGTTATACTTTCATATATATATATATAAAAATAACGATATCGTGATTTTTTTTAAATTAGGAGTCTAAGAAGTGAAACTTTAAAAAAATAAGCGAAAACTAGTTTTTGCGTGATGAACTGTAGACCTTAATCATTTTATCTATATATATAAATCTCAGTTTACGTCGTATCTATAAATAAAAGTAAACATCCGCATTAGAAGATTAAGGAGGATAAACAAAATCTTAGAAAATCATCGAAAAGAAGGTAAAAAAAGTCAAGCGCCTTATCGTGCATGCCAAAGCCCTCGAGCTTAGTCGCAGAGTGCGGAGTAACTGATTTTTACGGAGATAACGTTTTGTATTTAAGAAGATTTAACTCGCGGTTTCGTGACTTTTAATAAATGTCCGTCATTTGATAACGGTGTCGCGGGTCGAATGAAGCGATATTATAACTAGTAAGCTGTAAATTACCTACATGATATTTTGACAAAAGAAATGACACAGTAACGCACACTTACGTAAAGTAATATTGTAACGCCACACTGTCTTAGATAAAATGTGGAAGTAAGAAGGCATTATCTCAATATCGGTGGTGAAAAATAATTAGTTATATGTTGCTTTTTTTTTTAAGTCCCCTTTTTCCCCCGACATTATCCGAGACTTTATATATTTATTTATGAATATTTCTTTCGAAACTTTTTTTTTGTATATGTTATATGTTGTTTAGATACGGGCGGATTGACGGGGCCGCTGTCAAAAATAGGCTTGCTAGCCAAGTTTTAACAAGGCGCTGTCGAAGCGCTTATGACGTATCTACAGCTTTTTAGTTATGATACCATTGGTCGAATGTTCTTTCAGTATATAACACTAGTTTATATTAACGGTCATCAGTTTTGGTTAGATCGCGATATTGCGTAACATAGGCAACAGCCCGAGCCGAGGTGTGACGTGCACCCTTGAGCTAGTTTTCAAAATAAAGCTAGTTCTCGAGCTGACTATACTATTGGCCTAGCAAGGCCTTAACAGCTTCACCGGACCACTCAAACACAAAGCACTCAGTCGATTTTATTTTGGCAACTAGCTCAAGGGTGCACGGCACACCTCGGCTTGGGCCGTTACCTAGTTCATGCAATTCGCGACCTAACTTTTTTTTTTTTAACGTGGGGAAATCCCTTATGGATACCCTCCCTCTCGGGGGAGAGAGTGGGTTATATCCGACTCGCACGGACTAAAACCCCACGGTGTACCGACAGACCGTTTTGTGGGGGCGGCAAGCGGATCGTTCAAGCTAATCAACCTTGTAGAGCCGCCCCCACGGTCCGCCCGGCGGAAGGTGACCGCCGGGCTCCTACCTATAGAGGGACAGACCGGGTACATACCGGCTGCCCCCCCCCTCGTTCGCCGAACATGTGCAATGAGGAGATGGGCCCCCCGGGCCATCCCCTCAGGTCCGGCTACGGTGGCAGGAGGAGTTGGGCAAAGCGCCGCCTCTACCTCCCTGGGAGCCGGAGGCTCCCCCCTTCGTTTCCTCGCCGCCGTGAACTCGTACACGGCGGCGAGAACTCCTGCCTCCAGCTCCCAGGACAAGGAGCCGGCGAGCACGAAGGCCGCCGCCGAGGACACCGTGCGGTACGCCCGGATCGCCCTCAGTGACACCGTGTCACACACTCATATAGAGTCTGCGGCACCCGGCACCCGGCCCCCCTACGTTGGGGAGCAATCGTCCGAGTGCCGCAGCCGCCCCAGCAATTCGCGGTCCGAACCCCGCCAAATGTGGCTAGAACCGCCAGCGCCCGTCCAGGGTGAGGCTCAGATATTTCATCTGGGTCCCCACCCTGATCCGGGCGCCCTCCACCACTATGTGGGCCCCAGGTTGTGGCCCTCGCCGAGGCCCATGAAAGACTAGGGCCTAGGTCTTCTCGAGGGCCACCTTGAGGCCCAACCTCCTTATGCGCCTGACCACGAGGGTTGTGGCCATCGTGGCCAAGCGCTCCACCTCCCTCCAGTCCCACCCGGGCTACGACTAGGGTGTCGTCCGCGTAATAGATGAGGCGTGCTCCATATGGGAGCACGCCGCGGAGCACCCAGTCGTAGCCCATGTTCCACAGGAGCTGTCCCAGGGCCGACCCCTGTGGAACCCCCCGCCCTGTGGCCCGCCGGACCATCCGCCCGTCGCCGTCCACATAATTCGCGACCTAACTTTTTTTTTTTTTTTGAGCTAACCTAAGCTAAGCTACATATTCATACTTATATGAGTTATTGAAATATATATGTGTACCAAGCATACATACCTCAATAACTCTTAACTAATTTTCCTAAACTATTTCAGTTCAATAAAGGAATGTATTATCTCGTATCTTTCGAAGTGTTAAATTTGTAACCGGCTAGCTTTTACCCACGGCTTCGCTGTATGCAGGTTCCATTGTGTCTTTTTCTGCATGTATGCAAACTTTCATGGTAATCTGTTGTATAGTTAAGGCATGAAGGCGTAATAAATAAACAAACTCATTTTCGCATTAAAAATATTAGTAGAATTAAGATATATCGACAACGGTTGTTATTCGATCCACATCTTTCGACCGTCACCATTACACTTCAATTTTAGTTACAGTCGTATGACATCTGATCATAGATTATTATTTATTTTATTATTAACTAACAGATATTTCGTCAACGCGACGAAAAAAAAAAGTACTCGCACAACAAACAAAAATAGAGTCGAAAAAAGTTTCTGATTATTGATGGGTCCACCCGCCGGGAAAGGTGACGGGCCATTTCGAATTTTATACCTAAATGCTTAAATGTCAAAATTCTTCGCCACGATTTTTTTTTTCGATTCCACTTTAAGACTCTGGTTTATCATTTTAAATCATCAGGAGAGTTTTGTTTCCGTGACTAGACGATTTCGCCTGCATTATAAAGCACGTAGAGCTATACGATCCATTAAGTTTGGGATCTATTTTAATCTGGGATCTCGACTCGACCCAGCTTTAATGTTCGTACCAAAATGAGAAACTCGGAACACTTGTCGAGTTTTGGTATAAAATGATATATTTCTAAGGTTTTAAATGCCGTGTACGATCTATAACCTTTATGGAATATTCTACGTGTATTAATTTGACGATTAAATTATTATAAGCATTAAAATGTTCTTATTATCAGCTAGCTGTGCTCGCGACTCTGCCCGCGTAAAAAAATAGTGACTATTCATCATCTGCATGTATTCAGTCCATATACTTATCTTCTTTTCTCTCGTACTTAAGTCGTGTCGTCAATAAAATTACAATAACTTTCGACAGACTGAACCGATTTTAATGAAACAAATACTAAATGTTAGTCAATGATATGTTTTTTGATTTGATTTTGATTTTGAATCTTGAAAGGTTTTATCATGAACGCAGTAGCAGTAATTCGTGTTCATACAAACATACAGACATTTCTAAAAATGCAATTTGCAGTTTCGGTTGTTTTTTTTTTAAATTTGAATTCGACAAATTGGACTGTCTAATAGTAAGCATAGCACTAAAGATAATAGTGACTACCAAGATACCTACCCAACTGGTTCGTAACGAAACGCGATAACGTGAAATAAAGTCGCAATGAATACATTTATCGTCATGTGAATGGTAGCCGCGACCCAATATGGTACATATCCATAATATAAACATTGTTGTGTATTTGCTCTGTATTTTCAATACAGTACCCGGCTTTTGATATGATATGTCGCGGAGGAGACCGAAATAGCCTGCTAAGTTCGATTTCGTGTAGCGCTCTCTTTTTCTATCGCAGTCGTTGTGCTGTGCGATAGAGAGAACGCTTTACAAAACCTAAGTAAGCCAATCTTACTCGAACTCTCACTTTTGCGACATGTCAAATCAAATGCCGTGTACTTTAGTAATGTCTTTAGTTATTGATATGTAATAGTGGGAGCATCCAGCAGTCGGAGCATTCAGCAATCGGAATTAACACATAAATAGTAACGCATATTTTTATTACAGAATCTTACGAAGATTCGAATTATCATAGGTGTTTGCGAACAGCGCCATCTATTATTTTCTATGTTAATTCCGACTGCTGGATGCTCCCACTATGACAGATATATTTTGTAAAAATAATTTATACGAAGTATTTATTTAAAACTAAATTATTAGAAACGCTGTAGCGTGGTATTAAAAAATTGAAAAAAAAGCCGTGTTTATATAAAAATACTAACGAATATATGGCAAGCTGTAAAGAATACTAATGCAGTAGCTCGCCCGCATAGCCGGATATCAGACGTTTTATTTATACTTTATAATATATCCGTTCACATTACTAATCCTACTGACTTATATTCGTCGTTAAATTTAATTTGGCATTTGTTTGTTACAGGTACGTATTTTTTTTCGTCATCCGCTACAAAATATGATGCACATGAGTTTGACTGTGACACGACCATTATAAAGGTTTGTTGTACTATAAGCTATATAACTGAAGTCAGTTTAATTTAAGTTACATTATTGTTCTTCTATATCTTGGCAATTAAGCCTCGATATTAACAAATATTATTTTAATTAATCAAGTGAATATCTGTTTTGTGTTCAGAAAATGATAATTCACCTTTGTAGATCATTCCAGAAAGCTCTTATGATATCTCAGAATTTATGTACCACGTTGTTATTTCAAAACCGCTTTTGGTATAAAAAATTATATAAATAAATAAAAAAATAAAAAAATTAATAAAAATAAAAAAAAATAAAAAAAAAAAAAAATAAAAAAAAAAAATTATATACAAACTATAAAAGTGGCCTCAATATTACACAATATGGAGTCAAATGATCCAAGTTGACGATTAACAATATCGACTACAAGTTATTAATGGATGAGAATAACTTTGAAGGAAAAATAATTAAATAATTAAAAAAGTCGAGGCAGTCATAAGGACTGCCGACAGAAGTGAAAACTCAAAAGAATGAAATAAATGTATTCTCTTTTGAATTTACATATTAATTATAGTGCGAGTGAAAATATTTATATTTCAGAATTTGTCTATTGAATTTATTAACGTTAGTGTGATTTTCATATCTATTGATCAACTAAACGTATCAATATACTACTACGTAATATATACTACGTAATATATATACGTATATATACTACGTAATATATATACGTATATATACTACGTAATATATATACGTACTAGCGGACCTGGAGGACGTTGTCCTGCCTTGATAATAAAAAATAGAAATCCCAAAAGTCAACCGCAGCGCCACCTACCGGGTCCAATTGTGAATCTAAACCATTCTCGGATCCACTCGAACACGCACAAAAAATTTCATCAAAATCGGTCCAGTCGTTTAGGAGGAGTTCAGTCACATACACACGCACACAAGAAATATATATATTAAGATATATACTACGTAATTGCAAAATATCAATATTAAATGTACACAGGCCCCTATACTACGCGTTGCTAGATGGAGGCAAGCCGTGCAAGCCCAATACAGTTAGTCATGCTTACGTAGCATGTCATGACACGAAATTATAAATTTATCTCCTACCAAAATTACCGATAACGTGCCTAAATAAATTTTTACTTCAAAAGTAGCGTCATTTTTTTCACTCAAAAGATCTATTTCAACATGTCTATAATTAAGCTATTTAGATAATTTGCGATTAAGAGAATAAAATAAAAGTTTTTTAAATAAGTCTAATTGTCAGCTCAAATATGATTTATTTTAAGTACCTAATAATTATTTAATAATAATATAATTAGAGGGAAGAAACTTCAAAGCCGTGTATACTTGTAGTTCTCTTTTCATAATTTTTAATTACATTCATCATATAGAAGAATTAAATATATTATGCTTCCAACCAAAAACCATTGCTTTTGAAAATATTTCGTAGCTTATAGCTTTAAGTGTGACGAAATATAATATACGTCGAGTAACTCCATCGTAATTCGCTCTGCGTACACACTACGTGAGGCTTTCTCGCCCACTCCAGAGGGCGTTTGTGTTACTCTAATCTCTGTTATGTTATCAAATTGTTAATGTTGGGCGCAGTTTTTGTGGGCGGAGGAGTTTCGCTCGTTTCTGAAACTCGTGTCATTTTTGTTTCAAGTTTTGCAGGATGTTGTTACACTGTCTTTATTAGATTTTTATTATGACCCCCGTCGGTGTTTTGTTTCGGCTTTTCCAGAAATTTACGCAATGAATTGTTTTTAGTGTTTTTATTGTTCCATTCACGGGTCGTGTTTTGAAGAGGCCGAGTCGTTCATTCAACTTAAAAAAAAAACAGTCGTTAAATATTTATAATAATACAGACTTGCAGAAGAATAATTAAATGTTTGATTTTGAAACCAAGTTCTTTAACGTGGCTTGCGGTAGAAATTTCTACTGACTAATAGAAATCATCACGTAAGAGAAAATGTTATGCCTCCGGCATGAAACTTTGTCTATCTCTGTCTCTTTCTATTGTATATGTGCAAGCGAGCATTGTATGGAGTATTTAGGTTGGTATTAGTAATTGATTGGTATTTAGGTATAATCTAAATACTAATCGTGTATAATTTTCATTAGAGCTTCTCATTATTGAGCATTTTTCATAATATAATTTCACTATTCCATATCAAATTTTTCTTAACTAATAAAGTATTAAATTATACTTTTTATTTCAATCCTTTTATGCTAAGAACCTGAACCGCACGCGTTTTTTGTAATAGCAGGATACTGTTATAGCAGTGACTGATGGTAATCAAAATTACCGACTAAAAGTATATTAGTGACATTTGTTCAATATAATGTTTAAAGCAGATTGACAGTCCACAACAACAATGAGCATATAGAAGCATGAAATTCTAGATAGGAATTTCTTATGTAGTCTAACTAAGATTTTTTAGACCTCATCCTTTAACAGTGCTAAACAGTATTGTAGGAGCGCTAACACCCACTCTCCCTTGAGAGGTCTACCATCTTGACCCCTCAGACCGCAGTTGGGGCCCCTTAGGAGGGGACCACACCTGTCAGAGGAGCAGACGTAGTGTCGATCAGGCAGTCGCTGCTCCCCCGGCGAAAAGGTGTAAGAAGGTACTGTTTTAGTCCATGCGACTCAGGCATATCTATCCACTGCTGCCCGGCGGGATGGATATCCGTTAGAGATTATCCCATGAAAAATAAGGGGTGAGGAGCAAGACCTAGCCGTACATACGTTACTGGATGCCCGTTTGTGGGAATAAAGTTGTTGGTTAGGTCAAAAATAATTTCTTTGTTATTATTGTTATAATGGTGATTTAGTGCAACCTGAGTGCTTGAAGGCGACCAACAATTAAATTATTAAATAGATATCATTTAAATTCAACTGTGCTGATGCGCAAGTAATAACTAGGGCAACGTGCAATGTACGTAACCGTAAACGGATGGTTCTTTAACTGTTGTCGATGCGTTCTTCTATCAGGAACAGAATTCTATTTTATCTAGACATCTATTGAGATTAATTAATGGATACAAACGTTTTGAATTATCATAGCTAACTCAAAAGGTGTTTCATATTATACCGTTGTGGGTAACTGCTAATATTATGTATTCCCCCAAATTAATTCAAACAGGATATATTTATTAGAAAAACAAACGAATTTATATCAAAAGGAGGTTAAATTGTAAACGGTTGCGTATAAATATGTAGACATCAAAGCATAATGTAGCTTTGAATAGATTACAGAATGCAAATTTGTAGATAATGTCGTAATATGTCGTTTGACATGATATAGTATAAACGTATGTTTTATTTAGCAGGTAGGATATAAAGGGGAAATGGTATTTATCCGTGTGTCCGGGAAAGACGGTATTTTGAACAGTAATAATAAACTTTATTGCTTTATTATTGTTGTATTTTCCTTTTATCATAATATCATCTGTCCCTTTTAATGTCGTGTATAAATAACTAATAATATATTAGCCATTTATTTTTTTACTTTAACGGCGAATTTATTTCTTCGTAAGAATTCTTTGTATATATTTGAAGTAGTGTTAGTGAGGACATAAACAAAGAGCTTTGTTTTATTCACTGGTATAAGGCAGAGACGTAGATTAAACTGACATAAAAAGTCTTGTAGGTGTCGGCTCGCCCGGGGTAGTACCGCTCTCTCACAGAAAACCGATGTGATGTAACAGTGCTTGCATTGTTGCGTTTCGTTCGGTCACTGAGAGCGCTCCACATACACGGGCTGGCAATGCACTTGCGACTCCCCTGGGTTGCTAGTGTCTATGGACGGTGGTGATCACTTAATATCAGGTGACCCGCCTGTTCGTTTGCCTCCTTTGATATGAAAAAGAAGTCCACGACCAGAACACGCAGCGTCTGGGTATCCTTACTAACATACATGCGAATGTGTGTATGTTTGTTTGTTTGTTACGCTTTCATGTCATAACTACTCAACCGATCATCATAAAATTTTGCATATACGTCGGGAGTACAAAAAAGGACATAGGGACAAATCTACATTAACGCCAGGGAAGCTTTGAGAAAAACCTAGTGCATTAATAGTGTCATCTTTTGACATTTCTACGAACTGTATTAAGTTCAGCGGACTCCTTAGATTGTAGATAAATTTATTTATTTTATCATAATAAATGATAAAATAAATAAAAAATATAACACATTTTTATAATTCCTCCACGACCCGATTTTGGCGAAACAAAGTTTATGTTACTTCAAGCTACATTCAAGTTACTTGTGAAAATATCATGAACAAACATACAGACAGACAAGTATTTGAATAGTTGATTTATTGTTAAAAAAACCGTATACATCCATATCAATTTAGTGAAAAGCACTTATTTTGATATTACAAACATATACATGCTTATAACATATTTATTTGTGCAAATATACTATATCATTTACATTGAGCTTAGTTCAAAATGTAGTAATACCTGGATTAAGTAATTGAAGTATCAATGTAGCGTAGTAATAGCTAAATGTCTATCATTGGAAACAAAGCTAACGTCGCGTCGGTTACCGGCTTTCGGATGCAGACGTTGGTTTCGTGTACTTCAAAGAGCTGAGGACACCCCTCGCTGCCCCGTGCCACCCCATGCCTAAGGCGACCACGTTTGTACATGTTAGCCGAACGCTCCAACCACGTATTGACCTTAAATTTCAAGGACCACAGCGGTTGTAGGCGATCACGATATTTATTTTTAATCGTTTTACTATCACGTGCCTCTTTCTCATATTCAAGAACTCAAGAAAATGGTTTTGTTCTGTCATAAAATTGTTTTGTCTGGAGTTATTGTTGTCTGTCTTATATTTATCGTTTATAATTCACTATAATTTGTATTCATTATTATGTTTTATAGTAACTGTTAGCGCATATAGTAAATTGTATGTAACCAAGATAAAATTCTATAAACTTCTCTATACGCTAGTAAAATTCTCGTTTAAAATGGTACAGCCGTTACCAAGTTTATATCGGATATACAGACACTTCAATTTTGTGTATACGTACAGGTTTATAAAAGCAATAACTGTCTACATTAATATCTGTATTAGGAATATAGGGCACTGGAATAAGGTTTAAATCCCAGAAAGCACTGTTCTGGACAATACTAATATAATATATGGCTAGGGAATAGTTGTAGCAAATGATTTTCATTCAAGAATAAATAACAAAAAACAAGTGACAATGCACAAACCTTTGAAAATTGATATGAAAGTCATTTATATTGGTTCTGTATTTGTACTTATTTAAAAATCATACTGGACAAAAATAGGGATTGGATATAATTATACTCGTAAATATACAGCTTAAAAAATTGTATTTTGATATCGTAAGATCTGTTTGACACTACAAACCTCATGTAAGTTCATGCTATTTCGTTCCGACACCCCACTACCCCGCGCATACCTAAGGCGCGGTACAGCGGTTGCGGTCATACTATAATTTAGACATCTCTAATTCACAATACTTATTTCTATAATAACACGTGTAATTTTTCGAAATTCTGCTGTACGAATTAATTAAAGGGCGAATCGAACGTTTCAATCTCTTGAAGAGTACTCCACACGTCGGTATAATGAAAATAAAACTAACAACCGTCATAAAATCCGTAAATTAGTTTCATTTAAAAGAGCTTATCGTCTCGTTAAAACGTAAGAACGTCCGCAGAGCATCATTATCGCAATATTTCTAACCGACGCACCCAATTAGGTTGCAACCAACAATTACGAACGCGTGTTGGCGCCCACCGCGTTGCTCGTGATCGTGCATATATTGTTCTAATTATCGCTCTCTGTTGGCAGATCATATTGGACGACCACAAATTTGACGGTTGTAAAAAATAAACTAGTAAAATGTAAGTTAAATATTTATATAAGGAACGCACATGCAAGATAATGTTTTAGTAAAAAGAAAATTGACACTAGTTCCATATCATTGCTTAAAAACTGATGACATAGTAGAACTGTGCGTCGATCGGCATATATTGGAATCGTCCAATGAGCGGAATGACCTTCAGCCAAGTATTTATTTATGATGGTTAGCTATCATCGTCAAGTTTAAAATCTGTCGTTAAGCACCTACAAGTGCCGTCTGATAGCTTCTCCCTAGAAAAACTCTGTTGTCGATTGGAAATGTCACATTCTGACAGTCTACTGCATTCTTATCGAAAATGACTACATAGTTGTATATAAATATTAGCGGGTTTTACGGACGTTATCCTGCCCTGGTAATAAAAAAACCTTGACAAATTATATACCTAAACCTTCCACATGACTCACTTTATCTACTGGTGAAAACCGCATGAACATCCGTTCAGTAGTTTTTGAGTTGTCGCGAACAGACAGACAGACGTGGCAGAGGACTTTGTTTTATAATATGTAGTGATAAAGCTCAATAGCTTTTAGTTTAGCTGTATAAAGTAAAGAGAGTTCTTAACGTTGCTAATCTATCTGTTAAATTAATTAAATAAATAGATATTTATTTGAACAAAGAAACAGATTTAGTATATAATACGCCCACAAAATCTTAAGGAATTTAAAAGCGAAAGTGACTGACGTTCCTTATAAACTTTCCGCCTAGTATCAGCTTAATTAAATAAAGACAAAATAACATCTAAATTGCACATTTATTTTTATTTTTTTCAGAAATACACAGTGCCCTAAATAGGGGAATAGATTTGTAGTACACGCTCTTATATATTATTTGGTTAATTAATAAAACCGAATTCAAACAAATCCTGCTATGAATGATACACTCAATGCTTAGGGGATGCTGATGTTGTAGGGTTGACATGTTAATTTGGCGAATAATATGGCGATTTTTAAATTAGCAAGAATTTATTTCATTGCAGAAATAAGAAATGAATTATCATTTATGAACTGGTGTCATAATGCCGAGTTATAAATGCTGCAAATAGTACATAAAGAAAACAGGGTGTGTCGTAAAGACACACGATAGTAGTGAAAATTGTATATTGCAGGGACACATTTAAAAAAAATACAACAAAAAGCTAACGTCACGCGGTGTTCTCAGGCTGTCACCCATACAGGTACTGACTGGATCCGACGTTGCGTAACTTCGGTGATCGGACGAGAACCGATGTTGTCAACACAATACCCGACACAATGTTTACCCCCACCATATTTCGTCACATAAAAAAATCGCCGATCACAATTTCGAAGTTCTCCCATAAGAAGTTCAAAAAACCTTAAGTTGTACTGGATCTATAGCATCTAATGGTTATCTATGCTGATACGTTCAATAGTTTTGGCTTAATCGAGTCTCAAAGAAACTGTATTTTCATAGACATAGAAGCTATATTGTTATAATAATATAAGCTACACTTAGTTTGGAATTGAATGGCAATGGTTGTAATTGTATTTTCATAAAAAAATACAGTAAAAAAAGGAATATCATAAAGAGATTGGTCGTTTGCATAAATTACACTTAAGAGTTAAGTAGTTTTGTTAAATATTTCACATCGCATCCTCTCCAAAATATAAACACATAGTCAACAATTGAAATAATTAAAAATTCTCGTCACGCACAACCCTGAGTCGAGTGGTTCTCGGGGGCCGAGGTGCGATCCCTATTGTGTGCTTCCCACTTGTTTTTTAATACGGGGGTAGTTTCTATTATTTTCTATTACGCGTACTTTGTATTTTCGGTGACATCGCAGGACGATGTAGGGCTATGAGTGTGGGGCGACGGCCTGGGACAGTGGCATCTATCAATGATTTGTCATGTTCTACTGAGGTCAAGTGGTTCTGTGATATGGTACTTGGGTTTGCGAATTTGAATTTTATTAATATCTTACCTTCGCTTGTAGGAAGATTCAAATATTAGTATCACAATTATCTAAACATAATGAAATATAAAATGTATCGCTGTTTTAATCACAAAAATAAGTAACTCATAAATTCAATTTCGTGTGAAAATACTTTGTGGCGTTTACGGCTTCACCGAACTACTATGCATAACTCAGTGATTATAGCAACGTATAAGAATAACACAATTATATTGACAATATGGGCATGTTATATCTATATAATAAACAATTTAACACAAATTGTTCGATAATGTATAGTTTAAAATTTTCATTACTTTCTTATGTAGTGTTAATGAGCACTGAGGGTGGTACATAGTAGGTTAAAGTTCCAGGTATGCTGCTGATGATAAATCCCATCCCATTCGATATACTATTCGTATTCACATATCTAATGTACACGTAACATGATACAGTAGATGGCGTGCGTGTCGTAGTTACAAATGTTTTTGAAAAAGCATTTCTGTAATGTACACACCTAATTACAATTTTACATTTCTTTAATACATTTAACAAAAACGCGTGCGGAGCCGCGGGGGACAGCTAGTTATATGTATAAAAGATGTTATACAATGATTTCAATACAGATGCAGTAACAGTAACTGTAATAATTAGTATAAAATTAAGTTGTAATATCACCGAAAAAACTACGTACATTGTTTAAAATAAAATGACATAAGTACCAATTAACGCATTTTTAAATAAAGTAAATAAATAAATTAAAATTTATTAAAAGTCGACTTTTTCATTTTACTTCGCTTTATTCACTATCTTTGAAGATTTTATCACGGGTTTAAATCAAAATGAGAACAACAGTCATATACCTTCGTAGTTTTAATCGTATTGAAGTGTTAAACTGAACGTATTCTTCTCACAGACTTTCTAGAGAAAACCAGAAAAACGTAAATTTTGAGTTAAATCTTTTTATTATTAAAGAAGCGGTATGCTGTCTCTCTTTGATAACTCCGAAACGGCTGAATCTTTTTGGACGAGACTTTTACTGACAGTTGACAGACTTTTTAGAGTATTATCTAGCCAATGTATGCTAGCCCACTTTTCCACAGGGTTTAAGTATAATAAATAAAAGATATATTAAAAGTCGTCCCTCTATTAATCGGTTATACATAGCAAAGGACTGCAGTAGATACCGATTTTTTTCACACACAATCTTGATTCCATTAATAAATAAAATAATTACAGTTTGAAAATATTTTATTAAAAAGAACTAAAAGTATATCATAAATAAGGAAGTCTCTGTAATTACATAAATGATCATCCAACATACCTAAATCTTATGTATACAGAATAACACGGTCCATCACGTGCAGTGTTATAAAAATACATATATATGTAAAGGTTTTTCGACCTTAAACACAAATTAATAAAGTTGAAAATCGAATACAACGCGAACAGGAATTTTCCCTCGTTTCCTCATGTTATTTGCTCAGAGGAAAGTATGCGAGAAACTGACCCGGGTCGGCTTCCGGAAGGGCCACCATTATGCGACCCCTCATTTCCTGCCTTCGAATCCGGGTTTGAGGACCATTACATATTTTCGCAATGAGAATATCATTTATTTATAGAATTGGTTTAATGTCGCCCCAAAAATATACCTCGTTATGTAAAAAATATATTAAGAAAAATAACAATACAGAATCACATAGAAACTTTATCCATATACAAATTGGCAAAGTTTCAGTTCAGTACGTTTCAACCGATTTTCTTTTTCTTAAGTAGGCTTTACTCACGACGTTTGAAGCGATGATAACTTAGTTGATAACGTATTCTCACAGTGTCGATGGACGTAAGTTCGAATCCTTGCAATTGAGTCTTAGCTTCCAGTCAAGGAAAACATCATGAGACCATTGCATGGTGGTCGGGTTATTTTTAATTCCACCTAGGTAGCTACCACCCTCGAGTGGAGAATCTGTCCAAGCATCTCTTGCTGTATTCCGGCAACTGCACTTGAGAGCCAGCCCATTCTAGGTTTAGCGTTTTTATCATCTTAGACCTCGTAACCCGGTGAAGCTGTTAAGACCTTGCTAGATCAATAGCGTAGTCAGTTCGAGAAAAAAAAATCTTAGACCACTTTGTCATTTACCATCAGATGAAATTGTAGTCAAACGTAAAACCTATGAAGTATATTAAAAAAAAATGTTATCAATATTTTCCTTTGTCTACCCTCGACGAGTCGAATCATTTATGTCTCTATTCGTCATACTTCACGCTCCTTACGTCCAATAATTTATAATATTTGCACATTACTGGACGACCAGTAGTTATGTTTAATATACAGATATAGAATTGATAATTACCCCAATTACAAAATCAGTCATGAACGGATATTAAACTTCGATACCACCGGGAGAAAAGTCATGAAAATATGCAATTTATATATGATTGATTTCATTTCTCACGTACAAGATTAACTTGTAATTTTTTTCATACAAAAATCACAATTCCTTGTTCAAAGTATTTAAATATATTTAAAATGTAACGTCCTCTTGTTACTGTATCGCGAGCTCTAAATGAGACGCATTTTTAATTAAACGCTACCGGATGCCGCCATGTTTTTCCGCATCCGGCGCCGCCATCTTGCGGCACCCGTTTGACAAATTGGAACGGCAGAGTGACGCGCAATTTTCCCGCCTATTGTTCGCTTTTAACGCGCAACAAAATGAAAAGTCGCGTCCCGTGTTTCTTTTCTTTTTTTTTCGAATAATGTTGCGTTATTTTATTGCGATTTGTTTTTCTGCTTTGTGTGTATGTACACACATTACTAACCTTTATCAACAGAACGACAATTGAGATAAATCTTTTGTCTTAATTCTTAAAATCATTTCATATTTACAACATTCCTATCACTACATATTATAAAACAATGGTCACTGCCACATGTCTGTCTGTCTGTTCGCGATAAACTCAAAAACCACTGAACGGATGTTAATGCATTTTACACCAGTAGATGAAGTGATTCAAGAGGAAGGGTTGGATATAGAGCTTGTCAAAGTTTTTCTTATTATCAGTGCGGGATAACGTCCGCCGAGCCCGCTAGTTAAGTATATAATATAACTGTCTTATTGAGTTCATTATATTGTACACGCCACTTTAACTTCAATTGTATAATCTTTATAATCATGACATGTTCTGAAAGAATTGAACTAGTAACTCACCCAGACTTAGCACAATTCGTAGGTTCTCAAGCGATTCAGATATTATGTGATCCATTTTTAGGGCTTTGACATTGAAAATTCATCAAACTCACATAAGCTTCATAAGTCTTGAAATAAACAACTTTTTTATTGCGTTTCTTTTTTAATTTGTGATATCTTCTAAAATAGTTACTGAAATTATGAACAGTAAAGGACCATTTTGATCTACATTAAAGGCGCAATGTAACTGGCATAATTAAATGTACTATACTGTTCTAAATAACTTCGCAAATAACTCATTATTTTTTAATTATATGTAAACAAAAATGGTTACTGTGGCTTATCCTTAGCAGATATACATATATACCATGTAGGCCTTTGTGTAGACCTTTTAAGATATGCAATTCTGTAGTAATTTTTTTTTCACTTTTCCTTACTTTTAGCTGTTCTATAGTAACGCGCTTGTATATATTCGACAAATGATGTTTATTTATGTATATTCGAGTTACAACAAACACAAAAGTCATTTTTAACTTACGTGTATTCTAGACATCGGATATGTGGTCTTGTTTAAATAAGACGCGTAACTAAAGCAATAAAATAAATCTAGATGTTATCACGAATCCAAGATATCTTGAATAGTCTCTTGAAAACCCTTACTAACAAAACTAGCTTCTATTCGCGGTTTCACTTTCGTTATTGCAGTACTAATAACGGTTCAGTAGTTTGGCGTGTAAATGTAGTTAACAAACTCACATTCTCATCTTCGCTAATATTATTTGTTACTAGCTTTCGGTCGCGACTTTGCACGCGTTAATATAGATTTGATTCCCGTAGAAGTACAGTAGAGAGAACAGTATATGTTTAAGGCGAAAAATACCCTATATCCAGTTCTATATGCCTGTCAATGTGTATGCAAATTTTTTTGATATTCGGTTGAGTTGTTAAGACGTGAAAGAGTAACAAACGAACTCTATTTCGTATGTATGTAGTAATATTGGTAGGAAATTAGTACTTGATAACAACATAATTACCTTCTATTGATCTATCAATGTCTATTCTTATATATGTGATATTGATATTTTTATTTGTCGCATATATTTATTACTACCTATGATTAGATATGACCTATCCTTTGTAAGCAATACTTTTTTCTGGGTGAAAGGTTTCTATGTCCTTCTCTGTACCCTTGAAAACGTTACACGTAGCGTGACAAACAAACAAACCCTCTTTCGCATTTATAATATTAGTTAGTATTAGAATTGTTTAAAGTGAGTATTTAACGTTTAGTTAATTGTTCGATTACAGTTTTAAAGTTTTTCAAGTTCAAATGTTTAATTATTTAAAATGTACTAATTCCTCATAGATGCAAACTAGAGAACGCTTAAAAACATATTCAACAAACGGAATATCGTCCGAACTTGAATAAATGCTCGTAAAAATCCCACAAACAAATCTTCCTCATTTTTTTTAATCCCATTACGTAATACTAACAAATAGTTAGTACAGTAAGACAGTAGGCAAGGAACAATCCAGGCTGGTTACCGTTTATACTGCCGCCTCATTAAAGCGGGGCGGTTAGATCAAAGGAGTCCGAAATACGCGCACAGACTTATGTAATACTAGAAACGGACGGTTTGGATTCTCGGAGAATATATTTTATAATCTAATATGGTAACGATAGAACATTGTGGTTAGTTCGAGTCAAAGCAATGGATATATAAATAGTTATGTAGAATTTTGTCTATCGGAGTGAAATTTGACGCTACGTCGAAGATTTTGGTAAATCTTTCGTATAGCCAAACCCAAATAAAAGAATAAAACAGATGTAGTCAGAGTACATCCGTCAGAAACGAAGATCCTTAACGAGAAGTAGGAAATCAAAATGATCCATTAAATATTTAAGAGAAGTAATTGTCTATAAAAGATATATAACAAAGTGAATTATAAATTAAAATAAAAAATCTATATAAATAAAACAGAAAAAGTTTTAATGACACATTAAAATCGACTGCATTTTTAGCGATAGTCGCAGGCGCATACACATTCATATACGATAGAAAGATATAGACAGATAGAAAATCACAGTTTTCTTACGTAATGATGTCTATCAGTCATCTCCTACGAGTAGCGCGTTTAATGACTTATGTTACAAAATCCGTATAATCAGCCGGTTGGTCAGGGAAACCAATAACACTCTGTAGGCACTATTTATCCGGGCAGAGCTTTACCTTACAATAACTTCCACATAGGAGTGCGTCTAGATCAGCGACATCTTGCCCTTTATATGCCGAACTCCCACCAATGTAGTCTCACACCGGGGTGAATAATGAACAGCCGATAACTTCAACCAATAGCGTTTGAGGTCATTAGTAACACCCCCGATAAAGTCAATAGCGCGGTATCGCAGGTCAATATTGGCTCCCCGCGTGGCGTTGTAGTCTCGCCTCTCGGGTGTGTCGTAGCGGTACCGGACGTAGTCATTAACACTTAATTCAAATAAAATATTGTTCAAGCCTCAAGTCCACAATATGAACTTTAAACGTTCAGTTTACTGAGGTGTTCCAGATGTATTTTATAGACAATCTTCCTTATAAGCTTATTGCGATAATTTTTTTGCTGCATCGTAATTCAATTTGAGTTATGATTATAGATAGCTAAACAGTATTCTGTCCCTAAAATTTGTCATTTACTACTGTTTCGTAATTCTACGGATCGTTTTCAACTATTAGTAGTTGAGTTTTTTTTTATTTTAAGTATATATACATAGATAATAACGGCTATATATAAACGTTAAAGTACGTTGTTTTGTTAATTTATAACAGCTGTCGTTATAAATTGTTATCAGTTATTCTGCTGTTGGATAATTTGTTTTGTTAGGCATTATAATTTGTTACAATGATACGGTAATAAAATTGAACAACAAGAAGTGCTTTCTCTTTCACACGTATTCGATCTTGCATAACGCTTGCATGCTTACACGTCTCTATAATACTGGAAAACCATTGTCAAAATTGTTATTATTTGTTTTTAATAATGAGCAACTTCGATTAAATACATTATACTGATTTAAAAAAGTTAGAATTATAATGTACTAACGTTAAATACTTATAGATTATTATGTTCTAGAAGGTGTTAAAACATCGTATTAGTTTGAGCACTTCTAAACAATTCCTAGTCAGAGTATGCAACTAACAAAATGTTATTGAAAGAACAGATTTATACCAGCGTGGACGGCAGCAGACGCGTTTCATTATCATATCGCCATTTTTGGCTGAGTGGATTATTCTAGAAATGACTGGAATATCGGTTTACTAACTCTTGGAAATTGGCATTATCTTTCTTACTGGTTGTATTGCTTGTTCTGTTATATAAGATAATGTTTTTTCGCTAGGCCTCGTAAGGCAGTGGTAGGGCTTTTTCTAAATCTGCCTGGCTATCTACCAAGTTACCAAGCTAGCTGGCAGTTGAAATTCTGTCGCGTGGCTTCATATGAGAATTTTCAGTAGTAGAGCCACGCTGAAGCTATTACTGGTTTCAGTATGAATGGGTCGGCTCGCCCCGGGTAGTTCCACCCGACCCACAGAAACACCGAGTAACAGCGCTTACATTGTTGTGTTTCGTTCGGTCAGGTTCGGTCTCCATCTCCCTCCCACCCTTCTCCCCAAACACAGGCTGGCAACGCACTTGCGACTCCCCTGGTCTTGTTAGTGTCTATGGACGGTGGTGACTACTTAACATCAGGTGACCCGCACGATCGTTTGCCTCCTATAATACATTAAAAAAAATTATATATTAAGAATAATATCGATACAGAATTACATATAAACTTTATCCATAAATTGGTGAAGATTCAGTTCAGGACGTTTCTTCAGTAGACTTTGTTCACGAACTTTGAAGCGATGATACCTTAATTGATAGCGTGTACGGACACAGCGTCAATGGACGCAGGTTAGAATTCTTGCAATTAAATCGGAGCTTCCGGTGAAGGAAAACATTGTGACGAAACTATAGCGTGGTGGTGGCGTTTTTTTAAAGTCCGCCTGGCTAGTAGCTACCACCGTAAAGTTGAAAATCTGTTGCCAAATACCTGTTGGTGTGCTCCAGCAGCTGAACTTAAAAGCCAGCCTCCTTTAAGTTTAACGTGTTTACCATCTTCTGTGTCTACATCGCCATTTAACGTTAGATGAGGTTGTTATCAAACGCCAAAACCCATGAAGAAAAAAAAACTACAAAAAAGAAAAAAAGACTAAAAAGAAGTACTAAGCTCAAAGGTCGCGAGCTTGATTCATACAAACGACTTCCTTTCTTGTGATGAGTAAAATTGTGAGTTCTGTATTTTTTAAATATGTACTTATATCATAACTCATATCACAAATACGAGTCTGAGTTTGTTTATTTGTTTATTATCCACTCGCGGCTTAATTACTTAACCGATGATTGTGAAATTTTGCACACAAGTTATCAGGGGTACAGAAGAGAACATAGGGTACCTTTTATATAGAAATATGACCCGTTCCCTAGGAATACGGCAAATCTGGATTAACACGAGCGAAGCCGCGCGCAAAAGCTAATCAGTTAGCATAATGCAAAGTATGCTTACTTTATAATTAAATGGGAATGTGTGTGTGACAGGAAGTCTTAATTTTTTCTTGTCGTCCAATCTTCTCGTAGATTAGTACTGCCATTGTTGATTAGGTTACATTACATTACAAGAGTTTTGCGATAATTTCAACGAATTAACGAGATGGTGACCGTCTTGTTAGTACTTTCGAGGGAGTTTTGTGGCAAATTAGAATCCATGGTCCATGGTATTACTTCCCATCCACTTCACTTGTACTCAATAACCAAACTATATTACGTAAAAAAACCACCAATATTACAAAATATAGAGTCAAATAACTCAAGGTTATGAATAAAATATGATAACCACTACATGACATTCTAAGATCCCGCCAAAAACTCCACTTTTATATTTCTTTTTGAGTGAGTAAAATATTCGTAAACAGACCGTTGTTGAATCTGTGGCAATTTTTTGTCAACAACCTCGCGTTGTTAAGTGACATTGTGACCGAAGATAACATGTTAACCTTAGAATATAGATTCGTGAGAATCATAGTAATTAGCACTAGGAGACATATAATAATTTAAATATAAAGTACTTAGGCAAATGATGGAAAGTTTCTTACAACACATTGTTACTCAATTACCTACTATAATAATTCCCTTGATCAAAATAAAAATACTCTATTCAATTTAGGCCCTGAGAAGGCACTTATGAACGTCAAAACTACCACCGGTTCGGAAAACAACCCAGTCATCGAGAAGAACCGGCAAGAAACTCGATCTGATTTATCTTTTCATAATAACTAACATATTTTTTGATTATTACAAAATAATAGACACATAAAGCAACAATCGTTTTTAGTGGTTGCACAGAGAGAGGCGTCACTTCCAGACGTCGCTATCGTTCACATATTGATCCACCCTGTAATAACCTTTATGTATTTAGACCCTCTTGACATAACACTTGAACCTACTATCCGGCAAAACGGGTCGAAAACTTTAAATAATTTTAAGGTCATATCTCCAGTTTGTTCTATATCTAAAATTAGGTTCATTCCTAAAAGGCTCTATCTATCTTTTTAATTTCGAGTAATGTACATTCAAAGTTCACACCATCAAAAAGTGTCGGATGTCTATAACACTCACATAATATGACACATATATTCAACTTCTTCTAAATTTAAAATCAGAATTATCCGTAAAGTATTTATATGTTTTATACTTTGAATAGGTGTATATTATAATGTCACACCGTTAAAAAAATTTGTTGGATATCTTTCCACCTAATATGTCCTGTGCTTATTATCAATTATCTCAGTGTATCTAAAAATATTCGGCTTGATGTGTTTTTTATAATTATCGACACAGCATTTTATATAACAAAATAACATATTACACCAGTTCTATTAAATGACAAAGTACATTAATATTTCCTTTATAAATCGTAACAACCGGTATAAAAATGTAACTCATTTAACATGTTCACAGTGATATGGTATCCCTGCCCGAACCCATTAAACTGAACTGCTATAAATTCTTGAATACTGTCATATACACATAATATATTATGCACCCACAATGTTAATGCTATATCCAGGGATTGATTGGACCTAATTGGGTCGTTACGTCGAAGAATAATGACCAATTAGTAAATTAATCTACGTTGAAATAAGGTTAGATCGTTTATATAGTTTTTTTTTATATTATAGAAATAAATTTTAACTTTTGAAGGTGTATTAATGGAAATATTGTTCAGAAAAGAGAGAAAGACATTCCGTATTTTTATATTTACGTATAAATTTCACTCATCTATACTGTATTGTTAGTAGTTTATTTTTGGCAACCAATCTTCTAGATTATTACTGCCATTGTCGAGTCAATAATAATATAACAAATTTCTTATAATAATATAAATGTTCTAACAGGATGGTCGTTCCCTTGTTAGAACTTTCCATGGAGTTTTTGCGACGTCTCAGAACTCATACTCCGTGATATTATTATCCATTCGCGTCACTTGTGCACAATAACAATACTATATTACATAAAACATCACCAATATTACAAAATATAGAGTCAAATAACACAAGATTATGAATAAAATATAAAATCCACTACATGACACATTAACATTCCGCCTAAAACTCCATTTATACTGTAAACTTATGAACCAAACAGCTTATTTATTCAAACGCATTTAACTCTGGAAATAAATCATATTCTTTTAGCATTTTATAGGTTACTAGCTGATATACGCGACTTCGTCTGCGTTGTCCTACGCATGCGCACAAAACCGCTTACCCCACTTCTAAACATAACGCGTAGTAAATATACTCTATATTAGATGAAGATATCATAATAATTTTCTTTTTAAATAATGACAAAATACCTAAGAAGTGATACTAAAGAACTTGATTGAATTTATCCAATAGTTTGTGTGTAATGCGCGTACAAACGCAAACCTTGTAATCATCTTCGTATATAGAGAAAATAGATAGGTTTATTAACAAGAGATATAATCTCTTTATCATCACGTACGACGCTTAGGAGTGAAGCAATTAACGTACAAAAAGTAAGTGAGAAAGTACCCTGAGCAGGAACAAAATATACTCCCTTTTTCACCACCGATATTGAAAATATGCCGTCTTACTTCTACATTTTATCTAAGACAGTGTGACGTTACAATATTACTTTACGTATGTGTGCGTTATCGTGCCAATTGTTTTGTCAAAATATCACGTAGGTAACGTATCCACAGCTCTTTAGTTATAATATCATTGTCATTAATTTATAATTTAGGGCCCTTCGAAACGTGTTTCCAAAGTCGACTTCTGAATGGTGAACGCTCCTCGTTAATCGTATTTATTTAACAATGCAGAAATGTCAAAATGCTTTTATTGTGCCTCCATCGACTATAAATCGATTCATCTCCAGTTTTATTCTACAAAAATGCGGCCAGTTTGGGTTTTTATTATAGGCCTATAAAACTGAGAAGTCGTAATCGTGTGTCGAGCTTGAATCGCGACTTTGTTCCCAAAAGACGATTCTAACTTTTGACTTTGTTTTCTATGTAAGACGGATTATTTTATTGATTGGGTTTGATTAATGCAATATAAATGTAATTATAAAGTTTACGGCCGATCTATTTGTTTCTGTAATCAATTATATATCTTTATTGGTCGGTCTCCATAAAATATAACACTGGCCCGACGACACCAAATGGCTTTTCTTTGAAAAATAAAATTTTGTTTAATTGATTTTACGTACAACCGAGTAATTTGCTAACGTATTCGACAGCACCTGGTATAAAATAATTATGATAAGGAACTTTAAAACTAATCGATTATAATCACAGATGTTAACATTATAAATTACTTTAAAATGTTTCATTTATTACTACATTTTGTAAGCATCGAGTTATTTGATGGGCCATATTTTATTTTCAAAAGATACATTAACGCAAACGAAGCCATGGGTAAAAGCTAGTATTATATATATGATATTTTTTGTTTAAATAAACTAATATCTGTAACTATTAGTTTGATTTAAAAAAATATTTTTATATTTTATTGTCTATTTATTGAATAAGCTTTTAGGCTACCTAACATTACCCTTAGGAGCAGATCAATTACAATATACAGCGTCGGTCACAAAGTACGCCAAGCGAGACGAAGTAATACTGCGGAATGTTGAGGCGCAGGGTGTCGGGGGCCGAGGGCTAGAAAACTCACTCGAACGGCTGGTGATGTATAATCTAGAAGAGACACATTTAAAAATATCGTATAGTTTTCACAGAAACATTTTTTAACACTAGCTGATACCCGTGACTTCGTATGCGTTTGTTATCTTGACTAAATATCTTAAGTTTTCTATACCCTCACAAGGTATGTACGTGGTAGAGCCACGCTGAAGCTATTACTGGTTTCAGCATGAATGGGTCGGCTCGCCCGGGGATGTACCACCTGACCCACAGAAACACCGACGTGAAGTAACAGTGCTTGCATTGTGTTGCGTTTTTTGTTAGGTCAGTGAGAGTGCCGGAGGCCCATTTCCCCTCTCCCCCCAAACACAGGCTGGCAACGCACTTGCGACTCCCCTGGTGTTGCTAGTGTCTCTGGACGGCGGTGATCACTTAACATCGGGTGACCCATCTGTTCGTTTGCCTCGTTGAATATAAAAAAATACATTTGTGTATGTATGCATAGGTTAGTAGTTAAAGACCGAAAACTTCACAAACAAACAAACTCACATTCGCATTTATAATATTAGTAAAGATAAGGATTTATATATATATAGACGTTGTCCCGCCCTAATTATAAAATATCCCTGATAAATTATATACCAAAACGTTCCTCATGAATCACTTTATCCACTGGTGAAAACCGCATGAAGATCCGTTCAGTGGTTTTTGAGTTTACCGCGAACAGACAGACAGACAGAAGCGGTAGGGGACTTTGTTTTATACTATGTAATATGTAAAGACGTAATTTGTTGCTACTCTGCACGCGTTCGTCTTTACCAGTAAGTACTTTATATCATAAAAATAATATAAAGTATATTTTCTTTAATTTCAGCCAATCCGGAAATAGCCAAGTAAATCCCGATGGGTTCTGTCTGCACATTTTATTTTAACAAATCGTTTCGTTATCGTTTATTAGTCTATCGTTCGCTGGAACACGTTACCCGTCCGCGTTGGTACGGTGCCATCAATTTCATACTTTGACATTTTTATGCATATTTAAAATTTTACTTTGAAGAGCCACGCGGTAGATTTATGTTTGATACGGTGCATACGGTTAGAAAGGTCGAGCAACATATTAATAGCTTTTATAATTCTAGAAGATTTAAATTTTTCCTAATAATATGTGACATCTTTTTTTTATTGTTTTTTAGTAATTTATGAGATAATGTGTATTAATGAATGAGGATCGAAATCTCAGTGATTTCCTATATTAACAGAATTTAGAAATACTTCAATATTATTTCGTTTATGTTGGCGTTTATTATGGTTTTAAAGGTGGCATTAATGATAAGAATACTATGATGGCTCAGTTGGTGGTAGAGCCACGCTGAAGCTATTACTGGTTTCAGCATGAACGGGTCGGCTCGCCCGGGGTAGTACCACCCTTTCACAGAAAACCGACGTGAAGTAACAGTGCTTGCATTGTTGCGTTTCGATCGGCCAGTGAGAGCGCCGGACAACACCTGTTGGTGTGTTCCTACAGCTGCACTTGAGAGCCAATCCCCTCAAGGTTACACACCAGTAGTATAGTATATACACCATTTTAAACCAAATCGTCATTTAATATCAGATGAGATTGCGGTCACACCTATAAAGTATTAAAAAAATCAATGAAATGGAAAGTTAAGTCAATCCTGTGGAAAAAGAATCTATATATTTAAACTAGCGGTCCGTGCGGACGTTGTCCTGCTTTGATAATTTAAAAAAATCCTAAAAGCCAACCGCAGCGCCACCCGCCGTGTCCAATTGTGAATCTAAACCATTCTCGGATCCACTGGAACACGCACAAAACATTTCATCAAAATCGGTCCAGCCGTTGAGGAGGAGCTCAGTGACATACACACGTACAGAAGAAATTTATATATAAAGATGAAACAGTGCCTACTCTTTGTCTGTGTCTGTTATTCAGAACGATTCTAGTGATTTTAATGAGAATTTTAGGGGCGATCAATTTTGTTCCTTTTATTATCCGAGTGTCATATCATCACTCTTTTCCATAGGGGTTAAGTAGTTATAATAAAATTTAACAAAAGTATCTTGGAGTCAGTAAAATGATTATTCTGCTTACGTATTTATGAGAAAATTACAATTTAAAAAAATGTCAGTCGATCATTGTAATATAATTATTCCAGAGAAGAAATATGGTTCACATGAACAGCAGTTACTATGTTTATGAGATTTAAATCGAAGGCACAATCTAATTAAAAAAATTGAGCCGTCACGGGACGCCTGGCAGATGTGAAGCACATATGTAACGTAGTAAACAACACTGTATACACTATAGGTATGTGAGCTAAGTGCGGCAAGACAGATTGCGCACAGTCGCTTGCGCATGGCATCGCGTCGTCACGTCTCGCCACGCTAACAATCAGGTTTACCCTCGCCTATAGATGTTTCACATCAATAAAGTCTTTAATCCCAGGTAAATGCCTCTTCCTAAAGGAAGATAAGATATACCCAAAGAAATTGTTTTATTTTATTTATTGGTAATTATCTCAGCGATGTTGCTCTCAATTCTTTTGTGTCGTATGTCACGCTTATTATTAAGAAGTTTTGTTTGATTTATTAAAACGCGACACAATTTTGCAATGCCGAGTGAATGGCTTATTTTTATTCATTCTAGTCTCATTTATATTAATGTTGTATAGTGGGCGGATTAGTGAAATGTGTGATATATCGGTATTAATTTGTTTTTTGAAAAACCTTTGCCTCGATTCATTTTGACACGAACCGTTTCGGTTTGAATTACTTCTAATAAAACTACAAAAGACAAAGCTAATTACGAAGTAGATTTATTTATACGCCTTTTAACTATGATATATTAAATAATTATCATAAATTAAATAATAAAGTGAATAGACACGCCGCGCGTTTTTGGCTTTAATAATATTTGGATATCATGGATAGAAACAAAAGAGGTCCGTTGAAAGACTGAGACAATTAGAATATTTGTACATGCTAGTCGTCATCTAATGGTCGAAATGCGAACATAATAAAGAGCCCAAAGTTATAATGCACATATATTATTAACATCTGCATCTGCATTTACTAACATCTGCTATTTATTTGAGAAACAAGAGGCAGCGAGTCTGTGATTTTACAGTTTATATTTATAATTAATTTTTGCTGTGTATATATCTATATGTATTATCTTTGTTATTGTTATATACTTGTATGTAAGTTTGTATATATGTTTAATCGTGTATCTACTAATATTTATGTGTTTATTTTATTATTTACTAGCGGGCCACATCCGTTCAGTAGTTTTTGAGTTAATCGCGAACAGACAGACAGACAGACGTGGCAGAGGTCCTTGTTTTAGTATATGTAAACAGGTAATTCAGACTACACTCGCTTTATAAATTCAGAAAAGAGCGCAGTTATTCCATTGTTTTCAGTTTTCAAAGTTATCGAGGCTACCTACATATCAACATATTTTTCGATTTAGTGATTGAATTTTACACACACAATTTATAATTGGTGAATAGTAATAACAAAATTATGTATAAAAAAAAACGGTAACCTACAATTAATTCACATTAATTAAAAAAAATTAAAAAAAAAGTATATCACAAGTAAAACTATTTCCAAAGTCACGCTCATAAACTAGTATCTATTCAATAGGTTATTAAGGTGAGTGTATTTAAATTTATTTAACATATTCTGATAACAAACGGAAGTTCTGCCCTAGATAAAGACGAAAGTCGTTTCCCAATTCATATAGTCGTTTATATAAAGGGAATTTCATATATAAGATTGAACATAGAAGTTAAAAATAAAGAAATTATACTAATAACCTCAAGAGATTGCTTGTTTTTCTTTTGCTTATCTGTTTGTTTGAAAGCGTTAATCTCAGTAACTATAAGTCAGATTTGAAAAATTCATTCTGTATATTATAACCTATTTGTTACTGCAATTTATAGCCTAGTTAACGTCACGCTTCGATTTTTACGAGCGGAGCAATTATCATAAAAAATATAGGTTGGAAAACACTAAGCGTTTGGGCGTAATGACAAACGATACACGTAGGTACGTACACAACGTAGGGTGTAGTGTTAATAAAGAATAACTTAAAATCTTGTTTATATTTTAGGAAGACCTAGGAAAGTTTGAAATTTTTAGAAATTGTAGCCTTGTTTCTTAATGTTTATCTCACCTTCTTGAACACATCTAAATTAGTATGTATCAACCGATGCATCCGTACAAATAAGCTTTTCTATAATTCTCACCCCTATACAAGTAATTATTGAAACACATTAAAACAAATAATTGAACTCTACAACTGTCACACTACTATCCCCTTAAAAAGCTGTTTTTCAAATCTAATTGCTCCTCACGACTGTACATCGAAAAATAATGCTGTTTTTTTTCACAGTACATCTTTGTAATTATTTTTAAATTCTTTATAAGTTTTAACCTTTTACTACAGATACCTTATTTAAGATGGTAAACACGCTAAAACTAGAGGGGGACTGACTCTCGAATGCAGCTGCCGGGACACAGCAACAGACGCTTGGCGGCAGATTTTCAACTTAGGTGGTAGCTAGTCAGGCGAACTTAGAAAAAGCCCTACAACCATGCTACGGTTTCATCACAATATTTACGAAAAGTCCCGACTCATTTGCCAGGATTCGAACCTACATCATTCAACGCAGTATCCGAACACGCTATCAACTGAGCCAAATATTTAATTATAGCCTATTATAACTATGTAAAGGTTCGGACGCATCGTTAAGATTACATTTATATTTAATAATTTATTTTTAAATTTCGCCTTGCCGTTTATCTTTCTAATTTATAGTCTCTAAGAGGCATTTAATTGTTAATTAAGGTTATTATAGGCTTAATAAATTCATGGAGCGGCAGTTCGTTTATTTTTATCGTCGTTTCGAACTGTCACATATTGGTTAATATGCGATGAGGTTTCCATTTTAGTAACTCGCCACTTTCAAAAACTGTGGGAATGTATTAACGATTCATCACACCGTTTGTTTTTTAAATGACAGTGGTAGGTAGCCAGGTGGGAATTTAGATATGCCCTATAAAATATCCACGATAATATTACGCTTTCATGCCTGAACCAATCATCGTGAATTTTTGCATACATTTTGTCATGGGTATAGAAAAGATGTACCTTTTATAAAAAGTTGAGGCAGTCATAAGGACTGTCGACAGAAGTGAGAACGCAATACAATCGAATAATTGTGTTCTGTTTTGCATTTCTAAATTAATTATAGTGTAAACTATTTCAATTTCATGATTTTTAAATTGAAATTATTCTCATTAATCTGGTTACATACATACTCGTATACATACATATATATATTTTTATACAATACATTAATTAATTACATAGTATAAAACAAAGCCCCCTACCGCGCTTGTCTGTCTATCTGTTCGCGATAAACTCAAAAACTACTAGACGGATCTTCTTACGGTTTTCACCAGTGGATAAAGTAATTCATGAGGAACGTTTTAGTATATAATTTGTCATGATCAGGGCGGGACAACGTCTGCCGGGCCCGCTAGTCTAATATATGATAGGCTGCATAATTTCAATACAAAATATCAATATCTCAATACAAAGGCCCTTATACTACGTGTCGCTAGTCTGACGCAAGCGTAATACGATCGGTCATGTTTACTAGCATGTCATAACGCGAAATTATAAACTTATCTCTTGGCAAGGGTACCGCTCAACGCGCCTAAAGCAGTTTTCACTTCATTGTCACAAGAAAACTTTGAGCAAAATCTAGTATTATATATGCAAATTTTCCCGAAAGCATATTATTATATATAGTTAAAAAAATACAAAAATGGGCCGTTTATTCTCTGTATTAATCAAGAATCTTTGAAAGAAATCTTTTAAAAATCATTTGGTCTGCTGAACCGCGTGAGACACGAGCATCCCATTCATTTCGCGAAAATTTCGCAATCCCAGTAAATAGTATCTGCCACTGGCTGTTGACATTTTAACTTGTCAACCCTATAGTAGAGAGTTTGCTCCCAATTCTCGACAGATTACGTGGACACTACTACTGGTGTTACTATTCGTATTACGTATTATTTAACTGCTGTTTTGTCATCTTTTTGTTCCTTTTGTACTCGATACCTTTTACTATGGATTAATAGCTACGAATTCGGATATTGCATTAATCGATGTAAGCTGAATTCGAACAACAATAAAATGATGGTATGGTATTTTCTAAAGGTTATACTGGTACCACACTTAAGTAGGAAATGAGTTACTAAGCAGCTATAGGTGTCTTCTGAGTGATGCATTTGAGAATTACACAGCTTTAATATTAATGTATTATATCGTATTCTAAGCTAAATTATCACTTACCATCTTGAGACTGTGGTCAGATATTACACCTGTAAAACTTAAAATCTTGTACAGATATTATCTGAGTATTTGGAATAATTTTTGGTAAATAATTTTTAACTGTCATTAATTGATGTAAGACTTAAAATATGTTTGTAGGAAAGCGATGATGGCTTAGATGATATCTTGTTCGAATAGATGTTTGGATTGGAGATTTAGACTCCCTATAATGAATTAAGGAAATATTCCTGACATCAAAGCGACCTAGTATCGCATGGTTTATTGTCATCGGTTGATGAATAAAACTATTAATATTGACCAAAATAACCTGTTTCATTATATTAGGGTAAATTATTTGTGTAACTCATATTTGTTTTGATTATACTCGAAAACTAATAGTAGGGGAATATGTACGCTCCGAAATACTGGCGTGATGCAATTTGTAACAGCCCCCTCGTAGGGGCCGCGAGGGGGTACACTTCAAAGAGCACGCCGACAAAGCGCTAAATAAGAAAAAAAAAATAGAAACGACAATGGACAGGGAAATCGAGGCCTTTGGAAAATTCGGTTTTCTTTTGATTTTTTCGCACGAATTTACACTATGCTCGGTACTCGCAAGCGACGTTTATATTTCGATTTGTTTGCCTGCTAGTTAATACCCGTGACTTTGTTCTCATATGAATGGTTTATTTAGGAACAACGAAATTCTCTAGATCGTGGTTTGCCTTAAATTTTTATTTATTTTCATTCTATCATTACTTCTTTGCTCTTATAATCGTATTGCTGATTTTTAAGTAATTCTGTTAAATACTACCATCAGAATAGACAATTCAATATTATTAGTGCATTAAACTAGTTGTCCGCCCCTGCTTCGCACGTGTGTAGGTACTAACAAAGAAAATGAGATTCTCTTTACAGTACGACAATGTTATTGTATAAAATGACAATAATTATGAATGAACGTCAATCTATCAATATCATTGAAGATCCCTAGCTATCTTCTGTCTCACTTACTCATAAAAAAATTTCTATGAAATTTTTTTAACCCAAATTTTTCACTCTTCAGTAATATTTTTCTAACATTTTATTTCATACACACTTTGTCCTGAAATTACAAACAACACAAAAAGGATTAACAAAATAGATGCAGACATTCTGAAGTAAAGCGCTTACATACATCCGGAAATTATTTTAGTTTATATATACTGTTTTATGTTATACTAGCTTCTGCCCGCGACTTCGGCCGTGTGGAATAGTTACTTTGGGCCACATGTAACACACAGCGGTAGCTCTGAAAAGGAAAAATAAAACGATTTTGAAACACACTTCATTGGTACTCCGCTCCTATTGGTCTTAGTGTGATGATAAATATCATATAGCCTTTCTCGATAAATAAGCTATCTAACACTGAAAGAATTATTTAAATCGAACCAGTAGTGAGATTAGCGCGTTCAACCAAACAAATAAGCCTTATAATATTAGTATACTCGTAGTCGTAGATTACTATTTTCCACTCGTACTTACCTCGAGCCGTCATTCAAAATACCTTTTGATAGAGTGGACCGATTTTAATGAAACAAAGACTAAGTTACTCCTGAGGATATGCTTTGTGATTGTCTTGCTGAGGTTTTATTGTGAACTCAGTACTTTAGCAGTTACGCGGGATCATACAAACGTACGACATTTCTAAAAATGATTGAAATGTATTATATTACTTATTCCTGGACACCTGCAACAATTTTATTCACGAAAATCGAAAAAGTACAGACACGTTAGATTTACATTGTTATTATATGTATAGATAGATGTATTTGTGCAGCATATGTCATATTTTACTAAGTCCGTATGAAACATAAACAGCGATGATTGCCTCAATCAAAGCTGACTATAAATTACTTGATAAAAGTTTCACGAAACCTTGTGCAGTATCTACGCGTATTAGGTCTATTAATTCCACGTAAATAGATTAGCAATACAAGATAACGTGCGCGGGAGTGGCTGCCGACCGTTGCCGCAGTTATACTCGCTATCTAGACACTTCGTTATCAGTTAATCCTGGTATTATCAGGCAATAACTTTCACCAGTGGCTTAAGTATTTGCACTATTATTCACATTCACTCCTTTAATTAAAATAAAAATTGAGTTGTTAATTTTCAAAATTAGCCAAGATGAATTTTAGCTGTTCTTAAGATTTAAAGTTTTTTTATACATCCTCATATTTAGACATGTAAAATTTTGATAATCATGGAAAGATACTAAAAACTTATGAACGGATTTTTTTTGTCTTCGTTCACGGTGGATAAAGACTGAAAATGTAAAAAAAAAAGTAAAGATTCGGCTATTTTGATTTGGCTGATTTTGAAAATTAACGACGGATTTATTTTATTTATTTAGACGCCAAATTTCAATTCAATTTTGACAATAAATTTACCTAGATCTAATATTAAAAAAAATATTTTTTTTTTTTCGTGAATTATTAAGTAACTAGCATCGCCTGCGACTTTGTATTTGAGAGTTAGTCAACCTCTTTGACTATATCGTCGTTTAATATCTGATAATATTGTGGTCAAACGCTAAAACCTGTAAGTTGTAGAATAAATAATTAAAAAATAAATTAAGTCCGAACAAAGAAGTCCAAATCATAAACCTATGCCCAAATAAACAACATTTTTTTTGTCTACCTAAAACGTTTTAAAATCTGGTTATGATAATCATTTTGAAAACATAAAACGTAATTTATGAATACAAGAGGACGTTTATGGCCGAAAAATGTAATTTAATTCACAGGATGTGAGGCAAGTTGAGTTGGACGAAAATCTTCAAGTTTTATTTATGAGAAACGATTAATATTAGTGTTTCATTTACCTAATGTATTTTAATTATTTCTTGTGTATTTTACGCAATTTTACGTGTATTCTTTTAAGTGTTTGCTTTCCGTTATTATAGTTCAATAGAGATTCAAGTAACTTATTATATACTCTTGTTTTTGTAAGGCCATAGGTAAACTTTTTGTTTGTTTATACTTCGGTGTGCTATTTTGTTCATGTCTTACGTAAAAAAATTATAAGTTTTCTTTATTTTTGTTATTGTAATTCTATCATTTCCGCTTAAATCCTGTGGCAAAGGGTAATGAGATCTATATCCATCTAAAAGGTAAGTATATTTATATTGATTTATTATTTTTCAAGCGATGCGATTTTCATCGCGGAAGAAACGTTTTTATGTATATATAGAACAGCAACTAACAGGGATTTTGTACGCATTCATTTGAATATAACAATGAATAAGAATGAAAAAGCCTATGCCACGTCCTAATAGTGAAACTTCCTATGACAATTAATTTTTAAAATGTGAACATTCGTTCGAGAGAGATGTGTTACTATGAATAAACAGACTATCGTTTTTCCTAACGATAGTACAAATTAGATATATCCGAAAACACAACATACTGTATAATCATAAGGCTTGGTTTCTAGCTTAGCTACTGATGCCAATTTCAACGGGTCATCCCATGGCACCCACATAAATCTTTGCAATTATCAAATTCTCGGTTCTCATCTCATCTGCATAGACGCACACGGGCACACCCGCACGCGCGGCGGTAAGATCAAAGCGGACGACCCCTTTGTACGTACCGACGGCGCGTGCCATCTTCTTCCTTTCCATCCTCAACGCCGTAAGAACGCTCAAGTGCGAGCAGGACATACATACAGCTGATTATTTAGCTTGCAACGTGAATATTTCACCTCGTTATCGAGTCTTGTTTGTGTTAGATAGGGTTGGGGGCTATAGAATTAGAATAATGTCGATATATACAGTATATTAATAATTAATAGATATTTATAAATAATAAACTTATAGTATTTGTACACGACTTTACATTGTAATTAGTTTTAGATAGACCTTTAAAAAATTTCGAATCTACATTGTTTATAATATAATATTCAAGGTGGAAAGACTTAACTAACCGTCGATAAAATGTTGACAATAGTTGAAAAAAAAAAACCATTTTGCTAATGGTTGCTACGTATTATATTTTATTAGTTGTTTGGTTACACTTACGGTTTGCTTTCTTATTAGTAAATGAATTTTTTAATGTTTATATAACGTAGTTCTTTATACTGAATCCGTATTATTACAAAAAAGTTAAATACGTATTAAATACTTGGTTTAAAAAAGTTTCCTAATAAATGCACCGCGCTCGCCCGAGACAAGTTCGCGTTATCCTTTTTCACAAGTCTAACCTAACGTAACCAAAGCGAGACAAAAAAGCAAGATGGCGAACATTCAGTGACCGCGGTGCATTTAATATGAGACATTTTTAAAGCCAGGGTTCAATACGTATTTAACTTTTTTGTAATAACACCGAATATGTTTATTGGATAAATTCACTTTAAAACTCCAAATTTATGAGGTTTATTTTCAATTTAGATTATAATTTTAGATTATTTGTTACGGTGATAATGAGTTATATATTCTACTAGCTTTTGCCCGTGGCTTCGCTTTTGTTGATGAAAATTTGACGTATCTCTTGAGATAAATACTCTTATTCTGGATCAAACGTACCTTACGTCCTTTCCTGTACCCTTTACAAGATATATGGAAAATTTCAAAATCATCGGTTAAGTAGTCAAGACGTGATAGCGTAACATAAAAACAAAATCACATTTGCATTTATGTTATGGCTAAGGATAAATGACAATGTTACCATAATACATTAAGATAAAAATGCAAATAAAGAATATTTACTTAAGAGCCGTTCTTTAAGTTTATCTGTAAAAGTGTGACTTAATTTTTTATATCAACAAAATCACTTTATTACATAGTATAAAACAAAGTCCCCTACCGCGTCTGTCTGTCTGTCTGTTCGCGATAAACTCAAAAACTACCGAACGGATTTTCATGCGGTTTTCACCGGTGAATAGAGTGATTGATGAGGAACGTTTTAATATATAATTTGTCAAGGATTTTTTCATAATCAGGGTGGGACAACGTCTGCCGGGCCCTCTAGTGTATATATAAATTCGAGTTCGTAAAAACAAATTCGTCTGACAATATATCTGGTTTATCCATAATTTATAGTAATTAATTATTTATTTATACATAACCTGGTGTATCATAGCGCTCGGAATTAAAAATAAGCCCTGATGGAGCATTTTAGTTCTATATTTTTTCATTATAGGTTTAGCGTTTGACTACAATTTCATCCAATGTGGTCTAAGATAGAAAACACGCTAAACCTAGAGGGCACTGAATCTCAAGAACGGCTGCCGGAACACACCGACAAGTGTTAGGTGACAGATTTCCAACTTAAAGCTGGTAGATAGACAGACGGTCTTAGAAAAAAGCCATACCACCATGCTATGGTTTTCCTTCATCAAAAGCTTCGACTCAGTTTTAAGAATTCGAACCTTCGCTCAACAATAACTAGATATCGGGTCGGCGCGATAAATACGTCTCGGTAAATAACAGCTCACTTGAAATGTGAACTTTTATTTTGTTTAGTTTGTTTGAAACACAGCCAATGTAAGCACGTTTCACAATGCCGCAGTGTATTCAAAAGAGGCAAAAATAATACCTGAAAAAGCAATTTAACGGTCGGAGTATCTTACTTTCGCTAAACACTTATGGAATATGTTACATTTTAAGCTTTAAACTAACAAATATATCAAATTTTGAACAAAATTACCGCTTTTAAACCTGTGGTACAAATGTTTGGCCAAGGCTCGCCAATCACGCACATACTCGCACAATAACGGGAAAAAGTACTTTATTTATTGCGTGTTAAGGTTGAATTCACACTAAATGTTGTTTATGTTGTCTTTTCATTTGTAAGTGACGGGAGTAATTTATTGCTTTGCTCGTTTTATCGTAAGTATTAAGTAATATTTTGAACAAGTGACTTTATTACTAGGTGTCATGGTTGTAATTAGGTTGAACTTAAAACTTTTTTTCTCCCTTTCTTAGTAAATCAATAGCTACATAAGTATATATTTTTTTATATACATAAATATATACATAAGTATATATTTATTTAAGTTAGCTTCGATTTTGTAGGTGACCCTTTATCTAGTTATTGTTGATCGAACATTCGAACCTAAGTTGATCGACACGGTGTCTGAATACGTTATGAACTAAACAATGATCGTTTCAATGCTTCTCTTTATGCTATGTATCGTTTTATTTCGGAAGTTTAGGCGCGAACTCAAATCCAGTAGTTTATCATTATTTGCCGAACAAGAAATCGATGTTTGTCAATTTATTGTTTCTATCGACAACGTCCCCACTCTAGAGGTAGTACAGTACAGCTCCCGGGTAGGCAAGACAGGAATCTGCCGATATCGATGCTAGTAATTAAAATAGACTTATTGCGTTTGTGTGTTTATCGACATTTGGGTTTATGTGTGCGTGTGTCAGGTTTTTACTCCCATCGTATGTGGACACCATGAGTGAATAAAGAACGTGAGAAATCAATGAGTCATCACAACATTGTTATTACTAATTAATATTTATAAGTAATGAAACCTATATTTGTCAGAGAAACTCAGCTTCAACAAAGTCAACTGTAGTTTTGAGACACAGAGTATAATAGTAAAAAAAAAACTAAAAAACCATGAGCTTTTATGACAATATGAAAAAAATATATAAAGTAATTTTAGTTTAAAAACTATAATCTTGGGGTTCGTGATACCTATTTTTCTGAATTGCCCGCGATTGATCATTTGTGAAGGTTGGGTTATTATAAAAATGTAGATAGCTGTCCACTTTTTTTTTAAATTTAAGTAAATTTTTAAAAGAAATTCCTTATTGTTTACTTGATTTTATTTTTATTATTTTTTTAGTCTGAAAACGAAATTGAATTTAAATCGGTCTCATATAGATACACAACAATACTCGCTGCCAATGTATCATACGCATAACCCAATGAAAATAAACATTTATTTCATCTGACAATCGTGGTCGAAATTGTGCTGGTATTGTCATCGATTCTTAAGATGTGTGTAAAATTTCAAACTATTCCTACATCTGGAAATGGATACAAATTAATTTCAAAGGTTTTGTTACATAGACAAATACGATTCAAGTTAGTAAATAAATAAAAAAGCGTTTAATACGTTTGTAATCTACACTGTATTCGACCGTTCGGTTATACTGCAACACTTTCTGATGCAAAGCAGTAGTGATAAGCCCCGTTGATTGAGTAATTTAGATTTAGACCGGCGGATATCGATTCGATGTACGCAATTTTGAGCCTCGGCATTTGATATACCACTTGTATGTATTCATTCATTTATATCGGTTAGAAAGTATAGTTGGTAAAAGTTTTTTCAAATCAAAAATGTTTTCGGAAAAAATGCAAATTCTCTCGAGCAGAAAGCCTTAACCCAACAGTGAGTTTATTAAATTATAATTACCTAATATTATAACTGCGAAAGTAAGTTTGTTTGTTTGTTACGCTTTCACGCTTCAACTACTAAATCGATCACAATGAAATTTTGCTATTTGTCCAGAGTACAAAACTGGGTCAAGGAGAAAGTACTGTTACCGAAGATTAGGCTATATCTACAGAAACGCAAGCTAAGCCGCGAACAAAAGTTAGTTGTTAATAAATTGTGAATTGGATTGGAAACCAAGTATATCTAATAGACATTTATATTGAAGCGGTAATGGCTTACTTGATAGCGTTTCTTTTTATATCATAGGAGGCAAACGAACCGGCAGTTCGCCTGATGTAAAGTGATCACCGCCGTCCATAGACACTAGCAACACCAGGGGAGTCGCAAGTTCGACGCCAGCCTGTGTTTGGGGGAAGGGACAGCGAGAGTGGAGAGGGGAGGGGAGAAGAGAGAGAAGGGGAGGTGGGCCTCCGGCGCTTTCACTGACCGAACCAAACGCAACAATGCAAGCACTGTTACTTCACGTCGGTGTTTCTGTGGGTCGGGTGATAGTACCTCGGGCGAACCAGTGCTCAAACCAGTAATAGCTTCTGCGTGACTCTACCACCTTTAATAGTTTGTTCGACGGACTTGGGACGTGATGAAACTATATCATGGTGGTACATGACCATTTCTAAGTCCTTCTTGCTAGATACCACTCTCAAGCTTAAAGTCTGTCGCCAAGCAGTTGTGTTCTGGCAGCTGCACTTGAGAGCCAGAATTGAACATCAGATGAGTTTGTATTCATACGCTAAATCTATAATAATTATTAAAAAAAAGTATTTTACTATAAAATTGTGACGATGGGAATATGTCAAAATTTATGTAAAAAAGTAGACCAGAAAAAAAAACAAAAAATGGAACACAATCCTCGTTAAAGAAAATAATTCTGCACAATCGTCCTAGTATAAAGAGAATACAGGCATTAACCGGTATTAACCCTGAAATGACAGGGCGCGGTCCCTACGACCCCGCATTAATATTTTACAGGGAAATGACATCGTCAACCCCGCGGCTTCGAGCATTACTTTTTCCTTTTGATGTTCGTTCATGTCTGAAGGCAATATAATTTTGTTTATTTTCATTTTACAAAAATATAAGTGGTGTGAAATTTTAACAGCGTCTGTTAATAATAAGATACAAAATGTTTAAACGATTTTGTAGTTTTACATTTTTTTTATATAAAGTGGATCAAGTTGAGAGATATGTCGATAAACTGGTTTAGTGACTTTGTGAGGCAATTATGCTAACGGTATATTCTTTACTAGCTGTGCCCGCGAACCCGTCCGCTTGGTGAGGTTTTATCGTGAACCCAATACTTTAGCAGTGATGCGTGTTCAAACAAACAGACAGATAAAAAAGGCAGACATTTCTAAAAATGATTGAAATGTATTTTAATACTTATTCCAAGACACGTGCAACAATTTTTTTCACAAAAAATTATAAAGAACAGCCGTTAGAACGTTAGATTTACAATCTTATTATGTACTAGTTGTGCCCGCGACGTCTCTGCTTATGTAAAAAACAGTGATTAATAAAGTCATTTGAATGTATTAAGTCCATTTACTATTTTACGCGTTACTCCGAACTTGCGGCTGTATGCAGAGCAGTCAAGGAGATTGACGGGGACTGTAATATTTTAGTTTTTTTTAATATAGTTGTAATTGGATATAATTGTAAAATATATAAAAACTCTGTTGTAATAATAATAATAAAATAATAATTTACTTGTCTACTTTTCTCTCGTACTTACGCCGCGTCGTCATTAAAACTACAATAACTTTTGATAGAGTGGACCAATTTTAAAGAAACAAACACTAAGTTACTCCCGGGGATACGCTTTACGATTTTCTTACTGAGGGTTTATTGTGAACCCAGTACTTTACCAGTGATGCGTGTTCATACAAACAGATAGACAGATAGGCATTTCTAAAAATGATTGAAATGTATTTGATTACTTACTCCTAGACACCTGCAACAATTTTTTTCACGAATATCGAAAAAGTACAGACACGTTCGATTTACGATTTACATTCTTATTATATGTATAGATAGATAAGGATAAATCGATTGACAAAATTTTATACACGTATTGTCTTTGCATTAGTTTGTATTTTTTATGCCAATACACCAATTCAGTACTATAGTGTATTGCTCTGGGCTGTTAATTATAAAATGGATAAACACAACAAACAAAAGACAGACACTATATGGTGAATGAAAAAAAAAGAATTTTCATAACGCGTGTGGTAATCATGCAGCCAGAAGTCGTGGTCGTCGAGTGGCTTGATATGGGTATGAGAATATAAATCCCTGATGTATAATAACGTCAGTGTTGTATCAGCATCCGTTCTATCATTTACCTGATCCGTACATACCACTGGGATGTCGATTCCATATCCGCAGGTTCGAATCTCTACATATACTAACGAATTTTTCAAAATTTGCAAACTAATTTATATACTAACGCTATCGGCTGACGCTGAAGTAAAACGACGTGAGGAATGATCTTTTAGTATCAACCTATGTGGGAAAATATAGAACTCTGGATTTCTCATAATTTGAAATCGTCAATACGTAGTGAGCTGTCGTGGTGATTATGCCCATACCTACCTTCGGGAAGAGGCCTATGACCTTTCAGTAGGGGCCTTACACAGATTGATGTGCTGATAGTCGCTGTCCAGTTGTATAATATTGTTTTCTTCTCTCACCTACAATCTATCTTATAAATCAATAAATATATTTGTCTAAGCTAATTTCAGTAATGGCTGAACAATTTTTGACAAAAATTTAGACAGATTTTGTAGACGCTTACGACCAGCGTGAGTGATTAACAAACAGCGCGTATCAACCATTTATCATAATAATATGAAAGTAGAATCTACATACATATATCCCCCGACACTTACCCCCAGCGTAGTTACAAGCGTGACTGTAAAAATCAGCCTTACTGGTAGCCTACTGATCTATTATTACACTTGGCCATGGATGCCTTAACTGTAAGCCTTAAGTATAAAATTTAACAAGCGTAACTCGATGTCGGCAAGGGATTAATTGTACAAAAAATTACAAATAAGAATACGACGAGTAATTATTCGAGATGGAACAAGTAGTTCTCATGAAAAAATAAGACGATTTTCATGAAATCGAAGTTGTAAGCATCAATCAGTAATTGAAGAAAAGTATGACGCTCAAAATAAATAAGTATTTTAATGTTATTCCTTTGAATTCCTCATATTTATATCGTTATAACTTTTACACAACGACCCTTATAAACTGTACGTTAAGTACCATGGAAAATAAACAAGAGTATGACCTTTTCGATTGAATTCATGGTGGATGAAACTGACCGATGACTATTCATTATTGAAATAATAACATACTAGTCAACGTCACTGTCAAGCTGACATCCGGTCGCAGACGACCTACACATTATATAGGTTTTTAAGTACTTAATGGGCCTGCGGTTTATTTCTACATTTCGATGTCTATTACTTCTACTACACTCAATCAGAAGGTTTACGAAAAGTTCTGTTTACACTCTTGCACACTTCATAATCTATACTTACCAATTTTATAAAGCTGGAGTGTTTGTTTGTTTATTTGCTTGAACGCGCTTATCTCATGTAATACTGGTCCGATTTGAACAATTATTTCAGTGTTAGATAAGTAATATATCAAGGAGGGCTATATATCATCACGCTATGACTAATGGGAGCGGAGCATCAAAGAATGTTTCAAAATCAGGGTGTTTTTTTTTCCTTTTGAGAGCTTCCGCTGCGTGTTAACCTTAATCCAAAGTGACTATTCCACGCGGACGAAGTCGCGGGCAGTAGCTAGTAAGAAATAAGGATAGAGAGAAGTTTTTCGTGGAATTTTAAACTTAGTTATGTATTTCTTTTTAAATACCTTTATTGTTCTGTAATATGGGATCGATTTTGCATAATATAGTTTGATTATGGTACTCAAGTAAAAGGATTGGAACTAATAAACCGGAACATGAATTGTAAAAAGTTACATAAACTCTTTACATAGTTCTAACAAGGAGATCCAGGCGTCCAGTGATCGAACCCGACTTCGATGCCTAAGATAGGGTTTTATGGAAAAATCACCAAGGGATACACGAATTTCTTTTTTGTTGTCGAATTATTACAGTGTGTTACAAATCTATTGCAAGTTAAAATACTTGCCAATATACTCGTATATTGTGTGTATTTTTTGTTGAGTGTTTTTTAACTGCAAAAGTTTTGGGAATCAGTGATCTATATAACAGAACGATTATCTTGAAATCAGTAAACGGTTCCATTATTTTAAATATAATTATTATTTATCTATTTAAACACTTTTTTAAGTCAATAAACTAATCACAGATTTGATATTCATGCTAACTCTATCGATTTGTTACGATCCTCTCAACCTACACATATATTGCGGCTGACACATAAGATTAATGTAACATTAATTTTATACATAACCCTATAACGGGTAGAGGCCGAAGGGACCTCGATGCCGGCGGGCGGATTTTCACTAAACAATTCATACATTTATATTTTCCTTTGAAGTAGGTAACGCCGCGGGCGACGCGTCAACTGCAGGGTTAACCCCCACCACCTGTACATTACGTTTACTAAATTGAATTTGTTATGTTTTTTAGTGGTTTTTCTATTTTACATTTAGGTATTCATTGTGTTTAACGAGAGGGTTTTGTCCTCATTGTTATTTTTACTTATTTCTTGATTTCAGTCGGATTTTTGTCGGAAAAGTTGGATTTTTTATAAAACTTAGTGGCATTTATAAACAGTGATTCTAGATTTTACAGGCTTTAACCTAATTATAGACCACTTACAGATTTTTAGGTAATAGCGTTAGGTTTGACAACAAAGTTCCAAAGCTCTTTACCGATTTGCCGGATACTAAGATCAAGATCTATGTCAAGCGGGTTTTGATGTTTAAATGCTATATTAGAGGGTGGAACAATAATGTTGATGTACGATGGTGATGTCTAGAAGTAACACCCTTTTGTGCATTCGCCAAAAACGAATGTGACTATAATGTATTTTTTTTCATAAAAATATGTACGATGAAAATTAAACCAGATCTAATCTCTTGTCTTTTCTCGATAACTGGTTTGTTTTCCGAACCGATGGTAATTTTGACTTCCACAAGCGCTTTCTCAGGGGTTAAATTGAATAAAGAACGATCTATGTGCGTAATCGCGTGTATATCGTTGTTGCCTTTTTGACATATGTGTCGTTTAGAATCAGAAGTGGTCAACTCCACTTTGCAATTTTCTAAGTCTCATAACTTTAAACTATTGTACTGTAGCATACATTTTTATTTTTTTAGCTTTCTATACTAATTGTATTAAAACTCTACAGATACCTAAATGTTTCATAGTCTCTGCATTAAGCTCTAAATGGAAAATTGGCTATACCCATAAAAATTGCAAAGTGGAGTTGACCACTTCTTATTTATGGAAAATTGGCTATACCCATAAAAATTGCAAAGTGGAGTTGACCACTTCTTATTTATGGAAAATTGGCTATACCCATAAAAATTGCAAAGTGGAGTTGACCACTTCTTAGTAAGAAGTGGTCAACTGCACTTTGCAATTTTAAGAAGTGGTCAACTCCACTTTGCAATTTTTATGGGTATAGCCAATTTTCTATTTAGAGCTTAATGCAGAATATCTTACAATGACAATCTTACAATGAATACAATAACGACATATATCTTAGAATGTAATACTTGTCTCGAACATTGTACTTAATATATAATTATGGTGAAGTTGAACAGATTTTTAACTATTTAAATGGACCCAATTTTGATGTTACTGTAATAAATATTGCATATACTAACAAGACACGGAGAGGCATTTTCGTAGGCGGTCGCCGTTTTTACTGAACTCTGTCGTACTTTCCGTCTGGTACTATGCAGTCATTTTTTTGAGCAAGAATAAAAAACAAAATATTGAAAACCCAATGCGTTTTTATATGCGGTTACAAATAGCTATTTATTAAACCACCTGTGACGCTTTCAAAAGAAAAGGGCATAGTCTTTTGTTACCTTGAAATTTTAATTGAGCACTAATACACTATATTCAATCACCGGCACACATAAAATGTGGCTTGTACATTTCACGCCACGTATCTACCGACGTATTTTTTTTTATTAGGATAATCGCATCTTTTTGAAATGTTTAGCTATTATCAAGATTTTTTTTTGTGCGCCGCGCCGTTGTATTGAAACTATTTCTCAAAATTAGACTCCAAGTTCAAAGATTAAGGACATTTCTACGGAACATTTTTTTTTTTTTCGAACTGACTACGCTATTGACCAAGCAAAGTCTTAACAGCTTCACCGGACTACTATTTCTACGGAACAGTTTATTGCATATCTGACAGACAGTACACATTTAATTATTATTTCCTTTCGATTCTGCATAATTAATTATTGACTGCTGTCTCTGATTACTATTATCCAAAGACTTACACATGTAACCTTACTATTAAGTAATGTGTCCAAAAATCCAGTAACTATTTTTTTTATATTTTTTAAATATGATAACCTTCAAACATTGATAACAAAAAAAAATTAAAAATTAACCCTCGATTGATACAAGGCGGGTCCAATCGGCCCCGGTACAAACGAGCTAACAACCCAATATTAACCCTTTGACGTGTCATTTGCTTTAATTTGATCCTTTTGTTTATTAAACGGTGTATCGGACACAAACACTATTTGTCACGATATCCAATGTTCCCAAGCGCATATTCTGGATACTAGAAGATATTTTTATTAATTTTTTTCATCAATGTTTTTTTTTACAAATATACGTTCACGACAAAACCTCATATACATATCATACAACATATCACAAATCATAAAGCATATTCTCGAGTAACATTTAGTCTTGGTTTCATTAAAATCGGTTCACTCTATCAAAAGTTATTGTAATTTTAGCGACGACGCGACTTAATTACGAGAGAAAAATAGATAAGTAAATTTATTTATTTAGTTTATAGGAAGACCAACAGCACTACTTACAAGAATTACTTTGGAAAATAAGCAACAGAAAACCATTTACAGGTCTCCACGAATAGGCATCTGGATAATTAATTACTATGTGGATTAAATGGACTTAATACATGATGATTTTATTACTCACTGTTTTTATTACATTAGGTTCCACGCGGACGAAGTCGCGGGCACAGCTAGTGTCTCATAAAAAAGTAATTCTATTAATTGAAACTATTCTGGTCATCTTCTTTATTTTCTTTTAGTTCATATAAGGCATTGTGAGTATATTACGCAAACCTACGTAGCTGAGTACCATAATATATAATTTATTTTTATTTTACAGGTCGATCTCCTTAATTAATATGTTTTTATTTGAAATGAAGTGAACAGAATAAGGGTCAAAGTATAATGGAATAACAACTCTTCAATAATCATGTAGGGTGCGATTACAGATAGAATATCCTCGCGGTACTGGTAATAAACGATCGCGACTTAGGGTTGCTACGATTATATCTTTATTAAATTATTATTCACTGTATAATGTGTCACATGTAAGTGTTACCGAAACAAGACTGACTGACATGCATTGGAATTAGAAACGTTAAGAAATATATCATTGTAATAACCCTAAGTCGCGATCGTTTTTTTTTTTCAGTACCAGTGGTATATTCTATCTTGTCTCTAACATCACAATAGTCGTCATAGACCATTGGTGGTTATCAAAACTCAAAGTAAATACAGTATAAATTCTTTATAACGTCTTCCCTATAACGAAAATCTTCTTGTAATGTAGAAATTACTTCAATTTACTCCATCTATTAATACACTATAACGCAACAACCATTTTCTATTAATTCCTTCATCATTTAAAAGTGAGCATTTAAATTACATGTTATCAGTTTAAAAAATATTCCAATTAAATCTTTGAGGTGACAAAATTTGTAAGGCGTCTATGATTAAATGAAATGTCTAAGGTTATAAACAGCCACCTTGCTTCAGTAATAGTTATTTACCAAGAACACATCTATTGTTACCCTTGAATTGCAGTATATTTGGGAAGTTTTGGTCCAAGTTACTAAAACCACCAGGCAGCCTTACCAGCCCATAAATCAACTAATAGTTAACGTGTGACTGGCAAAGCATTTGCGGGCGATAAAGTTTGTTGATAAAGCAATGATATAAGGAAACCTCTTTATAACGGCAAAAAGCAGGATCCTTAAATTCCGTTATAGAATTTACAATGTATCTGATTATTGAAAATAGAAAAATTATTAACCAAGAAACAAACAAACAAGCAAAAATGTTATATTTGCAAACAATGTTATCGCGACTCTTATTAATAAATTGTTTTATATCAAAATGAATTTGTTAACAATATTTAAAAACGAATGAAAATCGCAACTACTTTTTCAATCTGCCTATCTTACTTCTCAAATGACTGATTTGACCCTGGCAGAATTCTTACCTACGAAACGCCATTATTAAAAAGTTGACGTCATATCGGCATATGACTATAACCATTCCATGCGGATTTTTTTATAGATGCTTCTAGGCTACTCACTTTAGGATTCGATTGACCTTTCAGCATTTTTAATGCCCAACGTAACTGGCGGGAATCCGCTAGTATGCGCATAAAATGGGCAAACGTTACAACCCTGACTCAATCTGTTATTAAATATAATAGCTCGTTTTCAATGAAACCATTGTGTCGTATAAATGACTCGTGGACTGATCGTCTTTCAATTAAACCGCGCCATATAATATTCCTGATGCAAATTGCATCGTACCACTTGTCATTCGATGATAATTAATAGGGAGACGTGGTACTTTCAAGAGCCATGCTAAGAATGTGTCAGTGTTTTTAATTCATAGGGGTCGACTATTAACGACCTCTATTAATTATGGCCATAAAGCATTTTATAGTAGTTCGTCTGGTTAACTATCATATACCGATGTTGTATTGCAGTTAACTTGTCTAAGTTAAGATTCAGTTCGTCGTATAGGCTTTATCATTCATACCTAATGTCTACGAATATTATAAGGGTAAAAAATTGCTTTCTTGATTGTTTTGAAGACGCCGATCTTCGGAATTACCAATTATATTTGAAAAATTCTAGATGCATTATGTAGTCTGATAATTAAGGAAGGTTATAGTTATTTAACATCACGCTAGGACTCTTAGGACCTTGGTGGAGAGGGTCGTGGGTGCATTGTTCCCCGGCCCTCCGGAGCTCACTCCTCCTCCCATGCCTCCTCCCGTGCCTCCTGTCCAGGAGACAGAGGAGGCGGCAGTCGACCCTCCCCCGATTACGAACGAGGAGATGGGGAGGGCGATGGAGCGTCTACGCACCGGGCGAAAAGCGCCCGGCCCTGACGGGGTCCCGGGCCGGGTGCTGGCCGTGGCGCTGGGCCATTTGGGGGGGTGGCTTCGGGAGCTGTTTGACCGCTGTCTTGCGGTCGGGCAGTTCCCGAAGCCCTGGAAGATGGGGCGGCTTTGCCTAATAGCGAAGGAAGGCCGCCCCCCGGACTGCGCGTCCGCGTACCGGCCCCTAGTGTTGCTGGACGATAGCGGGAAGGCGCTCGAGAGGATCGTTGCCTCCCGGGTCGTCCGGCATCTTGAGGAAGTGGGGCCGAACGTGTCGGACGCGCAGTTCGGCTTCCGGTCAGGGCGTTCCACGTTGGACGCCCTGACCCTCCTAAAACGGGTCTCCATGGAGGCGACCTCTCAGGGAGAAAGACTGATGGCGGTGTCCTTAGACATCGCCAACGCCTTCAACAGTCTGCCGCATGGTGTCATACGGGAGGCGCTCCGCTTTTTCGGAGTGCCCCCGTACCTGCGGCGGCTGTTGGAGGCGTACCTGGACGGGAGAGAGGTCGCCTTCGTGGACGCCAGAGGGCGCATGGTCCGGCGCCATACGGCGTGTGGGGTTCCACAGGGGTCGGTCTTGGGACCGCTCCTGTGGAACATGGGCTACGACTGGGTGCTCCGCGGCGCGCTCCCTTCTGGAGCGCGCCTCATCTGCTACGCGGACGACACCCTAGTCGTAGCCCGGGGGGGGGGGAATTTGTTGATCTGGTGCGCCTGGCCACGGAGGCCGTAACTCTCGTGGTCGGGCGCATTAGAAGACTGGGCCTTGAGGTGGCTCTCGAAAAGACCGAGGCCCTGATGTTCCATGGGCCTCGGCGAGGGCCACCTCCAGGGGCCCACTTGTATGTGGAGGGCGTCCGGGTCAGGGTGGGGACCCAGATGAGGTATCTGGGCCTCACCCTGGACGGACGCTGGCGGTTCGAGCCCCATTTTAGGGGGCTCGGACCGCGCATAGTTGGGGCCGCAGCGGCGCTCGGACGACTCCTCCCCAATACGGGGGGGCCGGGCGCCGCCTGCCGCCGCCTTTACTCAGGGGTGGTACGGTCCATGGCCGCCTACGGGGCGCCGTTATGGGTGGACGCCCTCAACGCCACCAACATTCGTGCGCTGCGTGCTGCGCAGCGCACTGTGGCGTTGAGGGTGATACGAGGATACCGGACGGTGTCCTCGGCGGCGGCCATGGTACTGGCCGGTTCCCTTCCCTGGGAGCTAGAGGCGGAGGTGCTTGCCGCCGTATATAACTATACGGCGGCTAAGAAACTGTTGGGGGAGCCTCTGGCTCCTGGGGAAATAGAACGGAAGAGGAAGGAGGTGAGAGAGGAGAAGTTACAGAGGTGGAGGCAGGACCTGGCGGACGCGCGTTACGGTCGATATACGATCGACGCCGTCCGCCCGGTCCTGCCGGAGTGGAACCAAAGGAAGTGGGGCTCCCTGACGTTCCGTCTGGTGCAGGTGCTGACCGGGCACGGGTGCTTCGGTTGGTACCTGCACCGGATAGCTCGCAGGGAGCCGACCGCCGTATGTCACGAGTGCGGCGTTGAACCGGACACCGCGCAGCACACACTTTCGGAGTGTGCTGCGTGGGAGGAGCAACGCCGCACTCTGGCTGCGGCGGTAGGACAGGAGCTCTCGCTGCCGAGCGTGGTTGTGGCCATGCTCGGCAGCGAGGATGCGTGGAACGCAATGGCCTCCTTCTGCGAGGAAGTCGTCTCGCAGAAGGAGGCGGCGGAGAGGGTCCGGGAGGAGAACCCTCAAAGTGACCCTCTCCGCCAACGGAGGACAGGCAGGAGGAGGCGGCAGTTTGACCGCCGCCTCCTCCCACCGTAACCGGACCTAGGGAGGATGGGTCGGGGGGCCCATTCTCCCATTGCACAGGTCCGGCGGACGGAGGAGACGACCGGTGTGTACACGGTTGTCTCCTAACAAGACGGGGTCCGGCGGCGGCGCTTTCGCCGCTGGGCCAACCGCTGGGGCGGCACGATGAAATCTGTAGAGATCTCGTGTCGCCCCAACTATAGCGGCAGACGTACACCGTGGGGTTTTAGTCCGTGCGAGTCGGACATAACCCATCCTCTCCCCCGAGGGGGTGGGTATCCATAAGGGATTTCCCCACGTAAAAAAAAAAAAAAAAAAAAAAGGACTCTTAGGACCTGAGCAATTACCATACGAAATGTAGATCAGAACGTACGCTAAGTGATAGTGCGTGTGGGGCCGTATGGTGCGGCGCGGGGTATCGGACGCCGATGATTGGCTGGCCGACTAAAATTATCTGTAAGGGCCGAACTGTGAATGCCTATGTTCGCGAGGTACAGAGCAGTATGGCGAAGTCGCGTGATCGCCTTCCTACACAATTGTTTATATACAGAATATGTTTAGTATTGTTAAACTGTGTTGAAATGAAAATTAAAACGAAAATAAATTGAGTAAAACTGCCGCCTATTGCTCTGCGTGAATATTATTTTATTAGTATATGTTACTGAGCTACATGCTCTTCTACCAGTAAGTATTCTTGTAACTTGGACGCTTGTCCGAACTTCGTAGTGTTTTTATTATTTTTAAGCATAGCTTAAATATGGTACAGCCTGTAAATTAAGATATTGTATAGGTATATATATGAAATAAAATCCAACTTTCCAAGTTTTAAAGAAATCATATTGATATTCAAAACCACATGTCGCCGCATATACGTAATCCATAAAAAAATCCAGCCTTAAATAAAAGACAACGCTCAATGTGTCCGAAATTACCTTAACCCAATTTAAACTTCCAAAAATAAAAACTGAATCGATTAAGTACATCGTTTAGTATGAAAACGCATTATCGTAAAGAACACATTAAGGGCGATTGTCATCTGAAATCGCCGGTTCGCGCCCGGGCCGGAAATGCCCGACATTTTACGACTTAGAAAGAAACGGGTATATGATACAGTCACGAGCGAAACAAGGACGGTATCTGCGTAACGTTTCGTCCACCACTACCCACTTTCGCACTCCAGATATGATCAGGAGATTCGATACTTAATATAAGCATTAAAAAAATATTGTAAATTAAATTTTATTCTTATAATTATAAGTGTGACTTTAGATTAAAAGGGGACTAACCTCAATTAAAAATGCAGAAAAAAACATTTTTTTAATATAAACAGTTTATTCTACGTACACCCTCAGAAAGTGTTTACGATCGTTAAATCTTTACCACCAGTTTGTGGAATATAGTCGTCGAGAAGAGATGGAAAAAAACTCGATCGGGTTTAATATTTTTGTGAAAAGTGTAAGTAACGCACTTATGTCCTTTAACCGTCTAATTTGGGTCGTCTCATATCTCATTCCTTACCTTATAACATATTAATATTAATTTTTATGTTGCTCAAAGATAAAAGAACACGTGGATATTTAACTTAAACATGTAAATCAAGTCATTTTTTATTGACGACAATTACCAAACTTATATATTTTAAGTTGCACCACGCACTGTTTACCCATGCAGAAATTTCCTCATCCATTCAATAACATTTGTATTTCTCTTTAACAGAGGCGTAAATTAAAACGTCCGTAACGGGATTGCTATTATCATCCAAGTATTTTTACGATTAGCAAAGGAGACAATCATTAAGTAGATTTAAATTTAAACACGGCGGCTTATACGCTAATATCGGCTTTAAAGTCTTCGACGCAGAATTGAAATTTGTATGTTGGGTAATGGAAAACCCTGAGCGAATGTCTGGAACGTGAATGTGGGGATTGACTCGTTCGTCTTGAATTGAATTTCTGAGACGTTGAATAAGTCATGTAATATAATACGAGATTACATGCTATTAAAATATAAAAGCTAATTTTGTAAGAAAATAAATCGAGGGGAAAAGAGTCTGGCAGTATTCCTGAAAATGTAAGAGAAACACGTAAACTCATTTGACAAAGTGACGATACTGTATCTGATGGTCTAACCTAAGAATGAAAGCGACCACCGAGAAAGCTATAATTTATCGACAATTTCACTATTACGCCGTCCTGCAAGCGACAGCTGGGTATACACAGGCTGATCACAAAATACGACAAAATACAAGTCAGTCACTATGTCGAGCTGTGACGCTATACATGATTGCGACTTGGATGCATACAAGTTATACCGCTTAGTTAGTATATATATATACATCCGCTGATCGCGACATGATGTACTTAAGTATTTAACAATGGCCCATATTTCATTTAGTGTACGGGAAATACGACCTACTTCCACATTTATGGTGGTAGGCCCACGCTGAAGCTACTACTGGTTTCAGCATGAATGGGTCGCTTCACCCGGGGTAGTACCACTCTCTCATAGAAAACCGACGTGAAGTAACAGTGTTTGTATTGTTGCATTTCGTTCGGTCAGTAAGAGCGCCGGAGGCCCACCTCCCCTCTCCTCTCCCTCCTCCCTCTCTTTCCCCCCAAACACAAGCTGGCAACGCACTTTCGACTCCCCTGGTGTTGTTAGTGTCTATGGACGATAGTGATCACTTAGAATCAGGTGACCCATCTGTTCGTTTGCCTGCTATGACATAAAAAAAACATTACCAATTTCTACTACTTAATAAAATTACTAGTTGAAAACTAGTCTTTATGGCGGCTGATTCTGTTTTCCTTGATAGGACATTTATACACAATGAAAGTCGTTCTGTAAAGATAATACTTAGTAATATTATAAATAAGCTTATGTTCGCGGATTTGCTCGCGTTAATGTAGGCTTCGCTTTACCTATTCTTCCGTAACAATACTTTTTTTTTCTGGATGAAAGCGTAACAAACTAAGTCATTCGCACCTATAAATATATAATATGAATGTAAATGTAACGTGTTTGTAAATTATATATTTTTGTGAAAAAAAAATTGTTGTAGGTTTCCTGAAATAAGTAATATAATACATTTCAATCATTTTTGAAATCTTTGTCTGCCTGTCTATATAAGCAACAATAAAGCATATTTTTGAGTAACATTTAGTCTCGGTTTCATTAAAATCGGTTCACTCTATCAAAAGTTATTGTAAATTTTAATGGCGACGCGACTTAAGTACCAGAGAAAACTAGATAACTAAATAAGCTTCATACATTCAGATGATTTTATTAGTGATTGTCTTTTTACGTTAGGTTCCATGCGGACGGAGTCGCGGGCATAGCTAGTTTATAATATTAGTAAGGATAATTATGCGAATGCGATGTGAGTTTGTTACGCTTTCAAACCTGAACTACTCAATCGATAATCATAAAATTTTATATTACAGGAGTACAGAAGATAATATATCTTTCATCCATAAAGTATGTACCATTCCCGAGGGATAAATCGAATTTAAATGGACGCGATCGAAGCCGCGAGCAGATGCTAGTTGTGGTTATGTTTGTAAAAATATTCTCATATAATTTGGGACCAAGGAAAAATATCATGGAACTCATGATCAAAATTCTTCCCTATACAAGATTCGCATTACCTAAGGTTGCTATCTCCAAATTATGAAAATCATGATTAGTAGGTATAAGAGTAGTGTATAGACCATAATGTAAATAGGGCAAATACAACATTACACTTTAGCGTAAGATTTGAAGCCAGTAGTGACGCGAGAATTAACTGACCTATTAAAAAACTCAGGGCGTTGCTAAGAACTATACGTGACACCCCAGGAAATTCCAAATAGCTTGGTAACCCAATCTTTACATGGTTTTAAAGGCTTCGTATAAATAATTAAAGATTCTAATGGATGTAACATAATTCTCATTTATTGAAGTTTAAAAAAAAACAGTATTTAAGACATTCAAAAATCCACTTTGTCTATAAATTGTACACTTTATATTATAAGTTTATTCTGTACGGGCGTCGTCTTCATAAAGCTACGGCAACAAGTGGTCAATATAAAACTGAAATTAACTTTTTACAATCATCGTTACCAGTTTTACATGCCACTGATCTGAAAAAGATCGCTTGTTTGATTCGTTACATGGTCACCAAACTTTATGACCTCTCTGAATTTAGCTGCGCTGAATACAACTTATAAATATATATTACATTATATGTATAACATCGATACAACTTAATGATAAATATATGCCAATTGTAAGTTCCTATAATAATATTTCAAATTTGATATATGTAGTACTTTTGACTACGTTGTTATGTGCAAGCTTGAACTTACGGGCTTATATTCAGAGCGGCCAAAAAGATTGACTAGGACTAGAAATCTGTTTGTTCTTTACTTAAAACCTCCTTCAGAGAACACAAGTGCTAGTGCTATGGTAGCTATTAGTATTTGGACCTATATGACTTACTATAGTTTTTAATTTATATAAGGTTTTTTTTTTTCATTTATCTCGCACTTTATCATCGATAATCTTTTATCCGTATTCGAATCCCAAGCCATATTGTTCACATTGAATTACACAACATTTTTATTCTATTCAAATTTAAAATTAATTTTCCTCTCGATTGTACCGAACGTGTGAGTCAAAGAATCCGTGACTAAAACTACACGCGTTAGTACACGCGTTAGCTGATTAAGATTGATGCGAATAGGACGTAACACTTCACCTTGTTTTGCTTTCGAAATTAATTATTCAAGGAATCGTCGACAAAATGTACATTGAGTGTGTTTTGTTTCGGCATACCGGACCACCATCGGCATCGGTTGCCTGCTTCGCATATCCTATACAAAAATAAACGTATCTGCTACTAATATATTTAAATACATTAGTTAAAGTATTTCAAACTGGCGAGACATGGCCGTACAATGTCAAGAGTTTGCACAAAGTACAAGTGGAACAGAAAACCATGGAGTTAATTTACAAGATCGAGTGAGATATATCAATCTGGAACGATCCGATGTGGCACTAAAGAAATTGAGTTTTTATGACGTTATAGCAGGATCTACAACATCTTTATGTAGGTTGTCTGTAAAATAAACTTGCAAATGAATACACTGTATTTATTAGTCTTAGGAAAGCTAAGTAACCAAAACACAAATTGTAACGAAATTCGCAAAATTTGCATACCGCTCCTTTAGCAAAGTATGTTTAATACGTTTTTAAAATAAGTGTAACTCGTGTAAGCTACCGCCTACCACACTCAAGATGAAAATCTGCCGCCAAATGGCTATTTGTGTGTTTCAGCAGCTACACTTGAAAGTCAGTCCCCCTCCACCTCATCTTATACCACATTGTTATTTAATACTAGCTGTGCCCGCGACTCCGTCTGCGTGGAACCTTATCTAAAAAACAATGATTAATAAAGTCATTTGAATGTATTAAGTCCATTACTTACCTACTTGTCTCTCGTTCTTACGCCGCGTCGTCATTAAAATTACAATAACTTTTCATAGAGTGGACCGATTTTAATGAAACAAAGGCTAAGTTATTCTCGAAGATATGCTTTATGATTTTCTTGGTGTGGTTTAATTGTGAACCCAGTACTTTAGCAGTGATGCGTGTTCATACAAACAGACAGACAGATAAACAGACAGACATTTCTAAAAATGATTGTAATGTATTTTATTATTGATTCGTAAACATCTGCAACAATTTTTTTCACGCAAATCGAGAAAGTACAGACACGTTAGATTTACATTCTTATTATATGTATAGATATAGATAGCTAGGACGCCGGCGATTTAATAATATTATGTGAGTTTTGGACAAATATATTTATCAATAAATACTGAATAAATTTTATACATCCATAAAAATTACTGCCGCTAAATTAAACTTAATTTAAATTCTTAGTATTTCGAAAACAATTGAATTATACACAAATCATTTTATTTAGTTTCACTAACTGTATATCTTTAGTCGGTAAGTCAAAAGAACTAAAATTTCTCTAAAACGGATTCTATTTTCGAAATTCAAGTCCACTTCGATATCCTGCCGAGAGCCTCCAACCGTGGGCAACGTCAGAAACGTAATTGGCGTGCTTCTAGTCGGTAAAGGTCATAGATGTAAAACTGCACCTATCTAGATATGTTTTGATATGAATTATTTTACGTTTCGTTAAAGAAAAGTGGTGAGCGATATCCTTGTATATATAATTCTTCTATCCGCGTGTATGTGACTAAACTCCTCTTAAACGGCTTGACAGGTTTTGATGATTTTTTCTGTGTGTGGTTCAGGTGGATTAAAGGTGGATTCAAGAATGGTTTAGATTCACTATTAGACCCGGTGGCGCTGCGGTTGACTTTTAGAATTGCTTTTGTTATTAAGGCAGGACAACGTCCGCCGGGCCCGCCAGTAATAAAATAACATAATAAACCGATTACATTCGAGATGTATACTTTAATTTCATCTATACTAATATTATAAAGAGGTAAAGTTTGTGAGTTTGTGACGTTGTGGCGTTGTAAGGAGTAATCTCAGAAACTACTGGTCCGATTTGAATAATTCTTTCAGTGTTATATAGCTCATTCATCTAGAATGGTTATAGGCTATATATCATCACGCTAAGGCCGATAGGAGCGGAGCACAGATGAAAAATATTTCAAAATCGAGATGTTTTTTTATTTTTGAGAGCTTCTGCTGCGTGTCAGCGTTAGCCCAGAGTAGTAACTATTACTACGCGAACGAAGTCGCGGGCAGGGGCTAGTATTTTATATACTAAAACTTTCCCAAAAGTACGTCTACTTAAACAGCCAAAGAATATAAAAACACTCGTGTATTTACTGAAAAAAAAAAAACAATAAAGAGGAATGTAAAGTTGATTAAAAAGGAACTAATTTTTATATTTCACTTTGTTACGTTAAATAATAGCATTATTTACATACATTAACGTTTTATTTCTGAGCAACGTCTTTTCACAAGTGGTCGCATGAGCGTACCACACCGTGACAACTTCATTGTTATACTTATTTCAATTCACTTTAACCCTTTGTTTTTTATAATTAACGATTATTTGTTTATCACCTAAACAAGCAATTTACCGTGGGAAAGAAACGTTACTTTCATTTTATTCTAATTTAGACACTTCCATAAATACTTCATCTATGTACTTCCTCATACAAAGATCTACATAGCCTACCAGGAAAGGTCAACAACCTCCAGCCTCCCTGGGAGCGAGAGGGTGGTATACCTCCCGATACTCGCTGATTTGAATACAGAGCGACCCCTCACCAATTTTAGGATTAGATTCCGTTGAAAACGAACTTGAATGAAGTAATTTTAAAATTGTTTATCCTATCGTCATAATACATTTTTGGATGTATTTATATTCCAATTCACAATTAATCGGCAGATAATTTCTAAAGATTTGTTACATATAATCTACTGAAAATGCTATTTCATACACTTTGTACAAGTATTTGGAGATATATTGAACTAAGTATGTTCGTATGTTGCAGTGGAACCTGTGCGTTCAATAAAATTTATTATAAAACCATAATCACCACTTTCAAGTAAAAAATTTACTACCAAGTACTTATAGGTGTGTTCCCGCAGTTTTACTTGAGAGCTAGTCTATCTAGGTTTCTATAAAACGCTAAAACCTATAGAATATTTTAAAAAGATAACTAAATCCAATTTGAATCGTTCATTCTACGTTTACATTTCTTGTTTCATCATCTAGACTGCTATTATTATGTAGTGGATAAAATTTTAAAGAACATAACCGATTTTAAAAATTCTTTCACCTATAGATAACTATAATACATTATTACTGAGTAACGTGGCTTGTATTCCATTTTAAAAATCTACATTAAAGAGCACGAAGCTGCGAGCAAAATCTAGTATTCAATATACCCATATAAAAATTGATATTGATATATCGAGATCAAAGAACTCGATGACTGACCGATCATCGTAAAAATTTACACAACAGGGTTTTTGTGCCACCAATTTGTAATATGAAATAACAAATAAAAAATAAACAGCCGATTGAATAACTCGTCACTATGTCGTGCTAGGCTGTTTTATTGCAATGATATTATAACTAAAAAGGGTAAGTCATATCATATCATTGGTGTTAAAAACCTCTTTGAATTATTTTACGTAGATTTATAACGTTTCTTTTTTGTTTTAAATATAAATCTACATAAAATAATTCAAAGAGGTTTTTAACATACTCCAGCCCAAACAAAAAATGGCCACAGTAATTACAACACACAAGAATTGTAGTCCGGTGAATCTGTTAAAACCTTGCTAGGCCAATAGCGTACCGTAAAACCAGGCAACATCGCTACTTTATTCCGCACAATGATGTTTAAATCGAATTTATTACACAAAATTATATCAAGACATATAAACAAAATCAACTAAAATCATAGTAAATTTAGATATAGTAAAATATTAGTATTATAAGTGCAATTCAATACCGAAATGATCCAAAATATTTTATGGCAAAGTCAACTATAACATACGGTAACATTGCCGGACCTAAATTTAGGAGAAAATAAACAAAATCACACTTAAGAAATAATGAACAACCATGAACGAACTTGTACGCAGCTAGAAACTCATGATGACTATAGTATTTTTACTGTAAAAACATCCTTTTTATTATTATTTTATTATTATTATATATCCATATACGTTACTATCGAAACAGTAAATTAGTTTCAATACCTACATAATCTCAAACTTTTTTGTGACAACCCTTGTACTTAACATAATATGGCAATTTCGACATCACTTTATCACTATACTGGGTTGTTAAATTTGCCAAGATTATTTTCTGAGGATGACTAACTGATATCGAAGTAAATAATGATTTATTCATTAAATCAGATGTAATTAAATAAATTATCAAAAGTTGACTTACCTCTGTAAAGTTTTTTCCATATATTTTTACTAAAGATTCGGAGCACACAGAAATCTGACGCTATCATAGAAAAAAAGTAACGGGCATTACCGTCATTTTGTAAATAACTGGGCTGCCGCATAAAAGTAAACGTTGTTACTAAACAAATCAAATTTCATTTAAAGACATCCCTACATAATAAATAAGTATGGTTTCGGAGTAATAGACATCAATACTTCAGAAGTTGGGGTATGGCAAATAGAACATCCGGCAGCAAAGTTGCCAGGTTTTACGGTAGTCAGTTCGAGAAAAAAAAACACAAACAAGAAATAAACACAACAGAGCAGATACTAAAACTAATGTTAACAATATAAATGAACAAATAATTGGTTTTACTACTATACATTTTTATATTGTAGTCTAACGTAAACGAAATCCTGAACGTTTTCTACCATAGTTGCGCTTTGAAAAAAATATTTTATCTTTAACATATTTCTAGTCTATGCCCACAATATCTATGGGAAAGCATGTTGTTACATCAAACAGTTTTTATTCGAACGGAAATAATAATAAAAATAATATAATATTTACTTGCTAAATATTTGAAATATTATTAATGTGTTAAAGTATCACGAACCTATATTAAAAGTTTAAAAACTCTATCTACCGCATTCTCGATTATACTTGAAGATGGAAGATATGTACACGTATAGGAGAGGCGCTTTCCTTCGTTATAAGGTTCCGGTCCTCACTTCCGGCTAGTACGGCTACACCGGAAATGGATAAGAAATGTCTCGTAATGGAATCGCTGCCGCCTTAGATTTGTTCAGATTTATTCGTCGGAACAACGAGAATTTATTGTCATTTTAGTCCGATATTTATTGATAGTAAATAAATAAAAAAATACAAAATAAAGAAATAGTTGGAACAAAAGTAACGCGGATTTTATAAACTTCACCGTAATATCTAAAAAAAATGTTGCATTATTTTATTGGAATTATTTGTTACTTAAACATTTACCAAAACATATAACCTATATTCATTGCGATTTCGAAGAACTACTTTTCTGTTTCAAATATTATAATTTAGTATAAACATATTTACAGCTCTACGTTATTGTGTATATTGTTAAAATGAGATATTTATGTCTAAATCTGTACACTCAAACAAGTCAAATACCAAGTCTCAGTCAAGAAATAACCGTATCAGTAGTACTACGTTCAAAATTAGACCAAAACTTCCAAGGTCGGCACGTCGGTACCCACACGAGCACGATCCATCCCCCTTCACCCATACCACTGAGGGTACACGTGTAGGATCACCCCTATACATGGTTACCATAGCAACGCAGCATCCTACATCCACGCCCACTACCCCGGGGACGACACTCAAGATATTACGCCCTACTTCGTTCGCATTGGTGAACTAAAGGGGTGTAGGTACATTCAGGACCGCTGTTCGGTCGTCTGCAATATTATACTGTAATTCCATTTCGAATTCATACACCAATTTAAAAAAAATCTAAACATATCTGCATTTTTTTTAAAGTAAGCATTGAACACTCAAACCGTTAGCAACATTCAGTCTCGTTAACAAACCTATTCAAATTTGAAGCATTTCATGATTGAGGCAACATTTCTCGCGTCCTAACGCCGCGAGTTCCAATTAGCGACTGGGGTATACTTGAGTACCGGTGACGTCACGCGCCGCTTTCAACCGGCCTCAATAACTACCCTCTCAGCGATTTCTTCAATAGTCGTCCACTCCACCTGGCCTTCATTAGGGACCTCAATGTACACGCGGAGCTGAAAAGGCAATAAAAATATACATTTTTAACGAGAAAACTTGTTTAGCTAATAACTTCAGAAGTCACTTTTGTTAAAATCACTAATTGCATGATTTAATTCAATGAATTATGAGTGATTGTTATTTGGAACAAAACCTTCGAGGCCTTTTGTTCGCCGGTCGCGCCATAGACAAATCTTATTATGGAAATATTTTCAAATTAAGAACGCGCTCCCGCATTATACGTCTCGACTGTCATCATTGTCTATAGTTTCTTTTTGTTCGTCCTCGCATGTCGAGGTTTTTCGACCACCGTTTTGGTTTTTTTTTTTCGTCGAAGCTGTCCCGAGCGTGAATGGAGGGCTTTGTTTATTCGTGTTTTATTATTAATTAGTGGGGCTTCTTTGTTCGTGGTAATTATTGTCTTAATAAGCAGTTCCTGCTCGAATGTGGACGAGCGCTGAAGGGATTGTCAGCCCTTTTACTTTTAAAACACTTTAAAATGACGCTGTGGTTTTGGAATTATGTGGATGGAAGTTCTTACAGAATTTATAATGAAATAAAATATTAGATGACATCTAGAAATATTCTATTCGGGTCTAAAGATTTATGTGTTTATAGTTATATGTACAAGATTTATATTGAGGAAAACATTTATAATCTCATATTAAAAATAAAAAATATAAGTCAGGATTCCGATAAATCTATCAATAAATAATACGATTAGGTGGTAACATTCAGAAGTAACAGAACAATTTCTATTAATAAAATGTAATAACACAAATACTAAAGAATATCATTTAAAAAAATCATACTTAAAATACTAGAGTATGAGTGGCATACAAAATATTGCAATAAAAAAAATTGTGTCACGTTTCATTGGGATTTCGACACATATTTGCTGCATTTTTTTTTCATTAACCATTCACGTATTTGAAAGCATGTGTTTTTTTTAAATAATTCTATATAATGAACACATATTGTAGAATATTTTTTAATGATTTATATCTCAAAATATTCTTACTTTCTTAATTACGTTATAATAAAATTAAAAATTTACAGAAACCCATGAAATGCATAAAAACAGACTTAATTGGCATCAAATTACAAAATTTTAAATATTTAACTACCAGACTATTTAAAAATGAAGCTGGTTGCGTTTTAGTTTAGTTACATATTATATTTTGTTTCAATTAAAGGTAATTTAAAGTAAAAATTATCTAAATTACTAAAATACGTAAACATTACATTTCATAAATTGTATAACACTATTTAAGTAGGAATATTTATATAGCATAACGTAACGGTGTTATAACAGTTATATGTTATAACGCGATATAACTTATCGCAAAAATATTTAAAATACCGGCTAGGTGTCGACGAATCTGTCGTTTATTCTGCATAATAAAGTGTTGAGAAGAAGTTCCGTTTAATTAGAGGTGCGACACTCGGGAGTGCGGCGCGGGTGAATGGCGCTCGTCGGCCGCCATTTTGCATAATTGGGCGCGCGAGGGTAGAACGAAATTTATACGTTCACGGCGCCAATTTACTTGCTAATGACGCGTCTTCACGTAGAGGGCTTGTCGGGTTTTTGTATTCACCTTTTTATGTGGATAGGCGGATTTTTTTATTAAAATAAAATCTCTGTAATTTATATACAGGCTTATTAGAATGTTTTTATAATGTGGTTCAAAATCAAAATATCCTTTATTCAATTTAGGCCCTGAGGAGGCGCTTATGAACGTCAAAGCTACCACCGGTTCGGAAAACAACCCAGTCATCGAGAAAAACGGACAAGAAACACAATCTGGTTTATCTCTTATATATTTTTACAAAACACAAATAGTTACATTCGTTATTAGTGGATGCACAGAGAGGGGCGTCATTTCCAGACGTCACAATTGTTCACATATTGATCCACCCTATAATAAGCCTTTAGATATTAAAACTCGCTTGATATGGTTCTTGAACTCACTATCCGGCAAATCGGTAATGTGTTTTGGGACTTTGTTACAAAACCTAACACTATTACCTAAAAAATTGTTTTTGGACTTAGTGAGCCTGAAGCATGTAATGACGAATTTGTTGCTGTTTCTAGTATTTAAATTATGTTGGTCTTTTACTAGATCCAGCATATCTAAGTTTATGCGGACATGCATTAAATTATCAAGAAAATATTGGGAGGGCAGAGTTAAGATACCGAATTCCTGAAACTTAGTCTTTAGTGATTCGCGAGGCCTCATATTATAAATTGCTCGAACTGCTCGTTTTTGTAATAGGAATATGGTGTCCACCTGATCTGCTGTCCCCCACAACAAAATACCATAAGACATTAAGCTGTGGAAGTAAGCGAAGTAGACCAACCTGGCAGTGACCATATCTGTTAGCTGGCGATTTTTGGCGGTTAGGATATATAAAGAGATATAATAATTAATGTTCTTTATTTGTTATTAGAGAGGGATTAAAAAAATTGTTTTGTTCCAGGCGGGTAAGATGGGACTGCCAGCTGGTAGTAGTCTGTCCTTGTTCTGTCCTGGAGGTGAATTGGGACAGCCTCCACCCGCACACATGGGCATTCCCCCACCATACCAGATAGACTCAAAGTTAGGTAAGTCGTTGTCTTTGAAATTAATGTAGTTTACAATGAAAAGCGAAGGGAAACAAACCTCTGTATTGCCAGTGGCTTCCCTTTCATGGTCCTTAAAATGTTTTACCTCTAAGGTTTCTTATATTGCAGGATTAATTAACAAATCTTTTGTTTGTTTCAAATTAATTTTTGCTTTGTTTCCAAAATATTATAACAATTTATTGCTTTATTTCTATCTATACATATAATAAGAATGTAAATCGAACGTGTCTGTAGTTTTTCGATTTTCGAGAAACAAATTGTTGCAGGAGTCTAGGAATAAGTAATAGAATACATTTCAATCATTTTTAGACATGTCTGTCTGTCTGTTTGTATGAACACGCATCACTGCTAAAGTACTGGGTTCACTATAAACCCTCAGCTCAGAGAAAATCATAAAGCATGTCCTCGGGAGTAACTTAGCCTTTGTTTCATTAAAATTGGTCCACTCTATCAAAAGCTATTGTAGTATTAATGACGACGAGGCGGAAGTACCAGAAAAAAGGAGACAAGTAAATGGAGTTAATACATTCAGATGACTTTATTAATCACTGTTGTTTACATAAGCTTCCACGCAGACGAAGTCGCGGTCACAGCTAGTATTTGATAAGATTTTTTTTTTATTATAGGAGGCAAACGAACAGGTCGGTCAACTGATGTTAAGTGATCACCACCGTCCATAGACACTGGCAACACCAGAGGAGTCGCAAGTGCGTTGCCAGCCCGTGTTTGGGCGGAGGGGGAGGGGGCGGGGACAGAGGAGGGGACGGGGGAGGGGGAAGGGAAGTGGAACTCCGGCGCTCTCACTGAGCGAACGAAACGCAACAATGCAAGCACTGTTACTTCACGTCGGCTTTCTGTAAAGGGGTGGTACTACCCCGAGTGAGCCTACACATTCATGCTGAAACCAGTAATAGCTTCAGCGTGGCTCTACCACCACAGATGGTATATCAGATGTAATCATATATGAGATACATAATGATTAAGCAGAGGTAAATTGAAATCAGTAAAAGTTACGATCATCTGCTAGTCTATTGCAATAGACATATTAACAACTAGAAGCCCGACGCGACTTCACCTCTTTGTAAAGGATTCAATTTGCTCTGAACCCTATTTTTCTAATATAATTTTTTTTTATTAGTAAGATAATTGTAGGCCAGTTACTCTCAATAACATCAACTACCTGCCAGTGAAATTCCTGTCAAAATCGATCCAACCGTTTTGGATATTAACCGGAACAAACTGGTCTATACAGATAGACAAAAACTTTAAAAACTAGTTTTTTAGTTATAATTAGGTATAAGTGGTGTACGTTCATAGCGATTTAGTAAAAAGCTGTTATTTTGACATTATAGACAGGTACTTCAATTTATGTGCATAGGTAATTTAACATTGTGTTTGGTTACAGCAGCTGGTTTGGCGCGAACGCCTATGTACCCATTCCCTGGAAGTACATACCCTTATCCCATGCTCAGTCCGGAAATGTCACAAGTGGCGGCCTCGTGGTAAGAAATCTCCAAATATTACGCTTTTTCTTACTATAAAAATGTCAGCACCGTTTTACAATGTTTTCTGCATTTATAAACCATTATCAATTGTGATATTATATAATATATAAAATGATAACTGACTGAAATATCAACGCACAGCTGAAACTATTGAGGCTAGGGTTTTGCATGCGTGTTCCTTATACACTGTAAGTGAGCACGGATTTTTGGACATTCCACTCCTAATATGATGATAAACGAGATAAAGTTTTATATGAAAATTCGTAATATTTCGGTCAATCTGTTACTATTGTATAAAGATTGTCAAAAATGTTACTTTAGTGCCAAGTGCGTTAGAAAAAAACCTGCGATACAATAGCTATCTAGTTATGTGCCGCATAAATTACACGAAGATAACGTATGACGCTAATATGAATAAAGAAACAAATGCGGAAAAAGCCGCGAGCGACTCCTAGTACTTTATAATTTTTAAATAATTCAAATATAATTGATCTAATTATCAAGGCCAACTTGTATTTAAGTAAATTATATCCGATTTAACCCATATTTCAATTCTTCAAGTGAGTTATTTTTTAAATTCATATATTTAAGTGAATATACTCTTTAATAGACAATTATCTTATCTTCTATACTCTATATACATATAATAAGAATGTAAATATATCATATCTGTACTTTTTCGACTTTCGTGAAAAAAATTGTTGCAAGAGTCTACGAATAAGTAATAGAATACATTTCAATCATTTTTAGAGATATCTGTTTGTATGGACACGCATCACCGCTAAAGTACTGGGTTGACAATAAAACCTCACCTCATAAAGCATATCCCCGAGAATAACTTAGTCTTTGTTTTATTAAAATCGGTCTACTCTATCAAAAGTTATTGTAATTTGAATGACGGCCACAAGTAATCTACGAGTATACTAATCATTACATAGTATAAAACAAAGTCCCCTACCGCGTCTGTCTGTCTGTCTGTTCGCGATAAACTCAAAAAATACTGAACGGATTTTCATGCGGTTTTCACCAGTAGATAAAGTGATTCACGAGGGATGTTTTAGTATATAATTTGTCAATCAATTTTTTTATAATCTGGGCGGGACAACGTCTGCCGGGCCCGCTAGTTACTAATATTATAAAGCTTATTCGTTTAGTTGAACGCGCTAATCTCAGAAACTACAGATCCGATTTGAAATATTCAGTGTTAGATAGCTCATTTATCGAGGAACGCTATTGGCTATATATCATCATGCTAAGACTAATGGAAGCGGAGCACCAATTAAGAATGTTTCAAAATCGGTCTTATTTTCCTTTTGAGAGCTTCCTGTGCGTGTTAGCGTTAACCCAAAGTAACTATTCCACGCGGAATGAAGACGCGGGCAGAAGCTAGTTTTATATATTTTAAAACAAATCACCCCTACAGTGCTCTAGACAACATTTTATTGTTATTTATTTTTATTACTGTAATTCAATGTGTACGAAGTCGCAGTTGATTGCTATAGATATATAATTAAATACGTTAACAGAAACGCTTTAGTTTAAGTGTAACTATGTACTCAGATATAATCCTAAAAATTGCTTACATTATGATATGTATTCCAATTTTAATGTATGGTCGCATTACGGAATGCAAGAAAAATAATGTAGTAAATGACTACTTGATTGATTTTTGATTATGTTTGGGAAGTTAATTATTTTTATTTTTCTTTACTGTTTGTACAGGCACACCCCCAGCATGTACCCCATATCGTCTGCAGCGAGCGGGTTTCGAAGCCCGTACCCTACTTCGCTGCCGATTACCAGTTCTAGTCTATCGAGGTATGACCAACATTTTAGCAACATTATTGTGAAAAGGGTAAAAGAAAATCCCATTTCAAGTTCCGCTGTTTACTTTTTTTTTGCGACATGCGACACGCCAAATGACCCCGCGGGTCACCTGATGGTAAGTGATCAAAAACTATGAAAAACTTCCATTATTTTATGTACGCCGAATTTTGTTCTTCGGCCATTTCTACTTTTGGAACTCCTAGAAGATTTATTGTAGAAAATTAATAATTTGATCATATTTCAAGAAAATTCAAACTAAACGATCAGTTAGGAACCACTTAATCATACAGGTATCAGTTGACTAAAGAAAATATTTCCGAAAAGACAGCAACAAAGATCAAGTGTACAAATACTCTTTGTAGAAGTGTGTTATGTAAAATATGCTCATAGGATGCTTCATGCATGTACTGTATATTAAATTCAGTGTGAGAGGAATAAACAACATGAGTTCCAACCGATTTAAAGTAGTAGCTATAGCTCATCTGGGATCAACCAGGCAGCAAAAGAATGTTCCACTCTCAGATGTTTTTGCAACTCCTGTGTCCGTAAGTGTTACCGATCGCATACTTCAGACCGAACTTCAGGAATTCGAAAACAATTGAAAGTCTAGTCTAGAAATTCTATTATTTCTTGGTGCTGTAGTGCATGCAGACAGGAGTGTTGGAAAGCCACTAAATCCTTTAAGTGTTGACGTAAAATCTGTGTGAAGCTAGATATGTCCTCTTTTAGTAATTACTATGTCAATTGGGAGGGATTTTTGTGTAAGACAGAAAAGAATGGAGGAAGTATGTAGTTTAATTAATTTCCAAACGTAACTTGCCATCACGTAATGACCAATCATTTAAAATTGATTTATCAATTTTGTGTCCGAGGTTGGGATAAGCGGTCCCGAAAAGAAATATCTTCATAATGTTTTTTATACGAAAAGTTTCTAGAATTCGTTTGTACATTGGCTTATAATATTTGCAGTGAATTATACCGATTTTCTCCGACGTTGGGCGGCGGCCTCGGATTAGGTCTGGGCCCGGCGCTGGTCCCCCCGCCTCCCTCTAAAGCGGACCTCGAGTCTCATCACGCGCGGTACGCTAGGTAAGTTTCTCTATGAGCTATTGTTCATTTAGTACGCTTATAATTATCTGCTTGCAGCGTTTTTGTATAAAAAATTTAATTGGGATTCTGTTTTTGAATACGAATTTAATAATTGGAAGGAGGATTCACACTCATCTGCAACTGCCTAAATTTATAGGGTGTAATAATCGCTGAGAGGTTTTTAATGTTGTGTATTGTAGTTTTAGTATCAGATCTTTGGCGATAGATTTTTATAACTTAGGGGGTAGTAAATAGCCCAGCCAACGTTAAAAATCCAAACCATTTCCTTCACCAAAAGGATTACAGGATTAGAACCTACTTTGATCGATGCGTTGTCCGAATAAATAATCTTTAAGCAATCATCGCTAACCAATAGTCTGCTACAAAATGATATAGCACTATGAAAATGATACGATTATTTTTTATTATAATCTGATTTGAATATATCTAACTAGAAACTAGCAAATGACGGGATGGGTAATAAAATGGATTGGTCATATATCACTACCATACATATGTTAGAAAATTCATCTGTTACCGTTCATCGTTGTTCTCAGTCTGTTACTTATCTTTATCTGCATCTTATCTGGTGGGATAAAACAAGGCTAGCTTCACATAGTTATTTATAGCTTTTTAGTTGTAAATTTGCTCTTGAGATGCAATTAGTTTTTTCCCCTCAATTTTCATTCAGGCTGCAAAATATTAAAAGTAATATTATTATTCCATAGAACATCATAATAAGATGTATAGTTAATAAGGGCTTTTTACGACATCTGTCAAACACCCCTAAATATGTTTTATCTTTAATCTATCTATCTAGGGGGTGGACAGGCTTACAGTGTAATAGTTGGATGATAAAATCTAACAATAATAGCTCCGTATGCATTACAAGGGCGGCACAAAACGGAGAGAATCAGTACTACAACTTTGGATAAGTGAAATTGTTGATTATTGTATATTCTTAAAAACTTTGTTTAGGAAAAAAATAGTGCAAATAATTCTTTGAAAAAAAAATCTTTTTATCATTAGGTTGTTTGCGATTTTTATAAAAATAATACATATATAGTGTGTGTAAGTATGTTGTTATAGGTATAAGTATATTTTTAAATTTAAAAATATCGCTGCGTCAAAGAAAAATTAAATTGAGCGTTAAAATATAATTAAGTAGATTTATTTTTAACCCTCTTTAGTGCTTTTGTGGTGTCAGTACAAGTCGTATTTCAGATAAAAATATCTATTACTATAGTAAAAAGTTTGGCCTGTCTGTGAAGTTGGATTCAGGACTAACTCAAGTTTCGAAAACTGAAGATGCGCCAGACGTACTTTGCTATCGTCTTGAGGTTCTTTTAAGCATCCTTGTCTAGCTAAAAGTTAAAAGAAGTCACAGAGTCGACTACTAACAGAATTTTTTCTAAAAATCGATATATAAACGTGTTAAAAAAAGTCAGTACCTTTCTTCTTCTATTTGTTAACCGTTTTTCGTTTTTTTTTTTTGTGATTTGTTACTACGTTTCATGTTATCAATTAAAAAATGCCCATATCATGGGCTACATTATATCTACTTCAATTCAAGTTTAATGAATAATGACACATTTGTACACACTCTCGGCTGAGTTAGTAGAATAAAATTTTAAAATGCAAAGAGTATAGCGGTACACTCTTTGAAAAAAAAATTAATAATGTTGAATTTAAAAACATAATGAATTATGGTTGAATTTTGACCACTAGACGACCACTAGTAAATATATGTTAACATTTATAAATACAATTGGTGAAACAAAATTTAATTTAATACTAGCCTTACTGTCGCTCTCTATGTGGTACGCTGTTAGGGTGTAACAAGTTATAATAAAAGTCGCGTGTGAGCGATTGAACCGTTTATAAACACTGTTATTATAATTTCATATTAAACGGTACAAAACGCTGTTTGAACGTGTGATTTATATTGATAGGAATCTTTATTCGTAGCTACGTTAATACAAACATTTCTAGACATTTCTCTTAAGAGACGATTGTTTCATTTCGATTTGTCGACGTGATTATAGGAATGAACGAAATTCCTTAATGCAGCTTGTGGTAAAAGTCGACTGGTAGAAATCGTCACGTAGGGAAAAAGCGTTATGCTCCCTCTATTTTTTTCTATAGTATTCAAGTTCGTGTAAGTGCGTGCGAGTATCAAAATTCTAGCAGATAACGAAATTTCATAAAAATATTTTTTTATTTTTTTATATAGCTTATAACTCACTGTTATATATCTAATTTCTAAGGTGTATGTATAACTATTATATGACCAGTCATGTTGTACGCATCTGAGATGAGAGAAAATTACATGTGGCAGAGAAGCGAATGTTAAGGTGGATGTGTGGTGTAACTAGAATGGATAATATTAGGAATTAATATATCAGAGGAAGTTTGAAAATAGCACTAGTGACAGAGAAGTTCAGGGGTAATAGATTAGCATGGTATGGGCATGTCATGAGAAGAGATGAAGACCATGTAACTAGAAAAGCTTTGAGTATGATGGACGATGGATACAACAGTTCAGGAAGAGCGAAAATGGTATGGTTGAATTGTGTGAAAAATGGTATGTGTGTTAAAGGTGTGAACACTGAGATGACATCTGATAGGGGAGAGTGAAAAAGGAAAACATGTTGTGCCGACCCTACTTAGGTGGGATAAGGGTAAGAAGATACGATATCTAATTTTTAATGAATGAATATTCCCTAAAATATTAAATGAAACTTCTTTATTTGATTTAGTTACTTTTACATTATTTGAAATTAACTTCGTTCTGACGGAAATCTCGTAACCGTTTTTAATAGAAATAAAATTTATCGTGACAAAGATCATTAAATTAAAAAAAAAGTATTTAGAGATATTTCTATGATTTCATTTTAACGAATGATATACAAGTCAGTGACGTTAAAGATCAAAGGAGTTATAAAAATAGATTCTAGTTTTGCGGGCCATACGAAAACAACCAATTCGTGCTTGCGACTCGGATATACTGATTCCGGTCGTAATTATAAACAACGTGGCTGGGTTTTTTTTAATTAAAATATGCAAAATTAAAGAATTTTATGCATATTGTCCTTGATCTCACAGCACGAAAACCACGTTTTATCTATTAGTTAAATAAGCGGACTAGTTAAGTCATTTGGTTTTCTTTACATTCTTAAAGTATATTAAACGGAGTTAAAATATTTTTGGTTTATAAGAAACTAGCTGGGCCCGCAAATTCGTTCGCATGAAACCATATGTAAAAAACAGCGATTAATAAAGTCATCGAATGTATTGTGTCTAGCTTTTCTCTCGTACTTAAGTCGCGTCGTCATTAAAAGTACAGTATTTTTTTATTGCCTAAACCGATTTTAATGAAACAAAGACCAAATGATACTCGAAGATATGCTTTATAATTCTCTTAAAACGGTTTTATCGTGAACGCAGTATTTTAGCAGTGATGCGTGTTCATACAAATGGACAGACAATTCTAAAATTGAGTAAAATATATTTTATTTCTAAACAACTGCAACAGTTTTTTTTTATAAAGATGTAAAAACTACGGACAATTACATTCTTATTATATGTATATATATTACTCGTATTTACTCTGCATACAATTGTAATAATTTACGATGAAATAATATAGGTATACATATGGTTTGATATCTGATTGATGAAAGTGTTACTTTCGGAAATCCATTACTAAATATTTGAGTGGATGTTACTTCCCACTTCCGGCTGGAATTAATTCGTTTGAACGTTCGAATTGAAGAGTCAACATCGGTTTGATGATGCACCGTGAAGGAACTAAACACATGTAGTCGATTGTGGTCGCTACGCGTTTTGTTTTGAGACGTGGCAGCGGCCGATTATTCCAGACGGAAGTGCGAAGTAACGTCCACTCAAATACGTATATGTAACAATTTTAACGCGGCTTCCACTAACAGAGTGACGACTTTTCAGACTACTACGCTTCTTTATAAGTATTAGGTGGTAATTACAACACAATTAAATTCTTAGTACAGTATACCGTTGTAGCATTACGTAGTTTCTGTAGGGTTGTTTGTGTACCCTGTACGATACACGAAGACTATAAATGCAATAAAAATTATTAATTTTTAACTTAACCGTAAGATAACATGATGCTAATAACTCCATTTTCGGTTTTATGGGTTAGCGTTGTATTACGTACGGTGTCCATACACATAAACCGTCAAGGTACAATCATGTAAGACTGTGAAGAAATTTAATTAAGATGATATATGAGACGTCCTCGGTTAACGGGCTCCGCGGCTTGGTTGTACAGTCGCTGATAAAACTCTGTATGACATTTATTTAAGGTTCACAAAACCGTGTTCGATAGTATAATCAAATATAATAAACAATTATAACTTTATCTTGGTTCAGAAATGAATAAATCAATGGATATTGTATGAATTATTTTTTATTTCACATTTTTTTTCCTCTACCTGTGTAGAAACATAAACAGAAGCATAAACCTCTACTTATGACAAGAGTAATGAGTTATATTATTTACGACTTACGAGTATCAAGTGAAATACGTATATATAGTTGTAAAAATGTAGAAAAAATTAATGGTTTTATGTTTATTTTTAAAGTATTCTGTGTTATAATTAAAGACTTCAGAAAACTATACGTCGACAGTATATTTTATTTCAAGAATACTGTAAATGTTAGTGGCGATTTTGAAAATAGCTATAGCATGATACGGTCATTGTTTATATATAAAAATGGATGTTGGTATATCTACGGTTAATGTACTCCAAAACCGTTTTATCCAAACATGAAAAATGGTACACCTAAATATTTATTCATGGATTTTTTTTGTCATTCATTTTAATGTACCTCGCCTCTAGGTGGTACTACATTATATTTTATTGTTACTAAATTTTATATTCTAATTTAACGTGGATGAAGGCGAGGACGATTGCTAGTAGTCATGTAAAAATAATCCGTAGTAAAATATGAAATGTTTTTCATTTTTTTCACTTACAAAAATCAAAATAATCTAACAACTTTACAAAGAATACATTAAATGTTTAATTGACGTATAAGAATTGAAAGTGTATATCAGTTAAGAAAGATACTGCGGGCTAAAGTTATGAAACAGTTAAATTAATTTAATGCGACAATAAAAATAAATTAATTTAATGCAGCCATACTTTTTATGCACGTGTTTAAAGAATGAATGATGTCGTCATATTTACCTGCACAAGAACAAGTTATAATTTTATGAAATGAATCATTTCCGTTAATCATAAAAAAATGTAATGGCGCTGTACACGTTTTTGGTTATTACATTTTTTATTAACGTTTCAGAACAATTTTATTTTTGTATGTGCATTTTGTCTTTATCACTTATAAAGATGGGCTAATCCAGTTCTAAGTCTTAAATTCTAACCTCCCTTACTTTTTAATGGCATTGCATATTTCTTCTTATATACTAATAGATTAATAAATTTACATTTGAACGAGGAGTAATAAAGTTGTTCTATGCAATCTACATCCAGTCCATTTACCCCACTTTGACAATATTCTTGCACCAATGTTTAATACTTAATAGTCACCATTTCAAGCATCTTATTTTCAAAGAAAAACTTATGTAAATAATTGTTAGAAATTGTAGTTCAGAGGAATCGTTTAAATATTTATTAAAAACAGTAAAAACAGCAGTTGAATGTAACGTGAAAAAAAACTTGTAATAATAAACAGAGATAAACTCCGACAGAGAGTAATAAACAAGTGTTTAATATCACAACAAAATGATATAATAATCAACAATAAAACGTTTAACGACTTTTAATGTTGACTGTACGTGATACGTAATTGCTACTAGCAGCGCGCGCCGCTGTGCCGGTCCACACCTCGTTTGGATGCTTGCTCTTACGCATTGTGCATTCGAATTTTCTTTTTCTTTTTTAAATCTTTTCCCATTTTAAAACTCCAGCCCGCCCCTGTCTTGCAGGAAGTCGTATATCTAACTTCTGTATATTCCTGGAACTAATTTTTGTGAATAAAACATTTTATATTGGTATTAAACTAGTTATGTGTCACTGACAATGTATTTTATAGTCTCTATTTATAAGATACTGAATGCTTCGTGTCGGAGGAAGTCGTTTTTCAGTTATCTTTTGTTTTGTTTTCAGTGTCCATTCGGTTGTTTATTTTAAATAATAAAGTTATGTTAGCGGACGCATAGTTTCTCGAATCTAAAAAAAATTATATAAATAAAATATACGAACATGACATTTACACATTTTGAAAGATTTCCAACGTTTTACTAAACCTGAGTTTTTCTTTTATATTCAAACTAGCTGATGTTTGCGGCTTCGTCTGCGTTTTTTATTATCTTAATGATATATTTTACGTACATAGGAAAAAACATTAATCAAATTGGAAGCAAAAATATACTTTGCTTATAATATTCCGATAGTCTTTTGTAGTGCTTCTAAAGTCGTAGTTTCTACAAACCTTAAAATTCTATGGTGAATAAAGATATCGTGATAATTTGTAGTATCGAGTAGTTTTTTCTTGAGGTGCACACATTACAGCAGACAGACAGACCTCATTTAGTCATATTATTCCATCAGTCCGTACATATTCAACAAATTACAATAATTGATGTGCAGTATTCAACAACAAAAAGTTTAGCCATGATCGCAGTCATTTCGATGCTGATGGGGTGATGAAGAAATATCCATATACAAAACAAATAATTTCTTTATTACGCACTAGCCTCTGCCCGCGACTTCGTTCGCGTGGAATAGTTACTTCGGGCTAACGTTACCACGCAGCGGAAGCTCTCAAGAGGAAAAAAACCCCGATTTTTAAATATTATTCATTGGTGATCCGCTCCTGTTGGTATTAGCGTGATGATATATAGTCTATAACCTTCCTCGATAAATGAGCTATATAGCACTGAAAGAATTTTTCAAATCGGGCCAGTAGTTCCTGTGATTACCCCCTACAACGTCACAAACTCACAAACTTTACCTCTTTATAATATTAGTATAGATATATGATGTAACCTTTAGCTACAACCAAATTGTTTTACTTTCAAGAATGATCATTATAATTTTTGAAGCGATGATGGCTCAGTTATGTTCTTATCTTTGCAACTAAGTCGGGGCTTTCGGTGAAAACATCGTAGCCTAGCTAACTTTTATCCTCAGCTGCATTCGGGGCTGATGTTATTCGCGTCCACAGGAAGTGTACCTCTCATTCTCCTGCACGTGCTCCCGGGGTGCTGCTAAACAGTAACAAATTTCAGTCTGCTGCACTTGTTCCACATAAATTGAACCTCGCAGCGACAAATAGAGTAATCAGTCAATCGACGATAAAAGATGGATACTCTATTTAGCCATATGATGCAATAAAAAAAGAGCTAGTCTCTCTAAGTTTAGACCACATCGTTATTTAGTTATCGTTTACGTGAGGTGAGATTGTAGTAAAACGCTAAATCAATCTATACATATAATAAGAGTGTAAGTGTAACGTGTCTGTACTTTATAAATTTTTGTGAAAAAAATTGTTGCAGGTTTCTTGGAATAAGTAATAAAATACATTTCAATCGTTTTTAGAAATGTCTGTTTATCTGTCTGTTTGTATGAATACGCATCACCACTGAAGTAATACGTTCACGATAGAACTTCAATCATGAAGCATACCCTCGAGTAATATTTAGTCGTGGTTTCATTAAAATCGGTTCACTCTATCAAAAGTTATTGTAATTTTAATGACGACGCCTCGACTTAAGTTGGACAGAAAAGTAGATAGGTAGGACGTAATTCATTCGGATGATTTTATTAGTCACTGTTTTTTTTTAATGATGTTCAACGCGGACGGAGTTGTGAGCACAGCTAGTATCATATAAAATTGTTACAAATTTCTTCTAAATACATTGTTGTCACCGATCATAAACGCACAAAATCTCGTTTACCAGTGCGTCAGTGTGCGGCACACGGGCGTCTCGCCGGAAACGCTCGTCTATTTCGAACCGGACGCGTGCCTGTTTATCGCTGTCTGTCTGCCCGCGTGTCGTTAACACCTATCCACGGAATTAACATATCGATCCGACAGTACTATCTTGATAATATTGATAAATCGTTTACATCTGATGGCTTAATACGGTAGGGAACGGTAGCAAAAAAAAATGAATATATAAGTCTTGATATTTAAGGGGTAAATATTTGATAAAGTATTGTTACTGTATACACTGGATCCATATAGATGCTAGCTGGTTTCTTTCCGCTCCGTTTAGCATTAAAAAAAATGCCAAAAGTGTCAATAGAATCCCAAAAATAAGTGGGCTAGCTAGAATCAATTCTATTTTAATAATAAAGCTGTAGATACGTCATAAGCGCTTCGATAGCGCCTTGTTAAAACTTGGTCTAGCTAGCAAACGTGATCTAGCCCCGTAAACATCCGATCTAAGCAACATACAATTATTTACTACTAATATGCCATCTTACTTCCACATTTTGTCTAAGACAGTGTGGCGTTACAATATTACTTTACGTATGTGTGCGTTATCGTGCCATTTGTTTCGTCAAAATATCATGTAGGTAACGCATTTACAGCTTTTTAGTTATAATATCATTGCCTAGAACCATCTAATAAAAAGTCTTGATGTAATTGAGCCTCAAAGAAGTGTACTTTCAACACAATTATGTTCACCGCAACATCATAGAAAAAATGGATTATGGAAGAATATAGTTATGGCCGGAGGTGACACCTCTCTCTATATATCCGCTAGAAATGACTGTGACAACAATAGCTTATTTAGTTGTAATAAAAATGCATACAAAGAAAGAAAAGATAAATTATATTGGATTTCTTTCTAATTCTCTATAACTTGCCGGTTGTTTTACTTTCATAAGCGTCTTGTCATGGTCTAAATTAAATATGTTTTTCATATACATTCTGTAATAACGTATAGCATTATGATTAAGGTATATACTGTAAGGACGTCATTTCATACATAAATAAGTAATAACTTATTATCTATACTCTACACTTATGTTTTGTGTAATAAGTGGCACAGCATGTCGCTATTTCCAGAGCATTGTCTTTTTTCTCATTTTGTTAAATGACGGTTTAAAAATGAAAAAAGAAACCTCGATGAATGATGATTTCCAAATATACATGATTCAGCTGGAACAATTACTCACCAATTCAACTAACTAGGCAATCTTTATATAAAGCCTTGAGATATTTTTATTTGTCAATATGGCTTGTTTAGATATAAGAGAAATAAAAATAATGGAAAAAAAAATCCTCAACTATTGCATAAGATATTGTATGAGATTTTGTTTTCGGAGGAATAATTATTGTATTCTTAATAATAAATTGATCCATGGTTAATTAACGCATTACATGATGCCAAAGAGAAATTATATTAAAAACCAATATGGAGAATTCAGTTAGCGTAAAATATAACCAAATACTATCAACGGGCAATACGTTGTGTATCATAAAGCAATTTAACTTTCTTAATAATCGTTCCAAGTTTTAAGGTACACATCATATGGATTTCAGGTCATTAGAGAAAGGCAGCAGCAGCAGTGCGAGCGACAAAACCGCTGAAAGTTCGTCCAATTCGAACAGTAAGGAACAGTCAAAGAAACCTCACATAAAGAAACCGTTGAACGCTTTCATGCTCTATATGAAGGAGATGAGAGCGAAGGTGGTAGCGGAATGTACGCTTAAGGAATCCGCGGCAATCAATCAAATTCTCGGCAGACGGGTGAGTCCACATTACCAATATTTTGTTAGAATAAAAGTAAATATGTATTTCTATGTATAAGTTTTATTGTTAAATTTTGTTTTCACTTACATTATTACTTAGGTATTCTTTTAAGTATTTAATAATTCGCGAAAAAAAAAACTTTTCTTTCGAATTCAAATCGTCAATGTTTCGTTGATATTATTTGTAACGATTTAAAACAAATTTTAATGCTGATTTACTATTAATGTAATAGGGTTTAGATTATTCAATTCAGTTGTATCGTCGCGTTTATTATTATTTTAATTTTATTTGATATTACTTACAACTATGAATGTTTCGAGCCCGACATGTTATATGCGTGTTTTGTATACAAGCATATTGAATGCAAATTTATCTATGTGTTATAATTGTACTGGATTATGCCTTTGTTAATCTTGTTAGGAATACGATTCGTCATCCTGTATCTAGCTTAGCTTGGCAGACAATGAAACGTGAAACCATCCATATCAACGATCATGTATCATGTATTGAATAATAAATAAACTGACCGTGTCGATACTAAGAATCGAACCCGTTACGCGTTCCGAGAACGCAATCTCATTCCTAACAAGAGTAACATGCGATTGAAAAACGTGATATGTTACGCCCGTTAACAAGCTCGTGTCCGTAACATGCAGTGGCATTCCTTGAGTCGAGACGAACAAGCAAAATACTATGAGAAAGCGAGGCAAGAGAGACAGCTGCACATGCAGCTGTATCCCGGTTGGAGTGCGAGGGACAACTACGGTTACGGTTCCAAAAAGAAAAAGCGGAAAAAGGACCGCAGTCCCGCTGAGCTGGGAGGTATTGGACCTTAGGACCCGACACGGGGCTGGGCTGTCACGTCGGCGCTTGTGTACACTCGCTTCATGTCTCCCCCACACCAGACCTACCGACCCTACCTCCCGGTCCTCTTAGCCCCACGCCCCGGAGAGTCCCGGCACTCCACTAACAGGGCTGGGCGCACGTATAACCGGCTTGCGTCCACTAATACATGGAGTCCCACCTATCCCGTATGTGAGTGTGCGTGTGTGCGTGTAATATTATATAAGTTGGTACCGCGCGACGGCGCCTGTGCTAGAAAAGCGGCTGGAACCGTTGCCCGCGAGTCGGAGTTGACTAAAGGTAGGGCTCGGCGACGATGCAACTCGTGCGCTGCGCCGCGCCGCGCCCCTTGTTGTTCCGTGTTCTGTGTCATGTAGTCGTCGAGTGAGCGTAAACCCTAAACCCCCGGAAACATTGGTTTGTTATATGTCTAGAGAGACGCGACTCCGATATCGAGCGCAGAATAGGTTCTGTGAGGAACGTCACAATTGGCCATTTTCATTTAGTAGGAATCAAAATTTAATGACAGGGCTTCCCACTTCGCGCTGTTTTTCTAGCACCATCGTTAGGGTCCGTGGTCCACCGTCCAAGTGCATTTCTCTTTTCTTTCCATATTGCGGTACAGTGGCATGCACTCGGCCGCGAGGAGCAAGCCAAGTATTACGAGCTGGCGCGACGCGAACGCCAGCTTCACATGCAACTCTATCCCGATTGGTCGTCTAGGGCTAATACGCAAAGGGGCAAGAAGAGGAAACGAAAACAGGAGACAACCGATGGAGGTACTGCCTTTGACTCCGTCGACGACCATCCCAGTCCCGTTCCTCTCCTCTCAGTGGCCGTTAAACGTGCTGACGTAACAATACATAATTAAAAACTCGGTCACACATTCCGAGCGTGCTCCTTTGAGCGGTTCACATCTCGAAGCCGTACGCTGTCGCCTATCGTCTTATTAAAAAAATGAGGTCAATTAACGAAGGATTAAGCGGAGACGACGGCCAATCCTCCCACTCCACGTTCCCTCCCGCGGGAGTTCAATTACTTTGAACTTTGTACGTGAATAATATCAGATCTATGGTTAAAGGGGTAAAGGTTGTAGTCTTAAAAGTATTTTTTTTATTTAATATTTATCGCATATATTTATTTCCTTTACCATGCTATTACACTGTGAGCGGCACTCCTTCGAAGGTTGTCCCGGTTTTATGCTTTCCGTTCTGCTCCTAGCGCCTACGTTTACGGGGACTTGCATGTATTATTCAACACAAAATATTGCAACATCTGAGTGATTGCTTTGCAGGGAGTCTAGATTTACGCGCTCGGAGAGGCTGGGACAGCCTTCTCGAAGTATCTAAAGTATGCAAAGGAGTAGTGTGAAATACAGTGTGCATGTCAAACAAAGGATTCCTCGGACACAACGATTCCGAGCGAACGCTGAAGTTGGTAGCAGATGCCGCCGCTACAAGCGGATTTATTTAGTTAATTGACAATAAAGCTGCCGATGCTTCTGTGACTGCGGTGTTATATAATGATACTGGCCAAATAAAGTTAAACATTTATTTTTGATTCCGGAGAACCTATTCTGCTTAAATTTTTGCTTATAAGCGTCATGTTTATTTGTCATTTATTTCTGAATACTATAGCGTAGTTGGCATTTATTTTTGGAAGCGAGTAGTGTGTTGTTTTTGAAACCAATGTTTTTTCCGTTATTCCCTTTCATTTATCCACATCCCGTTCCTGCATGTTACTAACAAATATGATGAGGGGTTCTGTTGCATGTGCTTCTTCGTAGTCTCTAGATATAGTCAAATTATACTAAGATGCTTCAAATATGATTTTCAGTAAAATTATATCTGCTATTATAAAAATATTTGCAATATCCCATTAATTTATGTAAATTAAAATGTTGACATTTAACTCAAAATGTTTCATGATATTCCAAACGAAGGCTCTATTATTTTGCTTTGAAAATTCATATTCATTTGCGGATTTAAAGCTGAAATAGCCAAAAAAGTTGGGAGACGAATAGAATATTTACTAACACAGGTATTGTGCAACTTCCAGGAAATAACTTGAAGAAATGCCGAGCGAGGTACGGCCTCGATCAGCAAAACCAGTGGTGCAAACCTTGCAGGTAAGAGTCGTCATATTTGTTTGTTTTATTTATTTTCGCTTTCAACCAAAATTTAAATTCTCGACTAATAAATTTTATCGATAACGTGATTCTACTCACTATCGGTCAAATTTTCCAATTATATTGTTTCTATGTGGAAAGACTTGGCTTATCTTTTAGTCTTCATTTTATCCGTGTGTCTTAGAGTAGCCCGGTCGTTCATTCTTATATCGATAATGAAATTGTTTTAGATGTTGTATTTTGTTTTTATTTTGAATTAAGTCCTAATAAAATAAGGATAATTGTGTACAGCGAAGCAAAAAGAAATTCAGAAAATGTGTCTTTTCACAAAGAAATAAGTAAAAAAAAATAGATGAATACAACATAGATTTTTTTGAAAGTAGACCACAGTTTGAATTCGTAGCTGTAGGAATAGTGGAAATGTATGAAGTTGTCGCAGTGAGAGAAAGGGCAATCATTTGTCGAAGAGAAAGCTTTCAAAAAAATCTTGACACATTTTCTGAATTACGCTCTCGCTTTGTTTTCTTTACTATATAATTTTATTTTGTAATTTAATACAGATTTATTGTAATAGAAAATGGTTTAAATAATATTTAACGAAATGTTTTTTCCACTTATGATTGCCGCTTCTCGTGGATCGATGCTGGAATCTGCTGGCACTATTGGTATTTTTCATTCGCTCCGTTTTTAAATTTCGAAAATTTTGCCAAACGCTGCTTGACTCATAATTGTATTTTCCTTTCATTTCTACCTTTATCTTCACTATATTATTCTTATTTTTAATAACCTTATTCCTTGTTTTCTATTTCGTTTGCTTTCTCTCTATTCAATAAATCTTTAATATTTCTACTATTGTTTCCTATTAATTTTTGTGTTAAAATAACTAAGTCCTGAGACAAGTAGCGTTATGGTATCGGGAGGTCTAGGGCTGGTCCGACCAGAGCCAACTACGCCTTTACCGCCAGCAAGTCTGGTCGGAAGCCCACCACAGGAGCCTACGTATGTGAACCTCTAGTGCCGGCCTGCTCCCGCCGACGGAAGAGCTACGGTCAGTCGGTCATCATGAAGACCACGGAATGGTGTTATATTGTCGTTGTGTGTTAAAGTAGATTACGTAGTATCCTATAATTTTGCTGTAACACCAGATTTTCTCGAGATTGTTTTTATTGTTTCGTAGGAAGCCTCTGTAGTCATCATTTATAGATTGTTTTGTGAGACGTTCGTACTCTTTTCAATACCTACAGCACTTTCTTAACATTTAATTTTTATTGAAATCCTATTGTATATTGCTATTTTCGTTGAAATTTTTGCTATTTCCAATTTAACTCTTTCCATTTTCGCAGACTATTATAGCATATAAATTGAAAAATTGTAGTCAATTTTAAATGTCGTTTAATCATAGGAAAGATGAATGTCAAATATTTTTCGCTGATCACAATGAAAATTGTAATAGATTCCAAAATAGAAGAGCGTAGATACCGGAATGATGTCTGATTTTAAGGAATGTTTTTAATAATTCTTTGGTAGACTTATCAGGTTACTCAAAGGATAACCCGTTTTAGCAAATACAGCATGTTTTTTTTTGTCATATTTTAACAGTTCCTAGCATGTCGTTTTTGCTTAACATAATTTTATTTCTGTGTTTCGATGTTACGTAGGTTAGATTTAGCTTTTAATGTGTGCCAATAATACTGAGAACATGAGAACTGAGAATACTGAGAACGTTTCATACATCATGTCTATAATTGAATATGAGGTATGAAACGATCTTAATATAGAACTCTGTGGTGCTATAACAGTAATGTAAGTAAATATTCCTCAGGCGGAAGAAGAAGTGCGTACGCTACATGGAAGCCCTGGCAGCAGCGTCCGGGACCGTCCCCCTACCGATGGCGACACCCCAGTCCCCCTGTTCTGAGGAGGACGTAAAGCTTGAGGAGATGTCGGACGCGTCGAGCGACGGTGACGCCGACACGCCCTTGAATTCGGCTTCGAGTCCTGGCGGGCTGAGCGCCCTCTCGTCGCTCGCGTCCCCCGCCTCGGACCCGCCCCCCAACCCCCCACGCAACCCCGTCGGGACCAACCCGAGGGACGCGAACAACCCCCTGTCCGTCGGGCAACTCACTTCCCAGACGTGGCCCCGAGCCGCGCAACCGAGGCCGGGACACGAAGTGATATCGGTCTCATAGTGACGGTGGGACACGTCCGCTGCCTGCCGCAGCACGGACACGAATGGCGGACGCGCGCCCCTTGTAATAATTCGAATGGTGTTCGGTACGTTTTCGTTTTTAAACTTCAAACATTACCTACACACGCTCTGTGATAATTGTTTCAGCTTGTGCTGCTGAGATAATATTATAACAGAGGTCGCGCCATCTATGATTTGTTAACTGAAAATTATTTATTCGTAATTTTGTTGTTGAAGCTTACACTATTCATACATGGACATGACAAAATTGGGAATTAATAATTTTCAATAGGTCGCAGTGACATGTTGTGTTAAAACCCCAAATCAGCGACATCTGTCGGACAGAGTTTCAAGAGTCGTGTTGGTTGTGATATGAACCTTTACGAAGTAAGTCTTATATCCACTGTTAATGTTTCAATACTTATTAAAAGTATATCAACGACTTCGTATTTGTCTACCTCTTTTGGCGTTTATTTGAAGCGGGTGCTAAAATTTTAGTTTTAATATCATGGAATACAGGCATTTTTGTGAACTATCGCTTCATTTACTGTATGTTATGAAATTAAACATTTATTTACCATGGCCTAAAAGTATATGTATTTCTAACACTTCAACCGACCAAATGCCTTGTATTTCGGGAAATTAAACTACTTTTATTGGTACGTTCTTATTCAATACCTTTTCATCAAAGTTACACACGAACTAAGAAGGATCACGCTGGAAAGGCGACGACTTTGTTTAAGTAACAATGCATATTCTATTTCGAATGATATCCAACACACTTTTTACAGTTTGTGCCTTTTTAACGTGATCATCTTAGGCCATAAACAGTTAATAAATTTCGAAATGATCTCAAAATTAACTTAAATCCAGTCCCTTATTATGCATTGACTCCATATTTTTATTGACCAAACATGACTAGTCTCATATTTGCATGTGCCATTGTTTTCAACTATTATAGCTCCTATGATACATTTTATTTTATAATGATATCGTAACATTAGTGCTAATGTATTAGCTTATGTTATAAATAACAGATGGCGCTTAAACACGTATTTAATTGTTATTACATTAACTGATTTCTCACTGACAATATTTATTTATGCCGTGAAATACCTCATATTTAAGATAATGGGCTGGCATGAAATATAATAAAACTTATATTAAACTCAAAGAAATATTATTATTAATTTTGTGTCACTTATATTCATATGTCGTATGTATTGAATAATAAGGCGGTTTTTTTTAAATATATATAGCAAACTTTGGTTATCTCCATATGGTATTGTAATATAAGTTTATCAAGATGAATTCAAATTATTAAAAATATAATATCTATATAACATATTAAAAAGAGAAACGAATTTAGATTTGAAATCTGTTTATTATACGTGAGTTATTCAAAGAAACATGCGCCATACTGTTTTGACTTTTGGAGTTTGTAGGGAAACTGTTTGGGCATTAAAAATATGGATATATGTACAACTCTTATTATGAGTAACAATATCATTTTGATTCACTTATTTAAACACGCAAGCATCTTTATAGATTAGTATTAGAACTGTAAGTACATTCAACCAATTTTTATAAGCCATAAAAGAATCAATCAACATTGGAGGTTCAGTTGCCACTTTTAACATTATATTTGCATGAGAATTAAATAACTAATATTTAATTTCTCTAAGTAATGGTTTCCTTATGAATTGGTTTACTGTACACAAAAACTATAAGACGTATTATTTGAACGAATGAGATTTTATGATATAATTCAAACTAAGGGAAAATGTAACATGCGGCTAAGAAAATGTTACTTTGAAAAGTGAACGCTTAAACTAATCGATACTTCGATTGTATTCATTTATATCTATGATCAAACAGTCATACAGCTCTCTTTTTAATAAGAAATTTTCTTCGCTTTAAGTATTCAGGTTGTCATGAGCCTTTTTCACTATTTCATCACAAGAGCATTCAATTATTAATTCGAAAGAGATTTAAATATTACCCTATTTCCACAGGACAACAATAATAATACTAAAGTATAAAATCATATAATGAAATAGAAATAAATTTTTAAATAATCTAAAACTACTTTGGAGAAGTTGTCCTGAAAATTCTTTAAATTATTAAAAAACAGATTTATAATATTAAATCCATTTGCATTAACAAACAACGTATTATGTAAATCTGAAATCTAGTAATCTCCATTTAATACTTGGATGCTTGTTCTTATACTATTGTCATGGTGCTATCACGCGCCATCTATGTTGACGAGATAAGAAATAAAATTAAAAATTTTCGTATCGGATACAATATAGGTTTAACTTTTTAACGTCAGTCAAATAAGGTCTACAATTTCTTTTTCTTTTATATATTTACTTAATATTTCAATGGCCTGCACCACAGAAAGGTTCCATGTAGCATTATAGATTATCGATTTAGTTTTAAAGTGTTTTCCCTTCGCGTTAAGCATGTATAAAGTAATTGTTAAGGCGGAACGAAGGGAAAATTGTTTTTCCGTTGTGCGGAACTTGTTAGACTGTCATAGGTTAGATTAGAAATGTTGTACGAGTGAAATTGTTTTTGATTCTGTACCGACTGCTCTTTAAATATATTATTTTAATTGGAGAAAAGAACGGCCATTTATTTTATCATTATTGAGTAAAGCGCCATCTTTTAGTGGTAGCGCGGACTAAATCGGGAAATTACTTTTAAGTTTTTTTTTTATCAAAGAGCACCTCGGTACATTATCTGACTTTGTATATGTGTAATTATATACACGTTGTAAATCTATAAAAAAAATAGTAATAAACCTAACTGTGTCATATTAGATATTAAGTGTATTATGCTACTTACATATGTATGTATACATTATTATAGAAATATATAATATTGTAATAAATTTTAAAAATGAAAAAATATTAGTTGAAATACTGACTCGAAATTGTATCAAGTAATATGAACATGTTTTATCATCGATTGACGATCACCGGAATTATAGGGAGTCGAATCTGTATATAAATTTATATTAAAGTTCATGAATATTTAGGAAACTTTTTGGTATAAAGAATATTGCATTTATATTATTATTATTAAAGAGATCAATAAATTATAAAAAGTGATTAGCCCCCTCGGAATGTTCACAGATGGTTTGTTTTCGCAACTCCGCTTTGATTTGTTAATTACTTTTTATTGTTATTATTAAGAATTTTAACGTTGTTAGATGCAATATCGAATTCATATTTGTAACTAAAATCGTGTACTGATTTTTTAAAGAAATAATGACTACTTTGAAACGATTGAATAATTTTGTTTATATTTACATTATGACGTCACAAAAACGTATAATTTCTAATGATGACCGAATTAAAATGAAACGATTATAATTATGAGAAATGATTTTGCATGATGATTAATTTGTGCAATACTGAATGGGTACTGATTTATTTTGTGCTATCGTGATAGAAGTGAAAATTTGAATTGTTTTAACGATTACTCTAAATATCAACGAGTGGTAACCCTGTATAGTTTTAAATTAGATTTTTTTCGTTTTTAAAATTAATGATTAATTTAGTCTATTTTCGGTTTTACAAAGAGAATTTCATTATGTTTTTTTTTCTTTTTGGTCCAAGAAAATGGATTATTTCTGTTTATAGTTTTTTTTTATCAGTCGTAGTGCCAAAACAATCTAGAACTGTACACAAACCAGGGAATTATGATAAAGGACAGTATAATTATACATAATCTGTGCCAAATTTAAATGATTACAAATTGAAGCACGCTGGTTGTTTACCTCTAACGGTCTTAATGTGTTGATAGATTTTTAAAAGTTGTTTTTATTGTTAAGAAGTATCGAGGACAAGGCTCAAACGGGCTGGTTATAATTTTTTTTTATATATATATATTTAGACCACAATAAATGTGAAATTAGAGAACTCAGTTTTGTTTTATAAGTCTGGTCCCATTTCTTGTGTTCCGTTGAACGAATATTATTTTAATAAACAACTTTAAAACTGTATTTGTTTTTTTTTTATTCGCAGAATCTCTTCATATATCCTCTCTGATTCCTATATGAAATGAAGATTTCTTAAAATAATAATATTTTTTGTATTTGTTAGTCCACACGAAATTTGGTTAGCAAAATATAATTGTCTCATCCAGTTGCTATCAGCTGTCACGTTAGTTGTCATCAGACGATCTAATATATCATAAAATATTCGAAATGTAGGTAGTTGAAACCGAAATTGTAATTAATATGCTTAACTCTTATTTCTATCGAAACTATTTTTTTCTGCAATTATCTATACGAATATTATAAAGATGTAAAGTTTATTTGAGTTTGTGACGTTGTAGGGGGTAATCTCAGGAAGTACGAACCCATTTTGAAAATTCTTTTACCAATAGAAAGTCATGTTATTTGTAAATGTCATATGCTATATATCATCACGCTAAGACCAATAGGAGTGGAGCAACAATGAAGAATGTTTAAAATCGGGGTTTTTTCCCTTTTGGCTCTCCGCTGCGTGTTAACCCAAAATAACTATTCCACGCGTACGAAGTCGTGGACAGAAGCTATTAATTGATTATATTATTATTATTATAAAGAGGTAAACTTTGTGAGGTTGTAGGGGGTAATATCTGGGGAGTCGGAGAAAAAATGGTCGAACGAAAACGTTTCTTGCGAACGCTGCCTTAACGATGAGAGATATATGATTGAGTTCTAGAGAAAAGTTGTAGCTTGATAATACCTATTACCGCCCAACGAAGTGGGCACGGGTCGGCTAGTCTTTAATAAATCTGAAATATGGCAAAGATAAAATAACTTCGATTAGAATATCATAATGACAATATAATAAATTATACACTGAATGAATGTCGTGTACCTACATAAGTCCCACCGTGAAGGGCGAAAAATGGAACATCATAAACGCGGGAGAGAGGAGCGGAGTGAAGGAGTTGGCGACCTTATCTCTACATAAATCGAACAAGACCCGAAGTAAACAATAAAAAATAAATCATAACTGGGTCAATGAATTAACAGTAAAAACTAGAAAGGGACTAGCTGAATGATAAAGTAATAGACAAACCTAGAATATTAACAGTTCGCCACATCATGTATTTGTCAGTTATAATTAAATCCAAATAAAATTTAATCACCTGGTTGGTGAGTTTTGGGTGATCGCTTACTTTAATTGAATGAGCCCCTTTATGCAGTAATTGTTTCTATCTGTGACATATCTTGTAGCATATATGTGTCATTGTAAATAAAATACATTCATAATAAATAAATAATTTGTAATAAAAGACGCCCTTCAAAGAAACATCATTTTTCGAAGTGGATGGATCTTCTAATAATAACAAATATAAACAAGGAAAAGAAAACAACGAAAATAGGAATAACATGTAATTAACAACAACAAAACTATTCAATACAACTGTACTGGAGCTAAGAAGAGGTCATTCCTTATATTACGTAAGCAAATATTTTGGAATTTTTGCCAGCCCCCTCCCCTCGTCAGCAAAAGTAAGCAATGCTCTTAACCTTTCCCCTCATATTATGTAAACATTTATATAAGTATATTCAAATCTGTTCTAATTCAGTAAATAAATATTGCTGACGTAATCACCTTCCAGACCCCCAACCCCATGTCATCAAAAATAAGCAAATCAAGGATCCCCCTCTCCCCCCATCAATGCTTACGTAATACTTGAATGACCCCTAATGCTAGGACACATGTGATAACGTAGGTGCCATAGGGGGCGAGGTATTCGCGCGGGCAAGCCTGCTCCTCTTTCACTAAATTACGGTACGGTAAAATTACGGTTAAAAAGTTTGACGCGGTATACATCTATGTGCACTCACACAGATGGAAAGCTCAGCTTACGCATCGCGGACTGTAAGAATGTTACGTTCCACTTTGTTCTAAATGTTTTGTGACTTGTCAAACCCTATTTTTTTTGTAATTATAGGTGATAAATATTTTATGAATATTTTACCGCAACAAAAGATTTCCGGTACTTATTTGTACAACCACTCCCATCAATCTCTTGGTATTGTTTGCTGGTTTCTAATATAAACGACACCTTTGACATACATCATAAAGTAGTCTAAAAAATTTTTATCTTCTCCAAATAAAAGAAGGTTCTTGAAAAGGTTAAAGCGATCAACAATCCGACGTACTTACTATACATAACTATACATTTACTCATTTTGGTATACCACTACATTCAGACAAGACACATACACACAAATACATACCTATCATACGTTTAACCCGTAACACATAATGCGTAACGAAAATCTTTCCCTAATATAAGAAGTTCCGCTTCAAAAAAATAACTCTTTTTTGTTTACAACTTAAGCGCCCCCTGTGACTTTGTACCTGAAAAGGACACTCCTTTTGTATTTTGGTAGAGCCGGCTCTGTGGTGATAACCGACTAAGGAATGTGATATGGACATTAACGATAACTTATATTGTAAAATACTACTTCCCGCGCGCGTTAATATAGACTTCCCCTGTGTTAATATAGACTTGACCTATCTGTTGGTAACAGTACAGTTTTTCTGGATGAAAGGTACCTTCTGTCCTTTTCTACACTCCTTTGAGGTTTTGGTGTTCGAGTGTGTGAGTGTACCCCAATTGAATAACTGCTTCAGCCGGCTAGAGAATGTCGAGGGCCCACAATCAAAAGTCAGGCGTGGATTTGTGCTTTTATTTTATTACCCTGTGTCGACAACATTCCATGTCAATAACTGGCACGCCGTTCATACGTCGCGCTCACATTTAATTTGCTTACCATGCAATCTACCTTACATGCCTTTTTTTTTTTAACGTGGAGAGAAAGTCCATCATGGACTGTCAGGCCCCCGGGGAGGGCCTGACTGAGTCGACCGCCAACTGCGTGCTGGGACGCAGCTGTCGGTGCCTTACGGCGACTTTAACCGACTAAAACTCTACGGTAAACCGTACGCCGCACTATGGGAGTGACGCGAGGGAGCGTGAGCAAGCTCCGCCTTACCTTACATGCCTACATTGAGTCCCTACAATCCTGAGAATTGTACACTATTTATGTACGGTTGAGTAGTTAAGTCGTGAAAACGTAACGAACAAACCCGTTCACATTTATAATATTAACAAGGGATGCTGTAAAAAATAAAACACAGATATATACGAGAGATTACATTGTTTATTTGGTGACAATGCATAGTAATAAAGGTTAATAATATATTTAGTAAATTGTAATGTGGTTTGCACGACTAGCTAAATCGTTTTAAAAAACATGATCTGCAGATTTTGTACTATAAGTACCTAAAAGTTATACAATTTTCAATAGATTAGGATTAGTTTGTAAAAAAAACGTGCTTAATATAAAAACGAACCTTAAAACTAATCACTTATAATGACATACGACATAAATCACGTAATTCTAAAACATTCATTCCGTTTTATCATCGTTATATTGTAATTATTACAATCAAATAAATGTATATAAATTAAACAAGTATTGTTTATAATTGTGACGATGAATCTATTTAAAAACAAATAAATAAGCATTATTATAAAAAGATTAGCGAGCCAGTAGGCACTATGAGCGTATAAATTAAATTATACAAAATGATCACAATTTCAACGATGAACGTCGGAAATACAGGATTTACACGTTACACGTCGCACAAACAGGATTTAACACTTTGTACGTCGGACAAACAGGCTTTAAATGTTATACGTTGTATAAACAGGATTTACTTTCAGTATTCTCGATAATAGTTTGATGTGCAAAAACGTATATTTTCCTTATTTATACTTGATACAATAAAGTTTTAGGTATATATTGCATGTGGGTAAAGGAAATAGATAGTCGTTGAAACACTGAATTCAAGACACTAGAGGAAAATTATGGAATATCCAGATTTACTTAGTGAAAAAAACTGAGACTAGAGTATTCGCGGGAATTTGTATTAGGTGATTATAATGTAAGATTAATTATGTTTTATAAGGAAAGAAATAGGACTAGAATAGGACAAAGAATAGGCATCTAGCTGTAGTCTCGTTGTTATGACTATTCTATTCGTATAGACTAAAAAAGCCCTCTGCTTGTAATATTATAAACGTCAGGGGGGTTTTATGGAAATTCTGGGTTAGATCTAGGGGATATACGAGGCAGTCATGAAGCAACAGAATTATGTATTAAGTTACTCAATGTTCACCTGTTTGTATATTTTTCTTTAGTGTAAGTGAATTTAAGTGTATATAAGATGAGTATTAAAAACAGATTATATTTACTATTGTTGATTAGTGCTCACTTAAACTGTGAACGATTTTTGTTTAGGTATATTTTTTTTGCTTTCATACGTAATTTTTTGTTTTGATCGTGTAACTTCATCGTTACGATTATAAACATTATTGCAAGTTTCAATAAAAGCAGCATTCTAGTTACAACGCACAAACAAAACAAGTCCCCAACATTTAAAACGAAACAATCATGTAATCACAATAAGGAATAAAATATTACACTTTGGCGAATCGTCAATTAATGTATTTTTACGCATAAAAATGACGCACATAAAATTGACACTTGGAATTTTTGGAAAATTTTCGATTTTATAAATTTACTGTTAAATGAGTAAATACTTCGTAAAAAGTATCGAAAGGTGAATAAAAATTGTTTAAAATACGTAATAATACAAAATACATAACCACATCAAATATTTATTGATAACGAGTTATACGCATTTACGGTGAGTACTTAACAATCACGAGTATATTTCAATAACCGCCATATTTGATATTCTTTCTAGAAATATCGATACAAAATGGCCACCGTTGTCATCTGTCGAAAATGTTTTTGTTACAGTATATTTCCGTAACCGTCATATCTGATATTCTTTCTAGAAGTTACGATACAAAATGGCCACTACTGTCATATTTCAAAAATGTTTCTGTTACGTTTTTCTTCCAATAACCGCTAGATTCGATCATTATTTCTAGAACTTTCGCCACAAAATGGCCACTATTGACAAGTGTCAAACTCAGACTTTACGAACCACGGTGAGCCAAGTAGTATAAAGTTCGCAATTTTGTACTTTGAAAATAGTTTGTTTTAAAAAAAACTTTGGAATCATAAGAACTAAAAATAATCATCAATTCTGTTTACGAGAATATACGTCGTCTTTTTTGTGTCATATTAATAATAAAAAATAGCTTACAAATACAGCGATTGTATATATGTCCACATAAAAACTGCATCTAATACAAATCAGTCTATGCCATAACTGAATATAAATAACAAATAACATACGAATCCATTATTATGTCATGTCCTAATTTAACGAGCTAACACGTAAGCTTTGGGTTACGAACAATAGTAAAAATAGCCTAAAATAGTTCTTAGCCGCCCTAAGCCCCTTTCCTTTCTGCTTGCGAAACATTTTGTGACGTCATTTGGGGTAAATGGTACAATTGTTGACATTTGAATATTTTCTCTTATCTATATCGCGTAATATATCAAATAAAAAATGTTAATCGTAAACAACCTTGTTGTTGCTATTTTGTAGATTTTATTTAAAACAAATCACACAGTATTCAACCTAACACAACGTGTCCTTAGTCTGAGATATATATATTTTTTTAATTTCATTTTTAGTGATAAAATATAATTTGTTTATCACGTAACCATATATTTTTTAATTCCTGTCTATTTAATAAAGTAACAATATATATTTTATATCGTTATAAAAGGAATTAAAACCTCAAATAATGACAGCAAACAATAGCTTATACCCCATTTGTATAATTCACAAGCAGAATGCGATGCCCTAAGCTCTCCATTCCGAAGACATTGTTGTCATTACCTACCAGAGTCCGGAAGACTTGCCGCCCGGCGGGTTCCTCACGCGAACTGATGTCTTCGTGTCAAGTCCTTCAACCTCCTCTGGAATTAATAATAAAAAAATTAATTGAATGAGGTTATTGCAAAAATAAACATTTCCCGAATGAGAGTTTTAAATTGTTGTAAATATAGATAATTGCAATTCTAGACAGTTATAATTGTAGATTAGTAGTAAATGTAGGTACAATTGTGGTTAGTAACAATTGTAGATAATTGTAATTGTACAAGTTGGTAGTAGATTATTGTAAAGTAGTAATAAATAATTATAATGGTATTATAATCATACAGGATGAATGTTTGAGCACTCGCAATATTCAAGGACATGATAATTCATGGCCACATTTAACATATGAAATAATGAGATCAAACCAAATACTAATAAACAACAAAGAGAACCTTAATTAAAGTTTGTTTTAAGACTTTTGAAAGTATGGATACAGCGTAGCCTCACGCAGTAACAACTGTACATCATTACAGTTGTAGCTAGATATTATTGTACGAATTAGATAGATAGATGTAATTGTACATAATTATAATAGTACAAGTTCGTAGTGGATTATTGAAAAGTAGTAATAGATAATTGTCATGGTAGAGTTAGTAACAATTATACACCATTAAAGTTGTAGCTAATTATAACTGTACAAATTCGTAATATATATATTCGTAATAGATAACTGTTAGAGTGTATGTAGAGTTAGTAACAGTTGTATATAATTACGGTTACAACTATAACCGTAGGCAATTGTTGGAGCCCATAACTGTTGTTGCCAATAACGTTACAATACTAGATGCTTGTAAATGTATATAATTCTAGTCTTAAAAAATATAATTATTGTTGGGGTCAGCTGATGAGGATTCAGGAACAATGAAACATTGGTTGACTTCAATAACTTCAGTGGACTGTATATTTTAACTTTTCACAATGTATATAATCGTATGTAACGAGCCGGTGACAATACATATTTTTCGTGGTTTAACACTACAATTATAGCCTTACAAGTCGTACATTATACGTGCCTTACTACCGCACGTTCATCCATACATTTACATAATTCACATAAATTTACATTATATTTTTATTGAGGGTTCCGTATAACATTAGACAAATAATAATAATAATCGTATTGGCGGTTACATTTGAATTGTTACATAAACGATATTTCTAAATATCACATAAGACATATAAAACACAGAAACCAAGTAAATAAGAAATACGACAGTTTATCTGTACGTATTATGTAAACAAATTTATACACATCGACATAGTTTGTCTGTCTATACCAGACACATTAAACCTACACATATATCGTGTTTCTTAATATAATATGACATCCCATTACGCATAATGAGCATTTGTATAGAGAAATACATATAGATATACATAAGAACTCATCTGTTCGTAGTAAATAGCGAAACTAGAGAAACATTTATTAAACATTTATTTACATTTTATTTCTAGCTCATCTGTCCGTAACAGCCTCCCCCCGGCGTAGATCTTCGAGCCCATCTTCACCAGGTAGGACGATGAGCCTTCTCACAGGTCTTCGAAAGGTACCGCCACGCGTCCGCACGTCCGCACTTCGTACGACTCCGTCCGGACCTACATATATTTTCTCTACTTGCCCTTTGGGCCAGACATTTCGCGGTAATAATCCGTCCGCGATAACTACTAAATTTCCTACTTTTATTTGATCATTATTTCGTGTTCTGACGTCACCACGGGGTGTTAACGTCGGCAAATATTCACGCAACCATCGTGACCAAAACATGTTCGCGAGCGCTTGCGCCGCCCTCCATGATTTCCTATCGGCCGGTTGACACTCCCCGACGTGAGGTACCCCGGTGGCTGAACCGATCAAAAAATGATTAGGCGTTAAAGCCTCCGCGTCGTCATACTCTGACGCTACATACGTGAGTGGTCGTGAGTTTACCGTGTGCTCTATCTCGGTAAGCACGGTCGCTAACACCTCTTCGCGAGGGGCTCTCTCGTTGAGCGTAACAGCGAGGGCAGTTTTCACACTGCGAATTAAACGTTCCCACGCTCCCCCCTGGTTTGGTGCGCCCGGGTCAGTAAACTTCCACTCGGTGTGTTTTGATAACACGTAATTTTGTAACTGCGGTATCCACTCTCGATACGCGATGTTTAACTCGACCGACGCTCCGCGAAAGTTTGTTCCGTTATCGGACCACATGATTTCTGGCCACCCCCGTCGGGCTGCCATACGTCGTAATGACATAATCGCGGAATCCGTACTCAAGCTAGCTACCGTTTCGATGTGAATCGCGCGAGTTACCAAACATGTAAACAGCATGCCCCATCGTTTTTCGCGTCGCCTACCGATGGTCACTGTCATAGGTCCGAAACAGTCAACACCACATCGAGAAAACGGCCTCGTATATGCGTCTAACCGCGCGTTCGGTAAGTTACCTTTTACCGGTACTACGGGAGCTGATTTTCGTAATCTACACAGCCCACACTCGCGTAGCGCTTTCTTTACCGACGGCCTCAGACGTAAAACCCAGTATTGTTGCCGTATCTCGTTCACGATGTGTTCACGTCCGGAATGATGATTATTTTTATGACTATTACGAATAATCAATAACGATAAATGATGCGCACCGTCCAATATCGGTGGCTCTTTCATTTTTATATGTACGGAACTCGCGTTTATTCTACCGTTCAACCTAATGATTCCGTCGGTTCCGTACATCGGATCTAACTTATATAGTCGACTCGTTCTGTCGACATTTTTTCCCGCCGCTAACCTAGCGATCTCTTCGGGAAAGCTATCCTTTTGTGACAGCTTTATCAAAAATTGTTCTGCTTTTTCAATATGCGTGATGTTCATTGTGTCGGCTCGCTTACGACACTTGTCAATGAACGCGAACACGTACGCGACTGTCCGCTTAGCACGCTCGTATGATGAAAATCGTTCTATTTTCACCACTGGAGTGTCACACGTCACCGTGTGCGCCACTACCACGTCATCTTCGTCTTCATATCGTGGATTGGTGGTCTCGACGGGCCATCGATCCTCTGTCTCGTACAGGAACGCGGGCCCAACGAACCATCGGTCGCTACTCTTCAGGCGAGTGTACCCTGACCGAGTGGAGTCGTCCGCCACGTTCTGCGCTGTCGGCACCCATCGCCACTGTCCGATTTCAGTGAGTTCAGCGATCTCACCTAATCGATGCGCAACGTAAGGAGTATATCGCACTGAGTCGTTTCGTATCCAATGCAATACAGTTTTCGAGTCACTCCAAAAGATAACTTCGTGATTTCCTTCATGTTCCTTTAATATTTCTGTAGCTAACCGCGCGCCTATGAGAGCAGCCTGCAGCTCCATCCTGGGAATGCTCTGCGCCTTCATCGGTGCTACCCTTGCTTTTGCCGCGACTAATGTCACGTTCACGTGAGTTGTGTTTTGAAAACGCCAATACGCGGCTGCCGCGTACGCTTCTTCACTGGCGTCACAAAACACGTGTAGCTGCTTCTTTGTATCCTGGCTACACATGTTGTTATATACGCGAGGTAGACGTAACTCGCTCACATAACTTATGTCAGACTGCCATTCACTAAACACGGTTGCTTCTGCCGGAGGCAGCGGTTCATCCCAGCCTATGTTCTCCCTCCAGAGACCCTGCAGCATTATCTTAGCAGTGATCGTGTACGGGCTGATCAATCCTAGAGGATCGAAGATTGACATTACCGCACTCAGAGCTTCTCGTTTAGTAGGCGATCTCTCGTTATTTTTCACATCGTCTGGGACACGATGCCTGGCGGTGTTGAATGCTAATTCATCCGTTTGTGGTAGCCACAACACCCCCAATGTCTTCCCGAACTGATTGCTAGTAGCTCCCAGCTCCTTCGGCGTTTGTGTCCTACATTCGGTAGGTATATCGCGCAGCAGACTCGATCGATTCGAGCTCCATCCTGCGAGTTCGAATCCTGCTTTACTGTGCACACTACGGACTTCGTTTATAGCGCGAGAGGCTTCCTCCATAGTATCGAAGCTTTCCACCCAATCGTCCATATAGTGATTTCGTGTTATGGCGTGATAAGCGAGCGGGTGAGTCTCCCTATGTTCTTCCGCGTTCCGATTTCTTACGCTGTGTGCGAGAAACGGTGAACATCGTGCTCCGAATATCATCGACGTCATCACATATTTTTCGGGCGGTGTAGTCCTGTTATCTCCTCGCCATAAGAAGTGTTGTGCAGCGCGATCTTCCTCACGTATCTTCACTTGAAGAAACATCTCTCTTATATCCGCGGTCACGGCGATAGGTTTTTCTCGGAATCGAAACAAAACACCTTGAAGTGATCGCAACATGTCCGGTCCGTCCAACAACCAATCATTGAGCGACGTTCCGTTAGCTTTCGCAGCTGCGTCAAACACCATTCGGAGTTTCCCCGGCTTATTCGGATTCACTACCGCGAAATGCGGTAGGTACCACGTGCGTGGGCCTTCTGTATGGCTTGAGTCACACTTTGTTGCGTAACCTTTTTTGAACAGCTGTTCGACTTGTGCTGTGTACGCGACCTTGAACTCCGGTGACGAATCCATTTTCTTTTCTATCGTACGTAACCTACGGAATGCCATATCATAACTCGGTGGCATGACAACCTCATCTGTCGTCCATGGTAAGCCTACTTCGAAGTGACCGTCGATCCTGCATACGGTGCGTTCGAAGACATCCTTCGCTCGTTCTTCTCGAGCGTTAGGCTTTTGTATTTTCGATATACCTAAAGAGTCTATATCGAAGTGCGGTTTGACGAGAGCACTCAATTCGTCGTCTCTTTCGCACACATTCTCTTGACACGTTCGTACATGTAATACAGACTCGTTCTGCTGTATTATAGAGCTTCTCGGCGTTTTTCCATGTAACACCCATCCGAGTCGTGTGAGTGACGCGGCCGGTTCGTTATACTTACGCGATAACAAACGTCGTGTTACAATCAGATGCCAATTGTCTGCTCCAATGAGAATGCGTGGTCTAACATCCGAGTAACACATACACTTTTCACACATTCCTTTGAGGTACGATCGTTTACATAATTCCGGTTTTACGGTTTGTTTACCGAGAATGAGATTTCGGACCGTACGCGCTTTGATCCTGTGACAATCCGATTGACCTTCGCCTTGTATCCTGAGATCAACCTCTTGACTGTCGATTTCCCTCTGAACCGATGTGACCCCCTGAATGTTTAACGTTCGTGCCGGGCCCTCTGCGCCGACCATTCGGGCGATCTCTTCGTCGATCAGAGTGATTGTGGATCCTTCATCCAATAACGCATACGTCTTCAACGTTCCTCCGTCATTCTTGGTAATGTATACGGGACACACCTTCAGTAAAACTTGTTCGTCATTACCCGGTCGGTGCGCCGATGCTGCGATTACGTTGTCCTCTTTAGGCGGCAGATGTAATAAGGCGTGGTGCGGCTGTCTACACTCGTTCTTACCGCATTTCCTTGCTTTACATTCAGTCCGCCTATGTTTACTGTCTAGACAGAGAAAGCAGATACGCGTCTCTTTCGCCCAATTCCACCTCTCTGCGACAGACATATCGTTCAACTTGAAACATTGTGAAGTTCGATGTTCATTTCCACAAAGGAAGCAGCACATTGAACGCGTTGAACTCTTTTTTGTGACGTCATCTACTTTATATACCTTATTCGCTTGACGGTATCGCTCACTCGTTCTATTCGGTGGCACCGTATGTTTGACGATAGGGTTCCGTACTATCGTCGAATCCGAAGTTGAATATGCGTGTCGGACGGCTCGATCGGCTTCTCTCATTAAGAACCGAGATAACGTGATAATCTCCGGTTCGTCCCGATTCCCGAACTCTTCCGCATAATCACACCACTTCGATTTTAAATGCGGAGTTAATCTCTCGGTTATCTGCCGCACCAACATAGGGTTCTGTAGGTACCCTTTTTCGTCAACAGCTGATATAACCGCGACGATGTTTTGCACTTTTACAGCGAAACCGTTCAATTCACTCGCTGTAGTTCCCATACGTGGTAATTTCTTGATATCTTCCATCGCGTGGTCGATAATTACTTCCGGTCGTCCGTAACACTGCTCCAAAGTGTTTATAATGACATCCGGGTTGTTTGCTGTATACAGCAGCGCTGATACAGACTGTCTGGCTTCACCTTTCAGACACGTCCGCAGGCGAATCATGTTTTCTGTCGCCGAATATCTGTATATATTCGTAGATTCCCTGTACGCGGCTTTAAAAGGTAACCAGTCCGTGATTGATCCCATGAACGTCGGCAAGTCCTGTATATGTCTAGGCGATGACCTCGATCCAGCCATCCGCTCCAGAGCATCTGCCAACCTGTCGATTCCTCTATCTCGGGATCGGTCCGGTGTAAGCGACCTCGGCCGACGCTGCACCGTCTCTTCGTTTGTGACGTTCGGTGTCACATATGGTCGCGTCATCCTGATCTTGGCTTCCGCTGGTGGTGGTGAAATGCGCCTTGGTTCACGGTCACACTCCCCCCGTATCGGGACCTGTGTCTTCTGTAACCAATCGTTCACCCGACGGTTCGCGTCGGTAGGTTCTTCTGCACACAAGCTCTCCCGATCGGTTTCCTCGCGGATTGTAGCGACGTCTGCCGCTAGCCTCTTCTTGATCAGCAGCGACTGTAGTTGTAGCTCCTGTCGTTTTATTTCGACGAGTTGCTCTTCGGCCTCCAACTCGGCCTGCCTAATCCTAGCTACGGCGCTGGCGGTGGACCGATGCGAGCGTACCGACGGTGCTCGCGATCCCCTGGCCTCGGTGGCCGCGGCGTGGATCATGGCGGCGCGCGACGTCAACGTTTCGGTCGTGACGGTATCGTTCGCGACGGTACGTGTCTTCGTGTGCGCGTGTGTGTGTGCGGACGGCGACGCGGGCGATTCCTCGAACACCCGTGTCTTCTCTTCGACTGCTTGGCTTCTTGTAGTCGGCATCTTCAGCACTTGCTAGCTCCTACAAGCCCTAACAGCCCTATCAATCCCTAACAGCCCTAACAGTCCCTATCAGTCCTTCGGGAGGGCCCACACGTGGGATTTGCTCCCTCAGGGATGGACAGCAGGATAGGTAAGGGTGGGGACTACCCAACAGAGGAGTGAGACCACTACGGGGCGCTCAGGAGTCGGTTGGAATTTACGACTCCGTCGGCAGTGCCTACAGTCCGGCCCCCGTACCGATAACACTCTTATTGGCGTAGTGATACGATTGACATTCGTTCGTTGCCCAATACTCAGGCCGTTTGTCACCGTCAGGTGGCCCAAGTGTGGGTTGAAACTGCAGACTCGCCGCACCGCACGGTGACTCGATCTCGACGAGATACCCAGGCTCGTCGCACCGTTCGGTGTTCTTCTCTCGGCGATATGCAGCGCAGGCTCGTCGCACCGTTCGGTGTTTTTCCCACGACGATCCTGCAGGTACGATCTTCCAGCCGATGTCTCGTTCTGCACCGCTGGTCGTACGGAAGTGCCCAGTCTCGTACAACGATTTGCTTCTTTTTTCCACAGCTTCTCTCGTTCAGAATGCTGCTGGAGTCCTCTTCAATAAGGCTGGCTTGAATCCTCTTCAATAAGGCTGGCTTGAATCCTCTTCAAATGCGCTGGCTTCTATCCGGCTGCGATGGACCAAACTTGTTGGGGTCAGCTGTCGCGCCGACGTCCAGGTTCTTTCGAAGAAAACACAGAAGAACTTTTTCAATTTATCTAATCGTATGTAACGAGCCGGTGACAATACATATTTTTCGTGGTTTAACACTACAATTATAGCCTTACAAGTCGTACATTATACGTGCCTTACTACCGCACGTTCATCCATACATTTACATAATTCACATAAATTTACATTATATTTTTATTGAGGGTTCCGTATAACATTAGACAAATAATAATAATAATCGTATTGGCGGTTACATTTGAATTGTTACATAAACGATATTTCTAAATATCACATAAGACATATAAAACACAGAAACCAAGTAAATAAGAAATACGACAGTTTATCTGTACGTATTATGTAAACAAATTTATACACATCGACATAGTTTGTCTGTCTATACCAGACACATTAAACCTACACATATATCGTGTTTCTTAATATAATATGACATCCCATTACGCATAATGAGCATTTGTATAGAGAAATACATATAGATATACATAAGAACTCATCTGTTCGTAGTAAATAGCGAAACTAGAGAAACATTTATTAAACATTTATTTACATTTTATTTCTAGCTCATCTGTCCGTAACAATTATAAATAAACTATTATAAACAAATTTATTATCTGAGTTCATCAATTGTTGAGAAGTAAGTGACTCAAAAAGTGTAAATTATATATGTTCGATAGCCTTCTATAGAAATAGTACTCACTGCTTATGGAAAATGTGGAATTCTGTAAATCCCTTTGTGTAGGATCTCTCATCTTACGTCCAGTGGGCGTGCTGCAACCGGACGAAACTCCCAAACCTTCTAAATGCTTGTTCACGAGCTGCAAATCTGAAATATATTTACAATGCAACTAACAAACGGGTACGCGTAGTATTTAAGGCATTGTTAATGTTGAATGATTACTTTGGCTCACAATACTAGTGCGTAAATGTCGCAAAGGCATCAGATTATTCTATTGAGAAAGTATGAGTTAACAACATACATGATGTTCCAGAGATTTCAAAACCGGAGAAATCTATGGATTTAAGAATGGCACTTTTTCAGAACCATTCAAATTAGTACCCATTGTATAACTAATTAATAATGTTACCAATTCACACTTAGATGCTTTTGTTACTAATTCACACATTATATATCTGAAAGTAACTCTGACTGTTTATTTTTCACAATTTTAATGGTGGTAGAGCCACGCTGAAACTATATCGGTTTCAGCATATATGGGTCGGCTCGCCCGGGGTAGTACCACCCTCTCACAGAAAACCGACGTGAAGTAACTGTGCTTGCATTGTTGCGTTTCGTTCGGTCAGTGAGAGCGCCGGAGGCCCACCTCTCCTCCCCTCTCCTCTCTCCTCTCCCTCTCCCTCCCCTAACCCTTCCCCCCAAAGGGTGGCAACGCACTTGCGACTCCTCTGGTGTTGTTAGTGTCCATGGACGGTGGTGATCACTTAACATCAGGTGACCCACCTGTTCGTTTGCCACCTATGACATAAAAAAAAAAACAATTTAACCATTGCACCGATAGCAACTAAATTATGCAATGAGATGCTATGAGATCTGTAGAATAACACATACTTTCATCGTTATTATAGGTATCAAAGAACGTAGAGGAGATCATAAGAAAAACAATTAATTGATAAACCGGGTTTGCGTTTTCAGTTGTCCCTTACCGGTAATAGTGTTACCAATTCACTTTTAGCCGCTAGTGTTACTAATTCACACATGAAAAATCTAGAGGTAACCCTGTTTGTTTATAACCTTTTGTCGTCTAAACCTAATAACCGATTGTAAATAAATTAAGTAATGAGATGCTCTCAGATTTGGAGAAGGACATAGACTATTTACGTCATGATTATACTGAAAAACGTGGAGATGAGACCGGGGAAAAATATTAGTTAAGTATGAATTAATAAATGCACACGGATTAACTATTTCTGAAATGATATCTTATGTTATTAATTAACCCTTACCAGTAGGAACAGAGACTCCGTTAGTGTATCTGTTAGGTGTCTCCGGTACATCCAGCTCGGTGGGCGTGCCGGCACCAGACTTCCCAATACTTCCAGACTCTTCGCCGTACACGTACGGCGCGTTTACGGGCGTCTTCACAAACTTACCCAAACCTGGGAACAAATCATTTCTAAATAACGTGATCTATGGAAATTAAAAAAAAAAAACGATTTATGTAAAAAAAAAACAGCGATTAATAAAGTCATCAGTCATCAAGTCCATTAACTTATCTAGTTTTCTCTCGTACTTAAGTCGCGTCGTCACTAAAATTACAATAACTTTTAATAGAGTGAACCGATTTTAATAAGATATGCTTTATGATTTTCTGTTTAAGTTTTATCATGTACGCAGTATTTTAGCAGTGATGCGTGTTCATAAAAACAGACAAAATGTATTTTATTACTTATTCCTAGACACCTCCAACATTTTTTTTTTACAAAAATCTAAAAAGTACAGACACGTTACATTTACATTCTTATTATATGTATAGAAATGATAGCAAATACATACCCTCAACCACCTTCAGTTCACCGTCGTCGAGGCAAACACGTCCGTTGACAATCACGTACTGTGGACTGCCGACCACATGCAGACCCTGAAGTTTAATAGATAAATTAGCAGTTAAAAGATGTGTATATGTAGGAATGTTAGGTAAAAGGAAAGGTATGAGCGGATATTACATTATTTTGTGTTACAGGACGTTTACGAAATGGCGAATGTACTGTACTGATAGGACAACATGCGTTTAAAAATTAATATTAAAGTGATATAGATTTGTTTGTGCTTTAAATACAGTGTGAAAATACTTGTCAGGATTTTATTGGATCCCAGATATATTTAAGAAAATACCAAAGTATATTTTATTGTACATCGATAAAGAAAATATTTGTAAAGAGTTCAAAACATTCTAAATATTACACATACCAAATAGTATTACCGTATTTGCCGTGGAACCATTTAAATATTACGTTAGCAGATTTACTTTTTGAAAAAACCTTTTAACCAAATCAATAGCGTGCTTGAGCTACAGTAATAACCTCAAAGATATTGAAATCGACAGTGTGTTTGTGCTAAAGTAATAACCTCAAAGATGTTGAAATCGACAGCGTGTTTGTGCTAAAGTAATAACCTCAAAGATGTTAAAATCGATAGCGTGTTTGTGCTAAAGTAATAACCTCAAAGATGTTGAAATCGACAGCGTGTTTGTGCTAAAGTAATAACCTCAAAGATGTTAAAATCGACAGCGTGTTTGTGCTAAAGTAATAACCTCAAAGATGTTGAAATCGACAGCGTGTTTGTGCTAAAGTAATAACCTCAAAGATGTTGAAATCGACAGCGTGTTTGTGCTAAAGTAATAACCTCAAAGATGTTGAAATCGACAGCGTGTTTGTGCTAAAGTAATAACCTCAAAGATGTTGAAATCGACAGCGTGTTTGTGCTAAAGTAATAACCTCAAAGATGTTGAAATCGACAGCGTGTTTGTGCTAAAGTAATAACCTCAAAGATGTTGAAATCGACAGCGTGTTTGTGCTAAAGTAATAACCTCAAAGATGTTGAAATCGACAGCGTGTTTGTGCTAAAGTAATAACCTCAAAGATGTTGAAATCGACAGCGTGTTTGTGCTAAAGTAATAACCTCAAAGATGTTGAAATCGACAGCGTGTTTGTGCGTCGCGGCGGAGATGGTTCTCTCGAGGCGCGGGTCCCAGATGACGATGTCGGCGTCGCTGTTGACGGCGACGCGGCCTTTCTGTGGCCAGATGTTGAATATCTTCGCGGCGTTCGCGCTCGTCACCGCCACGAAACGGGTCGGGTCCATCATGCCTACACAACATACAGTCCTTGTCAATCTTTTTGTCCCCTCTGAATAATAAACCACAATTTCAAACTTGCGCATAATACAGACAAGAGTTTAATGCAAAACAAAGTTAAAAATTATAAAGGACTACATAATCTAAAATACGATTACTAGAATGTTTGTTATTATTTACACTTAAATAAGAATTTCAATTTACCTATTCAGCGACTTCTACCCCAATTTTAATTGACATCTTGCTATATGAATTAAATAATGCCTTCTACATCTTAAAATTGTCAAAGTAATACGTACAGTCCTCATACCTTTTTGTCCGCTCTGAATATAACCGTAATTTCATGTTTACGCATAATACAGTCAAGAGTTTAATTCAAAACAAAGTTAAAATGTCATCATAGGAATCTGAAATTGGCATTTATTTATTCTTAAGTTGCTGTGTCATATATATAATATTAGCTTTTGCCCGCGACTTCGGCCATGTGGAATAGATACTTTGGGCTAACTAACACGCAGCGGAAGCTTTCTAAAGATAAAAAAACCGATGTTTTGACCTCTCTAACACTGAAATAATTTTTCAAATCTGACTAGTACTTCCTAAGATTACCCCCTACAACGTCACAAACTTTACAGTTCGGAAAAAAAACTTTGAGCTTATTTCTATACCTTTCCTAGATATTTCATTTTTCAAAACCCGTAAAAGAGTAAAGCCAAATATAAGATTTTATACACCTCATGAAACACAACTCCGATGACCGTTTTTCAATAAAAAAAAAAACAAACATTTTTTTATGAAGTCATCTGGTTATAATAATTAAGCATCGAAGGCACCAAATACATGGATTAATAATCCTAAACCTCTTTCTCCTTCTAATATACTCTAGAAACATGGATACATGTAAAATTTACCGTTATTAACAGCTTTCTGCCACAAAACGGCCATACGATCTTCGACTCCGTTAACTCCATTTGGTATCTTGGAGAAGTTCCCTTTGCCCAACTCTTTCTCTTTCTCGTTGAAGGTGCAGTTGTCGCTGCCGACAAGCTGGAGTACGTCACTGGAATTAATTAAACAAAGTGTAGTACACGTTAGATAATCACAATTATTCAGCAGTTCTGATGATAGGTAATTTAAAGCATTTGGAAAGAACGCCAGATTTGTTGCTATTTCTGATAAGAGTGGGATTCAAAGTATATCAAAGGCTTTTAATTTTTTATGATCTCCCCAACCGTTAAGTGACAATGTAGACACAATAAATAACAACCTAAGTCTGGCCGAACTGGCCCTCAAGTACAGCTGTCAGAATATCTATAAAGTGATAGATTTTCAAACTGGGACTGATAAGTAACCAGACAGCTTATCGTGAATGTTTTGTATAGAACTTTCGCATCCAACTCTGATAATCAATAAACGCTTTCACATCTTTAAACGTACATAAAACTTAACTTGCTTTGGGAATAAATCCGGACTATTTGTGAATTATTTGACAACATTGTATGGAACTTACTCGGCGAGCGCTTCGATCATGGCGGATGGTGTTGTCGGGTCTGGTCTGAGTGGCGGAGACAGCACGTGCGCGGCTGCATGTCGGAAACAAGCATTCCTGTAGTGTGTGCCTGTTCATAAAATATAAAATCATACCTTTTTTCAATGGTTGCAATGAAACCCGACACAGCATTTTTTTGTATATCATAAGAGGCAAATGAATAGGCGGGTCACCTGATGTAAGTTATCACCACTGTCCATAGACACTTGCAACACCAGAGGAGTCGCAAGTGTGTTGCCAGTCTGTGGGGGGAGGAAGGGAAGGGGAAGGGGAGGGGAGGTGGGTCTCCGGCGCTCTCAGTGACCGAACGAACGCAACAATGCAAGCACTGTTACTTCACGTCGGTTTTCTATGAGAGGACGGTACTACCCCGGGCGAGCTGGCCCATTCATGCTGAAACCAGTAATAGCTTCAGCGTGACTCTACCACCTACTACTCTTAAATTAATTAAAATAATTTAAAAAAAGTTAATAGAGAAATGGGAGTAATTTGTAAAAGATAGAGATTTCGTTGCAGAAAACCTTCAAGAAACGAGCGTATACTTCTATAAAAGGCCGGCAACGCACTTGTGACTGCCCTGGTGTTGCTAGTGTCTATGGACGGCGTGATCACTTACCATCGGGTGACCCGTCTGTTCGTTTGCCTCCTATAATATAAAAAAAAAAAAGAAAAAAAAAGAAAATGTTAAAATGAAAGTATTGTATCAAGATGACCGCTTGATTAGTTCAAATAGAAATTTATGCTCCAAGTAACCTAGTGTTTCCGTAGTTTAACTGAAACTGCTACATTCTTAAGCTATATCGACATTTAACACCAAACGTGATTGTAATTTAATATTAAAGTTAAAAAATGTGAACGAGTCTGATAATAAAGAATTAGGTGCTTCGGATACATTTCAAAGAGATATATTTTAAACTAGCTTCGGCTCGCGACTTCGTCCGCGTGGAATAGTTACTTTGCGCTAACGCTAAAAAAACCCCGATTTTGAAACATTCATCATTCGTGCTCTGCTCCTATTCGTCTTAGCGTGATGATATATTATAACCTTCTTAGATAAATGAGCTAACACTGAATTTTTCAAATCGGACCAGTAGTTCCTGAGATTAGCTCGTTAAAACAAAGAAACTCTTCAGCCTTATAATATTAGTATAGACATATAATCACCATCAGTGCCTACTGTAGCGGCTAAAGTCTCTCCATAAAGTGGCTGCTTTTGACGCATCCGCGCAGTTTGCAATGCACGGATAGCGCTCTTCGACATCATGTGTACTATGTACAGTGGGGAATTGGCCTGTAAGTTAAATAAATAAAACTTAGAATATAGCATTATTATTATTATTATTGTAATACACGTACGGAGAAACACATCATTATCGTTTACCTCTTATGGGTAACAAACAAGAAACATCGTGGAGAATAATGGAAAATTACGAAATAAATAAATCATTAATGTGTCAGTTCCGATTCAAATATATTGTAAAAGGAAACAGGTTTCCAACGAACTGGAAGAAAAAGGTAAAGTATGGCTTGATTCTTGAGTAAATTATAATTCATTCACTGTCACTGACCACAACCAGTCCTTGAGAATCCGCAAGGAAAACAACAAAGTTTGTTGAGTTCAATGCTAAGAAAATACTGGTTTTGTGTTCTTCTGTAGAAAAAAAAGAGTCCCCTCTCTATGTTCACAATTACATGCTTATATAAAGTGTAAAAGACCTCAGTACCTTAGTAAAAGATATCGCCTGCGACCTTAATTTAAGAAACCAAGAGGTTTTTTTTTTCATAGGAGGCAAACGAACAGGTGGGTCACCTGATGTTAAGTGATCACCATCGTCCATAGATACTAACAACACCAGGGGGGTCGCAAGTGCGTTGCGAGCCTGTGCATGGGAGGAATGTGGGGAGGGGGAGAGGAGAGGGGAGGGGAGGTGGTCCTCCGGCGCTCTCACTAATCGAACAAAACGCAACAAGTACTGTTACTTCTCGTCGGTGTTTCTGTGTGTCGGGTGGTACCCCGGGCGAGCCGACCCATTCATGCTGAAACGAGTAATAGCTTCAGCGTGACTCTACCACCTACAAAAAAGGTGCTATCTCTCCAACATTTTGTTGACTGGACATCCGAGATTGTGATGATTTTTCACGTTTAGTAAGGCTTATATCCTCGACATATTTGATCGTAAACCGTTCATGCAATATTGCACATCCATGAGATGGTTCCGCCTATACCTTCTCGACACTCTGGATAGGTTAGAGTTGGGCTTTCTGAGGGCCCGCGAGGCAGACCCATTAAGTGGCCGTCTCCGCCAACGGAGGATTGGCAGGAGGAGGCGGCGCTTTGCCCAACTCCTCCTGCCACCGTAGCCGGACGTGAGGGGAGGGGCCGGGGGCCCTCCTCTTCATTGCCCGGGCCGGGGGGGGGGGGGGGGGGGGCGGGGGCGACCCCGGCCTCCCCTCTAAAAGGGAGGGGCCGGGGGGCCCCCCCGCGGGGGGGGGGGGGGGGGGGGCTCAAGAAGGTGAACAGCCAGCACCCCCCCCCCCCCCCCCAAAATGAGGGGGGGGGCCCGGGGGGGGGTTTTCGTCCGGGGGGGGCACACCCCCCCCCCCCCCCCGGGGGGGGGGGGATCCATAAGGGATTTCCCCCCAAAAAAAAAAAAAAAAAAAGGGCTTTCTGCATTGCGATCGATGCAGAATTAATTTGGAAGTTGGAATCGAATCAGCTACCTTACTGGGAGTGTTTTAACATCTGTATCATGGTAAGTGTCCTGATGATTTATTTTTAACATTATCCCATCTTTTTAGTAGATAACTACATTGGCTTGTATATGCAGCCACTGACACAAATTAGGAACCATCTCGTCAAGAACAAATAAATTAATAATTCTAATGTTTGCTGTCCTGTGAAGACGTGGAATTACTTCGTAACCAGCATATTCCGTTCCTTTTATGATATGGGGTATGTCAAATGAGGCGTGAAAAAGCACTTATGCAGACTGAGATCACGGTTACGATTGCCGGTGCAATCTATCAGCAAAAGTCACCGTTATTTTTTATATTGCGGTGTAGTATAAAAGAATCTTTGCCGTGATGACATGCAGAAAAACAATGAAATCATACTATCATATCACTCACTATAATCATAGCACTATCTAATTTGAGTTTGAAATTGTTCGCTAAGCACTCGTCAGGTGATAGTAGCGACTTACCACCTATGTTTGTATTAGCATCCCCAATCACACTGTAAATTAAGATCAGGTGGAAGTATACAATTATTGTAGTGTTGAAAACGAATTACCTGGTTGGCGATAACACAGGCTCTGTTGACAGCTTCTCCTTCTACTTCTTCATCACGCGACAGTTCGTGACCCTCAGGAGTTGTCACACCCGCAGCGAGCAGTTTCTCTGTGTTCCGAGCAATTATGTGCCCGTTCTCTGCGTGCACCTATGACAATGGATTCGTATAATATATCGGGTATCAAGCCATAGGACAATAATAATACGTGGAGATAGATGGTACCTTCATCATATAATTAATCATATTAATTATAGAGATCAAACGAGTATTAACAAACTCCCCAACGGAGCCAAATATTAAAGATTTATTCGTTACATCTTAGTCTAACAGTGTATGTATAGCATAATGTAAGCGTTTAGTAGTATATACAATGTGAATTTTTATTAGAGATATATTTAGAATCAAATCGGTAGTTCGGATATCATTTTTTAAGTACATTTTCACAAACTTAATACATCCTACATACCCAGGTAGGATTCATACATCTATACATATAATAAGAATGTAACTCTAAGGTGTCTGAACTTTTTAGATTTTTGTAAAAAAAAATATTTCAGGAGTCTTGAAATAAGTAATTAAATACATTTCAATCAATTTTAGAAATGTCTGTCTGTCGATCTGTCTGTTTGTATGAACACGCATCACTGCTAAAGTACTGGGGTTTACGATAAAACCTCATAAAGAAAATCACAAGCATATCCTCGAGAATAACTTTGTCTTTGTCTCATTAGAATCGGTCTCATTCAGAAGATTTTATTAATCACGGTTTTTTTACATTAGGTTCCACGCGGACGGAGCCGCGAGCATAGTTAGTTACAAAATAAGTGTTTACCTGCGGCAAAGCTTTCAAAGCAGAACAGGTCTCAATAGCGCAGTAAAGGTCGTAGTCATCCAACATCCAAGCGTCTTTGTAAGCCATGAACATCTTGAAAGAGTTCACACCGTATTTCTCAGTCACTAGTTGTTCCATTTCCTTCTTCACTGACGGCGACCACCACGTGACACCTACGTGGAGACCGTAGTCGCAGCAAACCTAGTGAAGAATTTATGACGTCATTAATTCTTGACAACAAAAATTGTGTCATACTATGGTACTGGTGGAAAAGTAGTTTTTCTTTACCTTATTATCAGCTTTCTGCCTCCAATTAGCGTAAGCTTCGATAAGAGATTGGCCTTTCTGCGGAAGCACGAAGTCAACTGTAATAGAAGAACAAGGCTTGTTATAATGCAAGATTCCAAGAATAATATTATCTTGCGTGAATACAAAGACATTCTAACTAATATTTGTTTGTTTGTTACGCTTTGACGTCTTAATTACTCAATCCATCATCATTAAATTTTGCGGGCACGTTCTCAGGTGTACCTTTCATATCAGAAATATACTGTTCCCGAGGTACTGGCCAAATAATATACATTAAAGCGAGTGAAGCTGCGAGCAAAAGATAGTTGTCTATAAAGGAGTTTAATGAACACATAACAACAACAAAGAAAACAAAGCTCGGAAGTTAGAATTCCTTACAAATTCCTCTCATTATAAGAGAGCAAATGTCCAACGTTAAATTCTAGTGCAATATTTTTCAGAGCAAATGTTTTTGAAAATGAACACAGAAGATATGTAATTGGCGGTGGTGACAAAACCAAGAATTTGTAGAAAGTCTGAAGGTACCGTCAAGAGTTCCATTTGTCTTTTGCCAGACTCTGCGTTCAGTTCTTCTCTTATCGTAACTGTTCGAACAAATCAAGGAGAATTGGACGAGAGAGTACATTTATGCACTGCATGGATGATTATGCATCATAATTTATCGTGAGTAGTCAACTTTGCTTCTACGTATCTGTCTCCGAATTTCTCAAGTCCTGTGACTATAGGTAGGGTTTTGTTTCGAAGTTAAACATTCGAAGCCTTAGATGGAATGCGGTCACTGTCGTCGATATTAGCTAACGGGAATACATATAAATCATAAAAAAACACTCACTGATAGTGGTAGTCCCGCCAGCAACAGCAGCTCTGGTGCCTTTATAAAAGTCGTCAGCCGCCTTCGCTCCCATCATTTCGAGCTCGAAATGGGTGTGAGGGTCGATACCACCAGGCATAACTAGCTTCCCGGTTGCGTCGATTGTCCGGGTACCGCCTGGGATGATTAGGTTCCGACCAACTTGCCTGTTACAAGGAGAAATTAAAAAAGTAAGACATTTTGTTAAAAACCTAAGGTAATTCAGAATTCTGTAATGAAACTGAAGTGACACAAGAGGGTTATAGAGGATTTTCTACTGTCAGTTTGGGCAACTGGTTGCAAATTTATCAAAATCAATCGATCAATGTATTCGGCAGTTACCCGTAATAGCCAGCCAGTCCTTTAAAGCTAAGTTAGCTTAGCATACAATTCTAATGCCCTATCTTCAATCATCAGGTAAGATTGTGGACAAACTTATTAACAAAAACTCGCTAATACCCGTCACTACGTCTGCGTTGTGTATTATATGAACAATATATTTCATACACCTTTTAAACCAAACCTTTTTACACCACAAAAACCATATGCACAACACAGTGCTTTTTTTTTTCGAACTGACTACGCTATTGTCCTAGCAAGGTCTTAACAGCTTTACCGGATTACTCAACAAGTGGTGTTATCGTGAACGCAGTACTTTAGCAGTGATACGTGTTCAAACAAACCGACATTTGTAAAAATGATTGAAATGTATTTTATTAATTATTCCAAGACACCTGCCACAATTTTATTTTCAGAAAAATGTAAAAAATACAGTTACATTAGATTTACAATCTTATTACCTATATGTATAGATTATACTGATAGGTAACCTTTGTTCAGATTTTAAAACAAATGCACCCATACCCTAGAACGTGAAATAATATTATAAAACAGTATTGTAAAAAAAACCGTTTTTAAATAATAATTTAAAACACTGCATCATTTTTTAAAGCGAGTATTATCACTAACTAAAATTATAATTGAAAATGGGGAGTGTAAATCTGCTGATTCATATTAATTTATGATTTACATTCTTCCTTAAATGCAATCTAATTTAACTTATTGTTAACGAACCGCAACATCGGGGTGAAGAATTCTATTGACCTGATATTTGATGATAAATGATGTGGAAATTTGTTTTGTTATACTCCGATTTTTTTAACCTCTCTAATTTAACTTTAATTCTACATGCGTTAAATATTTTTGTCGTGTAATCTTTTTTTTTAAATATATATCATAGAAGGCAAACGAACTGGTGGGACACCTGATGTTAAGTAATCTCCACCGTCCATAGACACTTGCAACAACAGGTCACAAGTGCGTTGCCAGCCTGTGTTTGGGGTGGGGGGGCTTCGGCGCTCTCACTGACTGAACGAAACGCAACAATGCAAGCACTGTTACTTCACGTCGATTTTCTGTGAGAGGGTGGTACTACCCCGGGCGAGCCGACCCATTCATGCTGAAACCAGTTATAGCTTCAGCGTGGCTCTACCACCTACAATAATCTTATGGATTCTTAAAAGTTTTACTAATAATTAATTCGCAATGAAAGATACTCATATATATGCAAAATTTAATTATCGGTTGTCAATAAATAACAAATATTTTTTTATGAATTATACAAGTACTAGCGGACCGGGCGGACGTTGTCCTGCCTTGAAAACAAAAAAAATCCTAAAAGTCGATCGCAGCGCCACCTGCCGGGTCCAATTGTGAATCTAAACCATTCTCGAATCTCCACGAACACACACAAAAAATATCATCAAAAGGTCAGTGGGGAGCACAAACACACACAAAAAAAATAAAATAATAGATTATACTTATAACGAATACCGTTATGAGAAAGTTATATATTATTTTGTGAAAAACGATATTGTACAAATTTGGATCAATACACTCCTGGATTACCTACTTACATATATTAATTATGTATGTATGTATGACTGCTTGAACTCCGACTATCGTGTGGTTTCATAAGGCTAATATTGCCGATTTTCTTACGGAAGGTGCGTGCACATTGTACACTAGATTAATGAAATAATATAACATTGCATGTAAAACACTAAGTACAAATGAGGTTGATATTTTTTCTGAAAGTACTATATTAAAAAGCATAATACTCTTAACAATAAAAACATGGAAATGCTTATGATTTTCAATATATTTTCTTTCACTTAATATATATATATAATGTATATTCAGAGATTAAGTGATAGTTATATTTCATTACATAGTATAAAACAAAGTCCCCTACCGCGTCCGTCTGTCTATCTGTTCGCGATAAACTCAAAAACTACCGAACGGATTTTTATGCGGTTTTCACCGGTGCATAGAGTGCTTGATGAGGAACGTCTTAGTATATAATTTGTCAAGGATTTTTTCATAATCAGGGCGGGACAACGTCTGCCGGGCCCGCTAGTATAATATATATAACTTCTATATTTTTGCGCATCCGTTTGTAATTATTTTATTTCGTAGCTTTTTTTTATCTGTTAAGCCATTTTTCAATTAAATCTAAAGTATTATATATTACACGCAAATAACCAGACCGATTAAAAGACAATAATTTTTCGATATCATGTTCCTTTATAGTAGACATCGAATGACAGAAATAAAAATATATATGCAAACTTATATACAGATTTATCAATATCAATTATATTCATTAATGATTATATTAAATACAGTAATTGTTGATTGTTAAAATGTTTTGAAAAGTTAGAATCCACTTCACATGTTTTTTAGGCATAACTTGTAACATAGATGTAATTCATTAGTGGGACTTTTACAAACAAAAAAAGTCAAGGTTATGTCACTCTGTGGTTATGTCATAAGGTATTTTGAAGTATGTAAGTTGTCATTTTTGTTCAATTGGCACCGCACAAGAATTTGCCAGTGTCAATTTTCAATAATAACTAAAAATGGCCGAAATAAAAAAAAATCTAATATTATTTAAAGAAAAATGCACCGCTAACTTATTTTTATGAATTAATTAGGACCACAGCGCAAACTGCCGCCCCCTATATGGTGTTGTGCGCGGATGCCGGCTTGTTACCACATTAGTTGTTTCCGGCGCGAGCGTACGCATTCGAATGCGTGCAACGGAACGCGTCTGTGTTCTCAATTTGAAAATTTGAATATCGACTTGACACTTCTCCCGCGACATTCGTCATATTTAAATCGAGAGCGTAACGTTTATTTTTGTACGGTTTGTCACATGTTTTCGCTAAAAATAAGACAACATATGTGGTAAACTTTGTTCTATATTACTTGCTCACGCCCAAAAAGACACATGCTATGATGGTAATTCGATTATTCAATCGACCTAGAATCATTGAGATTATAACTAAAAAGCTGTAGATACGTCCTAAGCGCTTCGACAGCGGCTTGTTAAAACTTGGCTAATTAGCTTATTGTTACGGCTGCCGCGCCGTGTCAATCCGCCCGTATCTAAGCAAAATATATAACTGTCTCTTTATCACCACCGATATTGAGAATATGCCATCTTACTTCCACGTTTTATCTAAGACAGTGTGGCGTTACAATATTACATTACGTATGTGTGCGTTATCGTGCCATTTGTTTTGTCAAAATGTTATGTAGGTAACGTATCTACAGCTTTTTAGTTATAATATCATTGCCTAGAACCATGTACGAAAACAAATGACAGTTTTATTCCTTTGGAAACTTACTAAACTCATGGTAACTATCTGCGGTGAAATAGTTTTATAAACTTTTTGATTCAACAACTTGCATTTTTCATTGTACGAAATTTTCCACAAAAATACAGATGTAGTCGGCAATGGGATTTAGGTTCTGGACCCCCTTTTAAACTGAATTAAGGTTATACGCCCATATGTGATACTAGCCTCTGTCAATTGTCAATTGTTCTTAGATTTAATAGTGTATTATGATGACTAATAATAATGTGTATTATTAGAATATTATTAACTAGCTACTGCCCGCGACTTCGTCCGCGTGGAATACTTATTTTGGGCTAACGCTATCACGCAGCGGAAGCTCTCAAGAGGAAAAAATCCTCCGATTTTTAAACATTGTTCACCGATGCTCAGTTCCTATTGGTCTTAGCGTGATTATATGTATATAACCTTAGCCTATAACCTTCCTCGATAAATGAACTATATAACTCTGAAAAAATGTTTCAAATCGGACCAGTAGTTCCTGAGATTACCCCCTACAACGTCACAAACTGACAAACTTTACCTCTTTATGATATTAGTATAGATTAATGTACAAACAAATAGTATTCTGAGCAAAAAAATCATTCATGTTTCATGTTAAATATATCTAAATTAAAATAACCGAATATATTATTGTAAGTAAAAAAAATTGACAGGATCATTTAATTTAAATAGGTAAAAACTTGTTAACTTAAAAAAACCATTTGAACGAACGAGTTTACAATTATTAACACCGATTAGACTAATATTGAATTATTACTTATATATTACTATTATCATCAGTTATTTAGTATAATTGTTCATCTTTTTTGTACTAGCTGATATCCGCGACACAAGTGCATGTATATCTTATATATCTTAAAAATACATCTTATAAATACATGAAAAAAACATAACCACTAAACCGCTTGCCCCAATTCTTCACGGAAAGTAAACACACATTGTTGAACGCATAGTGCTAATAAATATGGTAGTTTCTTAAAAAAATTAATAACCTTTTATATAATTAGACGAACCGATCGTGATATCTTTTGAGATAAGGAATAAGTATCTAAAAATTAAAAAAAAAGAATTTATCGAAATCAATCGAGTAGTTTGTGAGTGATGGTACAACGGCAGATCTCTATTATTTTATTTATATAGGCAATAATTATGTTACACTAACTTTAATATAAATAATTATAAAGAAAAAACGTAAAGTGTGCATAATAGACCCCCCATTACATTTCTGAGTACAAATCTGCCCGGCTACCTGCGTGACCAAAAAACGCTAACTAATTTCGTGATAGAAAATCAAATTTCATGATTCATTGGCCATGTGGTTTTTTGTTCAGAATTTATAGTTGTTATTTGTTAGATCATTTTATAAAACGGAATAGATCGTTTCATTAAACGGAACCCGAAATTGATAACTATAAAAAATATTGTGCATAAATACATTTTTTTTTAAATCCACATTATAAAGCTGAAGAGTTTGTTTGCTTGAACGCGCTAATCTCATAAACTGCTGGTCCGATTTGAAGAATTATTTCAGTGTCAGATAGCTCATTTATCGAGGAAGGTTATAGGTTATATCATCGCTAAGACCAATAGGAGCGGAGCACTAATGAAGAATGTTTCAAAATCGGAGTGTTTATTTTCCTTTTGAGAGCTTCCGCGGCGTGTTAGCGTTAGCGCGAATTAACTATTCCACGCGGATGAAGTCGCGAGCAGAAGCTAGTACTTTATAGATTTTAGTGTTTGATCACAATTTCATAACGCTATAACAAAACAAACGAACTCGGGGATATAAGCTAGTTTAGTAATACAGCTTTTGAATTTGTGTTTTAATTGCTTCGTGATTATTTAAATTACAATTAATACGTTACTCAATTTTGTAATTACTTGCTGCTAATGCTTTATGCTTCCTTTATATAATAATAATAACAATTATTCTATTTTAGTTTCTTTAATTATCTACACTATAATTAGCTGTTTGAAATTTATAACTATTATATAATATTTATTCATATTTTTATCTATACCTACACTAGCTTGTGCACACGGCTTCGCGCGCGTTAGTGTAGATTTGACCTATCGCTTGGGAAAAGTAGGTTTTCTTTATGAAAGGTACCCTATGTCCTTTTCTGTACCCCTGACGTTGTGTATGCAACATTACATGATTATCGGTTGAGTAGTTAAGACGTGAATGCGTAACAAACAATACTCTTACCGAGTGATACATCTAATCTATATTAACGCGATTAAATTAGGGATGGCGATCATTTGCAAATAAGTCGATTTTGAAATAGATTCAAATCGTTGTCTGTGGAATCAATTCACAAAAAAAACGAGGTCTAAAGGATCGATTATCCAAAACTCGATCTCTTATATATATATATTTTTAATGAGCTTCTTTTAACGAAACAAATCGAATCACTATTTTATAGTGTCAGAGATCGATTCAATGTTTTAAAATCGATTAAAATAATTGATTTATTTAGGTCTAAAAAACGATTATTCGATTTCAGATCGCCATCCTTAGACCGAATCTGCGGGCAAAAGCTAGTTTATAATATTACTGGGATTAGGATTATTTATAAATATATCATGTTATTATATTTGTTTTCTGTTAACTAATATTCAAGTAATTACTTCGAAAGTAAGTAATATTTGCATGAACGCTGTGATTTTCTATATTTGTTACAATATTATTCTACTACCTTATTGAATAAGTTTACTTAATTATGTTGTGTCACTTCTGTTAATCGATTTTAAAATACATAGTAATTGGATTTCATTTTCTTTACGGTCAGAACCATATTCCAATGATATTTAAATAACCTACTGAATGTTACACATAATTATTTCGTTTCGATTTGATCATACTATAATAATACACTGCAGTTACGGTATTTGTGTCAATCAGTTCTCTCTGAGCTTTCTTCTTTAGGCGTTGTTATTATAAATTACCTTATATCTATTTATCCTTATGACTATTCGATAAAAAGCAATTACAGTAGTCAGAAACCCGTACACTTGTTATCACTACATATTATAAAACAAAGACCTCTGCCACGTCTGTCTGTCTGTTCGCGATAAACTCAAAAAATACTGAACGGATTTTCATGCGGATTTCACCAGTAGATAAAGTGATTCGTGAGGATTATCTGGGCGGGTCAACGTCCTCCGGGCCCGCTAGTTTATAACATTACGAAGCATTGTGTATTGTAAATACAATATTTCATTATATAATAAATAGAATCAACTTTAAAAAAAACTTCAAGAGAATTTACCAGAACGACCATGACGATAATTAGGTATATATGTAATCTTGAATTATAATAAACCTAACAATATTAGATTTTAATGAGTTTCCTAATATATCTTCGAAATTGAAAGTCCAATACAAATAAAATTAAAATGGGACTCTTGAAAATAATTAATAAATAAATTAAAAAAAATTTACTAATCAGTTTAAAAATGACCAAATTCACAGATTATAAATATAAAAAAATACAACGGAATTTAAAACCTCCTTCCTCTTTGAAGGAAGAAAAAAAGGTAATATTACGTATCTCATTGGTTTAATTAATGTATGCCGATTTTCACGAGCATAGTAAGCACTTTCTTAGAATTACTTGATACATTATATCTGATGCAATGTAAAGCAATGTAATCTCTTAACAGAGTAGGTATAAATATTTACAAACAAAGCCGTGACGTAATCAAACATGTATTGGGCACAATTTGTAACTTACGTTTAAATTTGTAAATTCACTCGTTACATTGATGTTCCGCCTAATGTTTATTTGCTGCCAGATAACGCAACTGCATTGATGTGTAACAAAGACATTAACCTATTTAGTACGAGATCGTAATCCACAACCAGTTGCCAATTGTCAAATGTTCTTAGATTTAATAGTGTATTATGATGATTAATAATAATGTATATTATTAGAATACTATTAACTAGCTACTGCCCGCGACTTCGTCCGCGTTGAATAGTTACTTTGGGCTAACGCTAACACACAGCAAAAGCTCCCAAACGGAAGAATCCCCGATTTTGAAACATTCTTCATTGGTGTTCAGCTCCTTTTAGTCTTAAAGTGATGATATATAGCCTATGGCCTTCCTCGATAAATGAGCTATTTAATACTGAATAATTGTTCAAATCGGACCAGTAGTTCCTGAGATTAGCGCGTTCAAGCAAACAAACTCTCCAGCTTTATCATATTAGTATAGATTACTACTCTTCTCTTGTACTTACCTCGAGCCGTCATTAAAATTACAATAACTTTTGATAGAGTGGACCGATTCTAATGACACAAAGATTAAGTTACTCTCGAGGATATGCTTTATGATTTTCTTGGTGAGGTTTTATTGTGAACTTAGTAGTTTAGCAGTGATGCGTGTTCATACACACAAGCAGACAGACAGATAGACAGACGTTTCTAAAAATAATTGATATATATTTTAATAATTCTTAGACACAACAATTTTTTTCACGACAATCGAAAAAGTACAGACTCGTAAGATTTACATTCTTATTATATGTATAGAAGATGTATGTTTAGAAGAAGATGTATAGAAGAAGAAGATGAATTGTGTGATTCGTTTTTTTCATATATTCGAGTGAAATAATCTACATCACCATCAACAATAATCATCTTTCCGAAGGAAGGTATGGGCATAAACACCATGCCAGCCCACGACGTATTGGCGATTTCAAACTCTGTGACATCCATAGTTCTGTTTTCCCACATACAGTACTACTACAAGAACGTGTCTCTGGTTCAGGTTTCCTCACGATGTATTCCTTCACCGTCAGCCGATAACGTTAGAATTTTAAATTAGGAAATGTACGCGATATTCGAAAAAATCGATGGTACATGCCGGGGTTTGAACCCGCGGACATCGAGTTGATATTCCATCGGCCAAAATAGACCACCACGGCTTTTTTGACCGCCCTGATATCGACGCACAGAACACAAATATAGGTATACATTCGTGTTATATTATATCTGTAACAGTGAGACCTCTTAAGGATAAATAAATGCCAATTTTAAATTTCTATAATATCTTAACTTTGTTTTGTATTAAGTTCTTCATGAAACATCTAATTTTTTTTTTCGAACTGTTTACTCTATTGACCTAGTAAGGTCTTAACAGCTTCACCGGACTACTAAGGCGAGCGCTTAAAGCACCCAGGCGGTTTTATTTGACAACTAGCACAAGGGTGCACGGCACACCTCGGCTTGGGCTGTTGCCTGACTCAAGCAATTCGCGACCTATCTAAGCTAAAGCTAAGTTAAATATTCATACTTATATGAGTTATTGAAACACATATGTGTACCAAGCATACATAGCTCAACAACTCCTATATGTATTTTGTGTCGGATAGTTTTTTTCTAAACTAATTCAATTTTGATAAGGGAAAAGAATAAAACCCTTCTACTTTCATGTGTAAGCATGTGTGCGTGCACGTGTGTGAAGGTCATATGTGTAATATAGCTGCATTGATGTAAGATTTTGTGTCACTGTATCGCCCGAGCAACGTACTCAAGGGCTCCACGCCGAGGGAACGGACTTAGGCTTGAGCCGCTGCCGAGGGGGTTACATCTAAGCTTGAACTAATCACTATATTCAGAGCGGCCAATACGTTTGGCGAGCATTGTAAATTCGAAAGATTCTAGAATATTTGATCGAAAATTATATTAATAGATACGCTATGTATATTTTTTTAATCTCTTTGATGTTCACATGTGACGACGTACAGAACTAGACGCTTCTATTTCGTAATTTTAAACAGAGATTATGCAATGACCTAATTGTTAATAATAAGTTAGCAAACCGCATAGATTTTACTTACTGACAATTGTTTAAAAAGTCGTTTTAATCTTCTGGGTTAATCTATACTTCTATACTAATATTATAAATCTGAAGAGTTTGTTTGCTTGAACGCGCTAATCTCAGGAACTACTGCTCGGATTTGAAAAATTATTTCATTGTTGGATAGCTCGTTTATCAAGGAAGGATATATATCATCACGCTAAGACTAATAGGAGCAGAGTACCAATGAAGAATGTTTTAAAATGTGATGGGTTCAAAAAATCGTTTTTTTTTTTAATATAAATTGCGTCCTCCACATGTTTAGAATACGGTAGCGAAGTGACATTTTAAAATTTGAATTCATTATAAAGATACAACAACAATTAGAAGGTCGGAAAAAAGAAGTATCCAACTCAAAAATTCAATTATGTGGAAAAATGCGTTTAAGTTTTGACCATGTTTCGAAGATGGTAGAGCTACGCTGAAGCTATTAATGGTTTCAGCATGAATGGGTCGGCTCGCCCGGGGTAGTACCACTCGACCCACAGAAAACCGACGTGAAGTAACAGTGTTTGCATTATTGCGTTTCGTTCGGTCACTGAGAGCACCGGAGACCCACCTCCCCTCCCCTTCCCCTTCTCTTCCTCCACCCACAACACAGGCTGGCAACGCACTTGCGACTCCCCTGGTGTTGCAAGTGTCTATGGACGGTGGTGATCACTTAACATCAGGTGACCCACCTATCCGTTTGATTCCTATGATATAAAAAAAATGTTTACAAGTTCGACCATAATTTATTTTAAAAATAAATAAAGCGCTGTAAGTCGACTGTAAATATAAATAGTGTATTTATATTGCTATTTGGTCGTTGTAGAAAATATCATCATTTGTAACATAAAGAGGTTAAATTAAGCATTAAGAAAAGAGCACGTAGTTAATTCACTTTTATATAAAATAATTTTTAACAGCATAATGCACTACGATAATTAGCATAAAACTCAATTAAGTATCAATGTTACGAAGAAAATTACGTAACTTCATAAAATAAAGTAATGCGTTTTTTAAGATAAATTTAAGTAAATAAGATAATTAGTCTTTATTAAAACATGGAATAATTACATTTTCCTTCCTTTTAATACCTATCTTCAGAAACTAAGTTTAAATTAAGAAGAGAAAGACAATCATTTTCGTACTTTGTTCGTATTGGAGTGACTGTTGAATTGAACGTATCCTGCTCGCAACGTTGATTTACTTTTTGGTGTAAACTCGAAAACCGTAAACTTTGAGTTAAATCTTTTTTTTATTAAAAGAGCGATGTGTTATTAAATATATGTGTTTAATATGTATTGACTAGCCTTGTTATTTTTTTTTTTACCCGAAAAGAATCGAAATATTTATTTCGTCATACTTCACGATCCTTAGTGTACGTCCAGGGTGGACGCTATAATCGAGCGTTCGGTGTCAAACAGATGCATTAATACGCGAATGTCCTGAGAGGCGTGCGAGCGTCGCATTCACTCAGGCCGTACACTTACGTCTACTAATTCTTACTAATATTATAAATAAGAATGTGAGTTTGTCTGCTACGCTTTCACACCTGAACGAGTAGTTCATTTATGCACGAATATCAGTCATCATAAAATTTTGCATACCCATTGTCAGATGTAGGAGCTATATAAAGGGATACAGATTTTTCATCCACGGAAAAAAGTAGATATTTTTCTTTAACGCAACCAAATCCGCGGGCGAAAGCTAGTCTACAATATTTGTACGATACAGATTCGCCTGTTTGTTAAAAGTATTACAGTTATGTTGTTAGAACTATTAATAAGAAAAATATGGAAATAGTTTTTGAAGTGAATTTTTTTAACTCTGTGTGACGAAAAGTGGTGGGGGTAAACACTGTGTCGATTAGAGTGTTGATAGCACCGGTTCTCGTCCGATCACCGAAGTTAAGCAGCGTCGGGTGCGTGGATGAGTGACCGCCTAGGAACACCGCATCACGCAGGCTTTTTATTTAAAAATTTTTCCTGTAATGCGAAAGTTTTTTATTTGTACAATACTCAATATAGATAATAATATATACAGTATATATGTATATATTAATAAGTCATGGAAAACTTTGTACTTACTATGAGCGAATTTCAACTAATAGACGACCATCAGTTCAATTACAACAATTAGTTCCAAAATACTGTATGACAATATAAGTTCTAGCTTGTTTTTGCATTGGTTGTGTATAAAGATGTGCCCTACTTTAATATCTAAACTGGCTGTCCAATTGAAATAAATTGCTTCCTACCAGTTAATCGACACAAATGTTACTCGAGGAAGTCAACATTAGTTAAATAAATTGAAAAGTGCGGTCCCGGTTGCACTATAGGGCAATGATTCTCAACCTGGGGACCGCGATCCATTGGTGGGAAGCGATCGGGAATGCACAGACAGCGTGACCTTGGACCGTGACCCGTTAGTGGGAAGCGACCGGGAATACCAAAAATTTGACATTTCAGTGGTTTATATTGACATGGCGGTCGAATGGTTTGATCGGTGAAATGTCAAATCGAAATCCCGTTATGTATTTTCAATTTTTCGGAATTTCCGTACATTTACTAATTTAAATTGGTAACACTATCGGTTGACGGTGAAGAAACATATCGTAAGGAAACCTGAACATGAGAAACGTTGTGGTACCACTGTATGTGGTAGAATACGGAACTCTGGATTTCTCGGAGTTTTAAATCACTAATACGTCTCTGGCGTGGTGTTTATATTTCCATATGTCTCACGGAAAGGGGTCTTTAACCTAGCAGTAGAACCCTACAGACTAGCATTATTGTTAAGAAGTAACAACATAGTAAAATTACATAGTAGTCTAACCTAGTTTATATGATTCGCAAACGTGTGAATTCGCTTGTAGGAGTTCATTTAAAAATAACGATGTATACTCAACAATGACGAATCGTCGTTACCGAAATGAATACGTAAAGAGGTTGCGAACTTAGTTGCTATTTAAAATACTTCGATATGAAAAAGGTTGAGAAACTATGTACTCGATAAATACTTCCGTGACTGGTTTAATTAAATCAAAATTATTAAAACTATTTTTGTAGCACGGCAATGTGATTGCTTCTGTATCTGACGGTAAATGTAGGGAGCTCACCAAAAAATCAAACAGAGACAATCAAGGGATCTACAATCCATACGAATTCACTGCTGTTATAACAATCTTCAAGCCTTTCGCTAAATAAACAGTGACTGACCTGACAGAACGCTATACCTAAAAAAAGAGCCGTCACGGGACGCCCGGCAGATGTGAAACATCAAAATTGTTCGAATCGAACGAATCTCAAATTCTCGAAATCTCAGATTACACTATAGGTATGCGAGCGCAGTGCGGCAAGAGAGATTGCGCACAGTCGCTTGCGCATGGCATCGCGTCGCCACGTCCACATACACACCACGGACTGTATCGCCACGGTATCACCATGTCAAAATCAGGTTTACCTTCGCCTATAGATGTTTCACATCAAAAAGACTGTGACGTGAAGTTGGTTGATTGGTCACCTACAGATAACGTACCACCTCACTTGATTACTGGACATACATTGCCTTAACTCGGAAAACGGCATGCTTTAGTAGGATTGCCAACTTTTGCCAGAAATATTTTCATACATAAATCTTCATTTCCTTGAATTTATTTTTGTGTTTTTAAAACACGCTGAAAATTAGTTGTCTTTGAAAATTTCGTAACTACTTTAACAAGTTTGGAATCAAATGAAATAATAAATTCATTTTTTCTATTCTACGACCTAAAGAGAAAAGATTTGATCTTTTGTTTGTAATATATAAACTAAAATGTTAATTAAGCGATTTTAAAAATTCTTTCATTTCTAGAAAGCTATGTTATCAGCGTTGAATAAGGACTGTATTTAATTTACAAAATCTATTTTAACGCAACTGAGCCCGTAAACAAATGCTCGTATTAAATATACCTATTGTAGGAGATTGAAAACGCAAGTCGCGGGCATAGACACTAAATAAGAAATACATTCTAAAAATTCCAAATAGATTATTTTCGTATTTCCTTTCGTGTCCAAAAGTACAGTCATATTTGGTTCGAAAAGTAGAGGTTATTTGGAAAATGTTGCGGGAGTTATGAAAATCGGTCATTTTACAGATTTAGATGTGCTCTTTTCGAATTTCAACCTTGCCACCTCGTGCCTCTGCCCCTCGCGCCGCCATATTGGAAAAATGGCGTCTAACGGCAGTTCTTTGACATTATCTCCTTTCTAACAAAACGACTATTCCAGTCCTTACCTCTAAACCTATGGCAGTAAACATTAACTTCTGTAAAATAGGTTTGTAGGCGGCGACCTTCATAACGATATGACATGGACTATTTATTTGTCTAGTTCACACCTTATTTCGGTGACTAATTTTTCGTTGCAATTAGTGTAACTACGCAGTTATGATAGGCGCGGTTCTTACTGAGGGGTCATGAATACTCAACTCAACACTAATTAGATTAAAAGGTACTGTAATGTCCACAAAACGAACCTTTTGTAGGTCAAAATGGAGTATTTTCAACGACGTTCATATATGTATCCGCATCCATAGCAATAAATAATGTTATGAAAGAAAATTTGTTTTAATGAATTGTAACTGAAAATATTACGGAAGATTAATTATATAGAAATAAAGTTGATTACTCTTTCTCTCTCCTTAAAGTTAAACTCATCCTATCCCATTCTTACACTCAAAAGTTTTTAAAGTAAAAATTTTGAACAAGCAACGAAAGTGAACCGCGACGCACTGTATCGTGTATATTCGGCTCCAGTCGTCACCAACCATGTTTACCGTCTTATGAGTGCATCGTACCGATAATTACATTTTATTATTAGGTATTATTCGTTTTGTAAAATTTCTAGTATATATTGTGCGTATTTAAATATTACTATTATTTATTTCCATATAAATAATGATAAATCAGTATTAAGAGCCTGTCCAGATGAGACCCGAGATACTAGAGCTACATATATCCCGTCCAGATGGTGCGGCGCGTTTCCTAACTCGCGCGTAAAACGCATGCAATGAGCGAGACTCTCGACTTGCGCGTCGCACATACTCAGGCCCCATTGCTGCGTCCAGTACTACGCGCGAGTCTGTGGCGAGTCGACATAGTCGTCAGTCGTCTATCCGTACGACGTATGCGACGTTTCCTAGGGTAGAAACGCGCGTAAAACGCGGTATCTGGACGCAATATATTTTGAAGCGCGCGAGTCGACTCGCGCGTAAAACGCCTCATCTGGACAGGCTCTAACTTTAATGTTCACATATTTTTAAGTTTTCACTTCTATAGAATGGTTATAAGAAACACAGACATTTTTTTTAGACAGTGTCAGGTAATAAAATAGTTGTGCTGGTGGAGTGATTTCCCCCTTGGAATATCGATACGATATCCGTACATTCGAACCTCGGTGTGTACCAACGAATTTTACGGATTTCGCGTACACTTACTAATCTCTAATAATAAAAAGGAACGTTAACTGTGAAGGGAAACATCGACAGGACAGCTACATTTCAGAAATGTTCTTGTATGTGGTAATATCATAGAACTATGATCATTTTTGCGAACATTATGCAATTATTTTTTCGCGGTAAGAGACCTCAGGACCAGCAATATTACTATATCGTTATTCCAAAAATAACCTACCTAAATAAATAAACTATTCAAGGATCATCTAAACCAAGTATTGGTGTAGGAAATTACACTAATGGGATATAATAATAAAAGCAAAATAACTGAACACAGGTTACGACGACACTAGTAATACAAGGAAAGGAAATTGACATTAGCACAGAAGCACCATTAGCAAAAAACGGAACTAAAATAGGTTTCGTTCCATTTACAATAACAATTACTGTAATGTTATTTAGGGTGGATGTTTTTTTTTATCGACAGCGGTGACTGAAAGTCACTTCTCTGTTTATTAAAGACATTTTAGAACCGTTATAACTTCTCAGGATCTAGATTTAATATAATATTTATGTTTCTTTTTTAAGCCATCATAATATCAAAATATGACTATTAAGTTTACTAATTTATATTTTTAAAGTTCGAATTGACAATCTAAACAAGAGAAAAGTATATGATTTTAAGCTAAAATCAATTTGTTTATAAGAATTCGGTCCAAGAGTTTAGGATGTTATGTAAGATTCACAAATAATTATGGTGTGTTTAAGTGTGTAATATAATAATATCTTTCGCTTATTCTTGGGAATGCCGCGATTCTGTAGCGCTTCTGGGTTGTTTGCATATATTCGGGTTGATAATTTTTATGCGATCATGGGAGCAGCATTTATATAGACTTCGCGACAGTCCTAACAGAATAATGAGAGCTCGTAGACATTGTCACGTTGTAAATTCCAACGATGCATGTATCCAATTAATCCACATAATTACTTAAAAATAACGACATAATATTTACACATTCCACAGACAATATAACATTAATGACACACTTATTTCATCAGATTGGTTGTAAACGCTTATCTGTGGTTCATTTATATATACTATGGCTGAGTGTTGTTACTGCACTCTCAGATCTTACTTTGCATTCAATTGTACCAAAATTACGATTGTCCTTATTTGAAACGTTGGATATCGGTGATTATATATCTAACTTGACTCGATATTGTATTGTATTACATTTAATTTCCTATTTTGATTAAGTAGCTTAGTCATTTTATTCATATTTTTAAAATGGACCCTTGTTGTCTTATCCATAATATTCAGCCCGTTAACTAAAGGCTCAATCATTGCCCTATCTTTACAGTCAATGGCGTAGGATAGTCCAATGTAGTAATCCTAATGATTTGAAACCTTGCCCGAGTTCATGTCAAACAGTCACGGAACATACAAAGGCGAATGACGTAAACTAATCGTTTGAATGGAAGTCATCGAATAAATTGATTCGATGACAATAACAAAACAACCAGTACGTACATAGCTCTGCTTAAATAATAAGCGGTAGAGACCATCTGGTCACTATATACAGCGAGTTTTTTATATCCGTCTATTTGTACATAACTCACGTACATTATTACGTCGCCATTTTGGATTACCAGCGATCACGGTACGACCGAATACATTTTTTTAGATAAATTGACGATGACTGTCGCGGTCAATGATTTTATTTCACAATGATAAGCCTCTAGATTCTCTGGAACCACTAAAACCATTAAAAAATTTCTTCCATAATTAATAAGCTACTTTGAAGCTAATAGTATTATAATACTATAAATTAAGTTATTTGGCATTGTCATGCCTTAATTTGTAATATAGTCTCGCTTCGTCTAATGGCAGGCTATAGTAATATGGATAACATAAAAACTTTATGTTAATTGAACATTACTTAGATATGGCATATGAATAAGATGGCATATATCTAGTACAATTATAAAATACGAGAGATCGTCTAGTGGCTGAAATTCGATCAAGTTACATTTTTCCATCATATTTATTGATAGCAATAAAGCTTGTTAATAGTTATTAAATAGAAAAAAATGTTGTGCAGTTAACACGCGGTAAGAGTGCAATTTTTAAAAGTAAAGCGAGAAGTGCGTGTCTTAGTTTTCTCCAATACCTGAAGGCAAGCGAGACACTGCTCCCACTCTACTCGACACAGTATTTAGCCCTAATAATTATTGTCACTCAAAAAGGTTGCGGATCAGACTTTCAAAGCTGTATATAAGAAGTTTCACTATTAAATATTACGTAGGATAGAGGAAAAAATGTTCTGTTTTCCCTCTGCCTACTAATATATAAGTTTATTACTGCTATCTTAGCATGAAGATAACTCACTTAGCATCGTCAAGAATAAAAGAATAACAACAAGATTATACACAATAAATATACGAGAGTTACATCAAGCGACATGTCTCCAAAATAAAATAACTCGTGAAATATTTTTTGGATAGTCTTAATCAATGCAAAACTATACTGTAAATCTATACATATAATAAGAGTGTAAATCCAACGCGTCTGTACTTTTTAGATTTTTGAAAACAAAATTGTTGCAGGTGTCTACGAATAAGTAATAAAATACATTTCAATCATTTTTAGAAATGTCTGTCTGTCTGTCTGTTTTTATGAACACGCATCACTGCTAAAGTACTGCGTTCATGATAAGAAAATCATAAAGCATAACCTCGAGTAACATTTAGAGCCTGTCCAGATAAAGCGATTGACGCGCGAGTCGACTCGCGCGCTTCAAAATATATTGCGTCCAGATACCGCGTTTCTACCCTAGGAAACGTCGCATACGTCGTACGGATAGACGACTGACGATTATGTCGACTCGCAACAGAATCGCGCGTAGTACTGGACGCAGCAATGGGGCCTGAGTATATGCGACGCGCGAGTCGAGATTCTCGCTCATTGCACGCGTTTTACGCGCGAGTTGGGAAACGTGCCGCTCCATCTGGACGGGATATATGTAGCTCTAGTATCTCGGGTACGCGCGAGTGTCTACGCGCGAGTCGACTCGTGCGTAAAACGCCTCATCTGGACAGGCTCTTAGCCTTTGTTCCATTAAAATCGGTTCGGTCTATCAAAAGTTATTGTAATTTTAATGACAACGCAACTTAAGTAAGGAGACGGAGAGAAAAGTAGATAAGTGATTAGACTTAATACAATCAGATGACTTTATTAGTCACTGTTCTGTACATAAGGTACCACGCGGGCGAAGTCGCGGACACAGCTATATGATATAAAATTACACTGCATGACGATATGCGCCCACGCACTATGATTGCATCGGCATAACGTCATCTGTTATTTTATTAAGTCAGCCCTTCTTAATAATTCCGTTTAGGAAATATAACAGTGCGAAGTTACAGAGAAGTAGAGAAGTAACAGGTTAGGATGGTATGGATATGAAAATCATTTGAAGCGATATATTTTCTGAATTTAAGCATGTAAAATAATTCACCCGGTTAAACCACCCCGTAAGTGGAATAAAATTGATGATAACTGAATTTTAACTCATTATCATATGAATTAAACACCATATTTCCATTACAAGAACAGGCACTTCGAGCAATTTAATAATAGGTCTTTACCTATGAAATTGCCGTTCTGCAGTACTGGCAATTTCAAATCAAAATAATTTTTGTTTGGCTAAGAATTCTAATTTCAAATTAATTTTATTTTAAAAACATGGAATTCTTTTTCTAAAAGTAGTAATTTATTTAATGATTAGTGTTATATTTTCATCGCATTTCAATCTTTTTTGTCATCATGGATACGTTAAAAATTCGAGTAATTATGGAATATGAGTACCGTCGTGGCAGCAACGCGGCACAAGCGGCACGCTACATCAACGACGTTTACGAAGCTAACACTACAAACCAACACACCACCTGTTATTGGTTTGCTCGCTTCCGTTCTGGGAATTTCGAACGAACCTCGCGGTCGTCCGAAGACTTTGGTCAACAATGACGAATTAAAGGCGATTTTGGAAGCTAATAATACACAATCTACGGCTGAATTAGCAGCAGCTTTCGATGTTAGCGTCAAAACAATATTGGTCCATTTGCGTCAAAATGGCAAAGTAAAAAAGCTTGACAAATGGGTGCCCCACGAAATCAATGATCGCCAGCGCGAAGTACGCGTCGAGACGTGCCTTGCACTGCTCAACAGACACACAAATGAAGGAATTTTGAACCGCATTGTTACCTGCGATGAAAAATGGATTCTGTTTGATAACCGCAAGCGCTCAGCAAGTTGGTTGGATCCTGGTTCAGCACCTAAACAATGCCCTAAACGAAAACTTACCCCTAGAAAAGTGATGGTAAGTGTTTGGTGGTCTAGCACCGGTGTGATTCATCACAGCTTCTTACCAAACGGGGTGAGCATTACTGCAGATGTGTACTGTGAAGAACTGAACACAATGATGGAGAAGCTGGCACATCTCCAACCAGCATTGGTCAATCGCTCGTCTCCACTGCTCCTGCACGACAACGCGCGACCTCATGCTGCACAGCAGACGGTCTCCAAGTTGCAGGAACTGGGGTTGGAAGTTCTCCGTCATCCGCCCTACTCACCAGACCTTGCGCCTACAGACTACTACTTTTTCCAGAATTTGGATAACTCCTTGGCGGGAAAAAAATTCAATACCCGAGAGACAGTACAAAATGCCTTTGAAGAATTTTTTGCCTCCCGTCCAGCTGATTTCTTTAAGAAGGGCATCAATAAACTGCCACTGCGGTGACAAAGATGCATTGATTACATAGGTGATTACTTCGATTAATACAAATAAAAAATACATGAAAAAAATTCGTTTAAATTTTTTCATACAAAACGGCAATTTCATAGGTAAAGACCTAATATATGGGACCACGCGAATTATTAAAGGCTGGTCTAGAATTCAATATTTTCACTCTGGTCTCCCAATATATTCTTGATAATTTAATGTATGTTCGTCAAAATTTAGAAAAGCTGTATTTAGTAAAAGATCGACGTGATTTTAAACACTAGAAACAGTGATAAATGGGTCATTCCATGTTTCAGGTTTAATACGACCAGAAACAGATTTCGAAAATATCGAGAAATTTCCATAAAAACTGGAAAAAAAATGAAAGAGTTTGAAAAAAAAAATCAATCTTGGTAACCATTACAAAAATTATGAAAAGACACATTACGAAAATTAACGTGCCCCTAAAAAGATGTGACAAAAAAATCCTGAGTAACCGTGGTAGGTTTTACAAGAGAGTCCCAACGCACATTAACGATTTGCCGGGAAGAAAGTTCCAGCACCATGTTAAACGAGTCTTGATCTTAAAAGACTACTATATAATGGCTTAATATGAGGGAATATAAACGTACATACAGGTGGAAGCGAAAAACTATTGTTTTATAATATTTCTAGGTATAGACATCGCCCTAAACTATAATTTCTAAGCATGGCATTAACGATAACAAGTAGCGTAACTATAGGGTGGTCCAGCAGGTAAAATGCCACGGGCCCACGAAAGTTTCTGAACCTCCAATTTAAGTAACTCTATGGGACAAGACAGTCTACGTAACTTACGTACTACGTAAAATTGAATAACAAAGCGACGATTTTTATTGGGCCTGATCCAATGAATTTGTCATGGGCATCAAATGGTATAGTTAACATAATATTGTATACAACACAACAATGTCTTCACGGCGGGCTCCCTCGATATTGTAGTGCATCGGGCATGTTTGGTGAAGCTCGTGTGGATAATTTTTATGCAATAGTTCGAAAGAATGCATACTCCCTGATGGGTCGAACGTGAGGCAGCTCAAATAGTGTTTTGATAATGTTATCAGGCAGAACTGATAGCTTGTTTATTCACAAATGGATAAAGTTGTGTAGATAAGTTTATATCTTTGATTGTATGGATGTAGAATGTAAATATATTAGTACTTAAAACATGCTGTATATCTTTACTAACATAGGCCAATTTACTAACAAAAATGGATGTAATGTCTGAATAAAATAAAATTATTATTATAATACTATGGTCATAAAAAAATATAAGACATTTTAGTAATTTCCTTTGACATATCTGATGGAAAGGTCGCAATTGCGTGTTAACTGTATTGCTGTAAATAACATGAATTGTTCAACAAAGTCACGCGATCATCAAAATTTTAACATTCCCTTTTTGTTATGAAAGTTAAATAAATACTACCTTATACACAGCTTGGATTTATTACAATATTTATGAATTCAAAACGATAACCGAAGCATACTCTTACAAATATGATTGTTTACTTTACGCAAAACTAGTAACTAAGTAAGAATTGACTGACGTAAATAACTAACTTAATTGGATAAGGATTCATTACTATATTCGTTAAAATAGTAGCGAAAGTGTACGATTATTTTTTAAATATGTAAAAGATAGAAATGGTTTTGTTGAGTCTCTTTATGAGGTAAGATTAATACCATCAAGGATTTTATCTAGATTCTTCTAAGGTGTACAATTCAATAGTACATTATTGTGATGTATTACTGAGGTTTAGCCAGCGTAAGCGATCGGAAACTCCATCTTATAACTTCATTAGTATACATCGACTTTTAGTTACGTTTTATTAATACAATATAAATGTATCTATACTAATATTATAAAGAGGTAAAGTTTGTGAGTTTGTGATGTTGTGACGTGGTAGGGGGTGATCTCAAGAAGTACTAAACCGATTGTGAAAATTCTTTTACCAATAGAAAGCCACGTTATTTGTCAATGTCATAAGTTATATATCATCACGCTAAGACCATTAGGAGCGGAGCAACAATAAAAAATGTTTTAAAATCGGGGTTTTTTTTTATCTTTTTGGGAGCTTCCGCTGCGTGTTAGCCCAAAATAACTATTCCACGTGTACGAAGTCGTGGGCAGAAGTTATTCATCAATTATATCATTATTATAATATTATAAAGAGGTAAAGTTTCTGAGGTTGTAGGGGGTAATATCTGGGGAGTCGGAGAAAAAATGGTCGAACGAAAACGTTTCTTACGAACGCTGCCTTAACGATGAGAGGTATATGATTGAGTTCTAGAAAAAATGTTGAATTTTCATAATGCCTATTACCGCCCAACGAAGTAGGCACGGGTCAGCTAGTTTTACATATAAACTTTTAACGGAGAAAGTGTCTAAACAATAGTGAAAACCGCATCAAAATCGGTCGCGTACTTTAAAAGAACTAAGGAAAATACAGACAGAAACGAAAAGCAACTTTGTTTTATAATATACTAGCGGGCACGGCGGACGTGTCCTACCCTGATAATAAACAAAACCTTGACACACTATATATCTAAACCTTCCTCATGAATCACTTTATCCACTGATGAAAACCGCATGAAAATCCGTTGAGTAGTTATTGAGTTTATCGCGGACAGACAGACAGACGTGGCAGAGGACTTTGTTTTATAATGTGTAATGATGATTTTTACTGTTATACATTATCGATTTTAAGCTATCTCTAGAAGTTGTTATCTTACTACCTAACCCGTAAGGAATAGCGTAATTATATGTAGGCTAGATAATACTTTTCGATGCTCTACATCGGTCAGTAAAAGTCTAATTCCGTTCTGGCATGGACTTTGTTTTATAATGTGTAATGATGGTTTTTACTGTTATACATTATCGATTTTAAGTTACCTCTAGAAGTTGTTATCTTACTACCTAACCCGTAAGGAATAGCGTAATTATATGTAGGCTAGATAATACTTTTAGATGTTCTACATCGGTCAGTAAAAGTCTAATTCCGTTCTGGCATTTCGGAAATTATCCTGGATAAACATAAACGTTTCAAATGTGTTAATTTGTTTACATTAGGTCCTACTGATTTAACTTAAAACCTGGTTTGCGTGACAATAATAACTAATAACCTTGTACTATGGGTACATGATATCGTTTGTAACAATAAACAACATTATAATTGTGTATATAGGTTTGTTTGTTTACCTTTCACGCCTTAACTGCTCAGTCGTTTATCATGGGAATCTACAGAGACATGGAAATTCGATCAGAAAAAAAAATCGAGGCAGTCATAAAGACTGCCGATAGACGTGTAAACTTGATACAATAGAATATGTGTTCTCTTTAGAATTTTCGTATTAATTATATTGTGAACGACAATATTTAAATTTCAGAACTTGTTTATTGAAATAATTAACATTAGTGTGACTTTCATATCTATTGGCACTCGGAGTGATAATTATATACATTTTTATAAAGTCTATTAATCAATCAAAAGTATAATGAGTTGCAAAATATACATATGTACACAGGACCCTATACTACGCGTCGCTAGGCTGACGCAAGCCGCGACAAGACAATCAGTCATGCTTACTTGCATGTCATGTCACGCTATAAATGTATCTCTTGCCAAAATTACCGCTCAACGCGCCTAAATAAGTTTTCACTTCAAAAATGCTATTTCCCAGAGGTTAATTCAACATAAACGCCAGCGCAACCGCGGACAAACCCTGGTTTATTAATTATTTGCAATTGAATCTTGTTTGCTGTTATTCTTTAAATGTTGCTGTCAGTTATGTTAGAAACTTGTCTCGAAATACGTATATCCTGGCAGCTACACTCGAGTAATTTCAAGAGATGAACAATATCATTACATAGTATAAAACAAAGTCCCTTACCGCGTCTGTCTGTCTGTCTGTTCGCGATAAACTCAAAAATTACTGAACGGATTTTCATGCGGTTTTCACCATTAGGTAAAGTGATTCATGGGGGAGATTTTAGTATATCATTTGTCAAGGATTTTTTTTATAATCAGTGCGTGACAACGTTTGCCCGGCCCGCTAGTTAGTAAATAAAAAAACAATTCAGTTAAGAAGGCACGTCTATAATTTCCTTTCTCTGTGATAACACGCGGCCTTCACAATACATGTTTATAACATTTCACGAATACCAAACATTGCGTAACGCTTTGCCGAATCAACTTATTTATGAGACGAAGAGAATAGTATTTATCTTGATTCGTTCTGATTATATTCAGATTGTTTCACTATGATATATTGTAATGGTGGAAAAGCTTGCCAAAAGGTTTATTTGTGAAGTTTATCTATATATGTACTTGTACATATTAATAATGTAACGATTATTTATATATGGAAAAAATATGTCACTTTCGTGAAAACAAAGTCAGAAAAAGAGTGTACACTTATGATCACACGATAGAAGTGAAAAGTTATATATAAATACATGCACGTTATAAATAAATAACGATCATGGTTAAGTTAAGCACACTTCAAGTACTACATTGATTGTAAACAAAACTTACATAATAACATTGATGTACAGATACCCAAAATGCACACTTAACGTCTCACAGCCGGCACACAAAAATGAGTGCATAATTTTGGACTAAGCAGTCATTTGAAATAGTCTCGCGTCGCTTGCGTCCTTGAAAAAACAACTTTAAAATGTTCAGATAAGGTTGACTTTGCAAAATCATAAGTTTATCGAATAACTATAACCACGTATGTATATTGGGGAGTTTTTGCGGCCGGTTTTGAGCGCTACTTTTATTCGAGACTGTGATGTCAATGCATAATAATAAAGTACACGTGATTATAAAAATATAATTATTGAGCGTAGCTGCTAGAGTCGAGTATGCGTATACCGACTCGATCGTGAGTCTCTTTTGTCCACCGTTCAATGCGCTTGAAAGAGTTTTCACTTCAAAATGTATCACTAACAATAAACAGGCTGTATCGTAAAGACATACGATAGAAGTGAAACTATTGTATTATGATAGATTTATAGGTTTAAAAAGTAAACTCAATCTGATTTAACGAGATATAATTCAAAGAACATTTAGTGAGTACAATCCAATGACGCAGTAAAAAACGGAAGAAGAAATACACAAATTGACATTGACAGTAGTGACATTAATGACAGTACATTATTAGAGACCCAGTTCTATAATGTTAACAGAGTATGCTACAAACGATCATTATTGGTGATCTACTTTATTTATAGCATTGTGTTTATATATAGCTCTAACATATTACAGGGAAACATTTTATTTAAATAAATACAACGAAAGGCTAACGTCACGCGGTGTTCCCAGGCGGTCACCCATCCATGTACTGACCGCCTCTTACGTTACTTTGCTGATCAGATGAGAAATCGGTGTTTTCAATACTCTACCCGACACAGTGCTTACCTCCACCATTTTTCGTCACACAAAAAGGTTACCGATCAAAATTTCAAATTAATTGATTGTACTGTGTTCTAAATAGTTTTTTCCTCTATTTAAATATATGGTAACTGGAGTAAGTACCCTTCTTTTATTAGAAGACAAATACTTACCAGACTACCTGAATCAAGTTTATTTTTATATTAATCTTTGTGTTGGCAACCCTAACGGAATTGGCGGGAACAATGAAGACGTCACTAATTGGAGCGAGCAGGTACTTGACCCGACACTATTGTGTAACAACGCAAGGCGACGAGAGAAAACTGCGAAGAGACACGTATTGTTATACGAACAATCATAATTCGTTTTCTATTACACGTAAAAACGCATGTGCATTTTTAATTTATAACGTAATTGCAGTATTTCTTGTAAAAGAGAACATATTATGGTATGTTGTATTAGGCACGCGAAGTCCCGTTTTGTCTGAGAAAAAACCGTTTTTATTAGCGTACTAACTATGCCCGCGACTCTGCCCGAGTGAAATCTAATGTAAAAAACCCGTCAGTAATAAAATCATCTGAATATATTAAGTCCATTTACTTATCTATTTATCTCTCGTACATGTCGCATCATCATTAAAATGACAATAGCTTTTGATAGAGTGAACCAATATTAATGAAGCCAAGATTAAATTTTACTCGAGGACACACTTGATGATTTTCTTGGTTAAGAGGTTTTATCGTGAATGCAGTAGTTTAGCAGTGATGCCTGTGCATACAAACAGACAGACAGACAGATATTTATACAGTGAGTGAAATATATTTTATTACTTATTTTAAGACACCTGTAACAACTTTTTTAACAAAAATCTAAAAAGTACAGACAAGTTAGATTTACTTTCTTATTATATGTATAGCTTTTACTAATTCGGATCTTTTTCGTTTTAATCGATATACATTTTTTTTTAATTCAAAACAATACACATCTTGCGACCAACTGGAAGTTTTATCAAAACAACATATGCCCAAACTGAGTCAGTAATTAACTACCAAATTACTTTAGCGTGTGTGTAGTAATATTTAGACACTCAAAAGCAAATGTATGATCCCCTTTATAAAATACTAGTTGTATTTGCCGATTCGCACTCGTTTTTCATAATTTATTTTAATATTCGTAGTATTAATAGTATAATTTTGTCAAAATGTCTTTTCTTATTTATGTAAAATTGAAGAAGTAGTGTGAGTAATGCATATTTCAATTAATTTAATGTACTTCTAATGCATTTTATATAAAATAAATAGCTTTCTGCACTTCTCCTCCATATAAAGTTTAACTATGGCCAAATTTCAAATTCACCCGTTCGCGCAATTCGCTTAAAAAGGGGCACAAAATTTTGGCTTCACGTATTAATATTAATAGTATTAAGTAATAGTCTTTAAAATACAGGCCATGTTACGCACTGATAATGTAGATTTAGGTACAACGTTTATAAAAATCAGTTAAGTATTTTTTGAGTTTATAGTTTAGATAGATAACGGATATGATATTGTCACATACATTTTCAAAACAATCAGTTGAATGCTATAGAAATTAATACACCACAACGCCAACTGGGAACTAGTTATAGAAAAATGAATTTTGTGAAAACGTTCCACCAAGTCTTCAAATATCTATATACACCAATTTTTATATCGATCCCTTCAATAGTACAGAATCTAATATACTTCAACGCCATCTAATCACGAGTTAGCATAATAGAACAGTAGATTATTTTTATTATTACAATTATAACCTACATGGCGAAGGAGAACCCGTAAACTTTCTTTTGTATTATGCATCTTTAATTTTTAATAGAAAACCCCATACGGTGTTACTCTACATTATCAAACTGGGTTAGTACAAGACCGTAAGTGGTAAATTTATTGTGTCCAGTTCCGTTGGATGAACATATAAATTACATATTATGTAGGCGTCAGTACATCGAACTACACAAGGAAAATCTTTCTGTTCATTACATAGACACCTTAGATTCTGTATCAATAAATATGTTATACGTATAAAGCTTGTTTCGATTCATAAATAATCATGTACCATTACACAGGTCAACAAAAATAATTTTTTTTTTGGGTTTCTGTTCTCTTGCTTAAATTCTGATTATAGACATTGAAAAACACTTAAATATTCATATTTAGTTCATAAAGTTTGCTTTGGTCTGATTTACGACGATAAGTATGATTTAATTTATTTCATAAACAAAAGATTACTACTACATCTGAACGAATTTAAAGACAACATGGGGGCCTACTCCGAGGAACAAGGAGAACGTTTTCACCAAAATGTGATGGACTTTGAATATCGATATCAAGCGATATCAAGGGCAGTACAACGAGAATATGATTCGAGATTACATTTGGGGTTTAATACGAGAGAGCTCATACGAGCATAAAAGAAATACGAAAAATATTCACTTTTACACATTAGTTTCTTGTTATTTTACATCTATATGTTATTGTTTATCACAAATCTTGAATAAAAAAGACTGTTGTATCTAAAAAAATGTTTTCTAATTATAATTTACAGTGGAAGTGTAGAAAAAATATAAAAATCAATAATTTTTGCCGAAAAATTGAAAAATTGTTCTAGTTTCTACAAAAGCAAACTTTAATCGGAAAAAAAAATTTTTTCCTTATTTCTGTCGTAGGAGAAACCAAAATTTAATATGTAGAAGTTAGACCCAAAAAGCGTGTTGACCGGTGTTATCAACTTCTTACATTTACTCCCGCCTAAGTAGGGTCGGCACAAAATGTTTTCCTTTTCCACTCTCCCCTATCAGATGTCATCTCAATATTCACACCTTTTACACACATATCATTTTTTACACAATCCATCCATACCTTTTTCAGCCTTCCTCAACTCTTATATCCGTCCACCATAAGGATATAAGATAAGATACGGATAGGTGCTGGACGACCCGGGAAGAGATAATCCTCTCCAGCACCTTCCCGGCGTCGTCCAAAAGGACGAGGGGCCGATACGCGGACGCGCAGTCCGGAGGGCGGCCTGCCTTTGCCATGAGGCAGAGCCGCCCAAGCTTCCAGGGCTTTGGGAACTGCCCGACCGAAAGACACCGGTCGAACAGCTCCCGAAGCCACCCCCCTAATTGGCCCAAGGCGAGGCCGAGCACCCGACCCGGGACCCCATCAGGGCAGGGCGCTCTTCGCCGGTTGAGGAGGCGCTCGACAGCCCTCCCCATCTCCTCCTCCGTTATCGGAGGGGGAGGACCGTCGAACACCTCCTCGACTACCTCCCGAGGCGGAGGCATGGGAGGAGCTGGTAGCATCGGAGGGTCGGGGAACAGTTCTCCCACGACCCTCGCTACCACCTCCGGCCGGAGGGTCTCCGTCGCCGGGGGCGCCCAGGATTGTAACTTCATTCGTACGATCCTGTACGGGCGCCCCCAAGGATCCCCCTCCAGCGTCTGGAGCAGTCCCATGCTGCTTCTTTCGCCCGGCTGATGGCAGACTGCAGGGTCTTCCTGCACTCCCTATAGCTGCCATACAGCCGGGCCTCCGCCTCCGGGTCCCTATGCCGGCGCCGGCGGCTGCGCCCGAACAGCCGCCGGGCCGCGGAGCAGGCCGCTCGGAGAGCGGCGATCTCCGGCGACCACCAGTACACCGCCCGTTTGTCTGGGCGGTGTACGCTCCGCGGCATCGACGCGTCGCAAACCTCCGTGAGGGCTGCACGGAAGCGGGCTGCGGACGCGTCGACATCAGCCCCTGTGGGGGGGGGGGGGGCATGGCCCAGGCCTACCAATCACTGTCCTACACTATTTGTTTTTTAACTCAATTGACCTTTACCCATTTTTTTGAATTAAAATTTTATTTAACTCGCATCGAAGCGGATTGGTATCAGCTAAAATAACTATAAAAGTTCATATAAACGGTTAATTAGCCTTTCCACTTTGGATATAATCTCAACACTCTTTGTACAGAAACATTTTTCATTACACCACATTTACTATTCTATAGTGATTGCCCAGTAATAACAGTAGATAGTAGATTAGTATCTGTGATCTTAAATTGGATGAACATCGATTAACAGATTCGGATACACATTTTTATGCAAGAGGCCAACAAACTTACGTACCGATGCGAGTCGTTTTTGTACTGCCAACTTTGGAAAGGCGTTTTACACTGTAATTATGAATGCTTTTACGAAGCAGAGATTATCAGAGATAATTACTATTGTTTTAATACATTAAAAGGGAATGTATACCATTTACGCAATACAAATCGTTAAGTTTTACGCCATTCTTCTTTAATCTTTTCTGCGAAAGTGCATTTTTTTATGTTAAAGCCTGTAAACGAACATGTGGTTGAGGAACCTGAGTTAAGTGATCACCACCGTCCATAGACATTAACAACACCAGGGTAGTCGAAAGTGCGTTGCCAGCATGTGTTTGTGGGGAGAAAGGGAGGGGAGGGGGAGAGAGGAAGGGAGGGGAGAGGAGGTGGGCCTCCGGCACTCTCAATGACCGAACGGAACGCAACAATGCAAGCACTGTTACTTCACGTCGATGTTTTTATGAGAGGGGGGTACTACCCCGGGCGAGCCGACCCATTCATGCTGAAACCAGTATTAGCTTCAGCGTGGCTCTACCATCAATAAATAACATCAGGTAAGGATTTAGAAACGATGATTAGTGATAGCGGATTTGGACTTCGTGTCGATCGATATAGGTTCTAATTCCTGTCAATTAGTCAGAAGTTTGACAGAAGATAGATCTCACCTGATGTTAAATGACAACATGGTCCAAAATGGTAAATACGCTAAACAAAGAGGCGTTGGACGTAAGTGTAGTTATCTTTAGACATAGGTGCTTAAAGACAAATCTTTAACTTGAGAGTGATAGCTAACCAAGCAAGCTGCGCAAAAGCCCTAACACCAGGAAACTATAGTACGGTTATTAGGCTTTTTCTAGTGTCCAACTAACTAGTTGAAAAAAGTGTGTGTGCACTTATGTACACGCGTTAGAAGTTATACTTCTTTGGCGTAACAAGATAAAAATCTTTTCAAAAAATTTATCTTTCACCTTATTCTACGTTTGTAGAAAAAACGACACTAACAATAGAAAAAAAGTATTTAATACATTGAAAGTTTTAATAAAAAGAAATACAAACAACAAATACAAAGAAACAAAATGTTGACTATAGCTAACTTCAGAGAGTCGGTTTTTAGTGACGATGTGCGCGCGCATCGTAATAACTCAGGGTGTCGGTTTTTAGTGACGGTGTGCGCGCGCATCTTAAAAATTTACTCTCATCATTTTTCCCTAACGCGCCAAAAGAAGTATAACTTCAAAACTGTCGCCAAGAATCTATGTGTTCTGGCAGCTTCACTTAAGAGCCAGTCCGTTTAATCCTAGCGTGTTTACCATCTTTTGTTATATTTATATAACATAAGGCGAGATTCTATAATATCATCGCAATATTTCCCATCATTAAAAGGTCAAACTCACTATCGGATTTAAGCCTTCTAACAGACGCAATGCATAAGCAATTCTCCCCACCCGGCCAAAGTGATGTATGTGTGAATACAATGGGTTTTTATTCCTAGACCAAAATATAAGCCTTCAGTTGCTCGGTCGAGTGCGTATCATAATGGATTTCAGCACGTAAAAGAAGTATTCATACCTACGGCAATCGATGCATTGTTTATACATTTCACTAGTTAACGATCGTCACTTCAACTTGGTGGATTTCCGATTGAATAATACTTTCTAATTAGTAATTCAACAGACCGTGGCACCAGCGGATAAAGCGGAAACTGGAATAACGCGTATTGAGAACGACGTAGTAATCTGATATAACTTTAAAACCCATACAAGTAGTGATGTTGGGTGTGTCACGGTTGCTGTTGTGTCGTGTCGAATGAAATCACTTCGAATCTTACAATCAGCTTAAAATGATCTATACACTTAATAAAATTGAAATTTCTGTATATAATAGACAAATTGAATTTTAACAAAATGGATATGAAACTTAACATAACTTATAACAAAAGGACATTTTTTTTTATTGTTGTCTGTGTGTTTGTCTATTCCGGATAATCTCCGAAACGGTTGGACCGATTTTCAAGGGACTTTCACTAAAAAATACCTGACGTAATAAGAAATAATTTGTGTTTGATAAGAAAATTATTCACTCGATAAATTTTAGGACTAACTACACATCATCATTGACAATAAAGATTAGCAATTTGCATCTTCAAAACGTAGATATTAATTTATATATTCATGAACGGACAAACATCCCAACGGCCATTATAGCGTGCCGTTATCGTAATACATATGAGTAAAAAAAAAAAGTTCTATTTGTGACGAAATTTTGACATAGTTGAACTGTAAATGCCGAAGTGTCAAAAAATTATTTAAATCTAAAATAATCATAAACGTGTCTAAACAGTTACAAAACTATTAAGAATCATCTAGACAACAACAAAAAAATCTACATTTTCTAATATAACAAACTGTGTTCATATAACATTCATGTATTTGTTCACGAAAGCCGTGTTATCCGTACAATGAACGCGAACCAGATGGAGACGTATTTCAAACGCTCAGTACGTACGTTTGGATGTATACAAAGTGTCTAGTTTGGAACTTTCAAAAGAAGAAAAACTCTTCAAACAAAACCGTAGCGTAACCAGCGTGCTGAAACTTAAGAGAATCTATTGTTTTAGTTGGCTGCTAGATGGCGTTATTTCGATTATGCTCGTTTATGATTATGTCAATATGATTGTTTTCTTTATTTATTTTTGGCAACCAATCCTCTAGTCAATTATAACTGCCATTGTCGAGTAGATAATAATATTACAAGTTTCTCACGATCATTTCAATGAACTAACAAGACGGTTGACCCTCTTGTTAGTACTTTCCAGGTACTTTTTGTGGCAAGTCAGAATCCATGCTCTGTTATTATTTACCATCCACTTCGATTGTATACAATAACCAAACTGTATTTAGTAAAACGCTACCAATATTACAAAATAGCTAAATAACACAAGATCATGAATAAAATATAAATTCCAGTACATGACACTCCAAGATCCCGCCAAAAATTCCTAAATTGTTTTCAAGAATAACAATAAAAAAATGTTTTCTGTATTGTCAATTTTAATTCATACGTTTTTTTCCGACAGGCAGATGAATCAAAGTAAACGAAACATGTCATTGTATCGGAAAATAATTAACTTGTATATCTACTAAACTTGCCAAATTGCTCCTAACCCATGTTATTAACTGTTAGCATATATTAATTACTGTTAATTAATTTCAAATGTGTGTAAATAATAAAAAAGTATGTATATTTGTTTTTCTACTCAATGTTTCTAATGTCTAGTAGTATAGAATAATTCGAACTGGTTTTTTTTTTCTCGAACCGACTACGCTATTTACCTGGCAAGGTCTTTACAGCTTCACCGGACTGTAATCAAACTATAGTCATGAAATATCTTGTCAGAGAAACTCAACGCTTGATAGTTCAAACTCGTGACACCGCCATCTAGCGGTTATTGTCGCATAGTTTGAATTATCTATTATGCACTCCGGTAACCCCGCTTCTATCTAATTCGGCGCCTCCGACCACCGATAATCCGACAAGCATGTAGCATGTATTTAATAAAATCTTTACTGCTTTAATTTTAATTGTATTAGTCGTTATTATTATTAATTCATTTTAGTAAATTCATTGGTTTATATAAGTTCAAATTTTCTTGGAAATACATATTTTATTGAAAACAATATGCTGAGTTATTATTTTTTACTGCTATGCTCTTTGATTGAAGATGGCTATGTTGAGTTTTAATTAACTAAATTTCACATCATACGTTTTGTAGATCATGTGGAATATTACCATTTTGTATTACGTAAGTCGTATAATTACGAGGTTGGTATTTTTTTAAAGCTGCTAACAACAGAGGGTCTGTGACCACCGCCATGCAAAACGTTTGTCGGTTAATGCCACTCCCATACCTGCGTGTATCGGCACGAAGATTTGTCCATGGTCGCAATAAGTGCCAGGAACTTACTATCGTCGTGCGTTACGAACTATCGAGCTCCGTGACGACAGACGCAGCACGACAACTGGCTGGCGGTTTTGACACGCATCAAAGAAATTTAGCGGATACTAATTTCGAGTTACTGGAAAGATATAGGTGTGGAAACTTGTAGTCTACGACTTTAGAATGATTTTTGACGTTCATTTTAGCGCGATAAGTAATCGAAGCGTCGTCACGCAGATATGGGAGTAGCATAACTGTATATATCTTCTATTTGAGATATAAATTTGATACCCCTTCCTTCGAATACTGCATTTATTCAGTTTCGATAGTTGGAGGAAATACAGAGTCCCTGTGACTGTGAGTTGCTGTGTTTATATGAGAGCTATATGTCTGAAGATAGCAATCCAGTTAGATATAAACACTGTACCATAGGTATTGGCTACGATTGACCTTTTTACATTTATAGTTAATGTATATAATTAAAAACAATTCACATACCTACTTTTATATAATCAATCATTAATCAACAAATAATACCGAACGTACTGATTACGTCAAATGTCATAATAAGGTTACGATAATAAAGTGTCCAAAGCGACGCTAACAAAATTTAAGCAGTACAATTTTGCGTGGGTAATTATTTGATATGTCAGACCTTTTTGATTTTACGTGGTTAGTTTACGTAGAAGGTGAAAATAATATGTATGTTAACCCGATTTTGAAAAATTCTTCATTGTTGCTCCGCTCCCATTGGTCTTGGCGGTATGATATATAACCTATAGCCTTCCTCGATAAATGCGCTATCTAACACACTCAAGAATTTATCAAATCAGACCAGTAGTTCCTGAAATTAGTGCGCTTAATAAAAAAAACCCTAGGGCCACCCCCTATTTAAAATATAACAATTAATTCATGATTTACCTATGTCTAATAACATATTACTTAGATAAATTCGTGGACAATGCACGTCGGTTAATTATTACATTTTATTAAATTTAATACACTGCCTGCCCCCCCCCCCCCCCCCGACTTTGTTTTTTTACGGGAACTACAACGTTTTACTTGAATTGATTGTACTATTACCTCTTAATCTCTACAATCCTTTACATTATTTTATATAACCTCTGTTAAATTCCACTGTTACTGCTTAGAGCCTGTCCAGATAAAGCGATTTACGTGCGAGTCGACTCGCGCACTTCAAAATATATTGCGTCCAGATACCGCGTTTTACGCGCGTTTCTACCCTAGGAAACGTCGTATACGTCGTACGGATAGACGACTGACGACTATGTCGACTCGCCACTGACTCGCGCGTAGTACTGGACGCAGCAATGGGGCCTGAGTATATGCGACGCGCGAGTCGAGAGTCTCGCTCATTGCACGCGTTTTACGCGCGAGTTAGGAAACGCGCCGCACCATCTGGACAGGATATATGTAGCTCTAGTATCTCGGGTACGCGCGAGTCGACTCGCGCGTAAAACGCCTCATCTGGACAGGCTCTTAGTTTCAATAAAAACCGTAATCTTGAAAAGAGTACATGATACTGCGAAAAATCCTCTATCTGTTAGTAATAGTCTCATTACAATCATTTCAGCTGGATGGACAAACAACAGAAGTTTAAATGCTATTTGTTAATATATTATACTAGCTTCTGCCCGCGACTTCGTCCGCGTGGAATAGTTACTTTGGGCAAACTAACACGCAGCGGAAGCGGAAGGAAAAAAGAAGATTTTGAAACATTATTCATTGGTGCCCTGCTTCTATTGGTCCTAGTGTGATGATATATACTTTTTATATATATTTTTCGATAAATGAGCTATCTAACACTGACATCATTTTTCAAATCGTACCAGTAGCTCCTGAGATTAGCGCGTTCAACCAAACAAACAAACAAACCCTCCATATTTATGACATAAGTATAGATGTAGATTAGTACATTAAAAGTAACTTGCATTTGACCTTATATTTTAAGGTTCCTTAAAAGTTTTACTCATAGTCATATAACTTGGAAAGGCATGATTTTCTCATTCTATATTAGACTAGCTGTTGTTTGTGACTTCGCCCGAGTAGAATTTACAAAACATTTTTGTTCAGGAGTAAGCATACCCGTGGGGCGTGCGGAGTTCTGGACGCAGTTTTTTTTAATGGAACCTTTTTTTCTTAAATAATAGTTTTTACTCCTTATGATATTTGCTTACTAATTGCGTAATAATTTTTTTTTATGTCATAGGCAAACGACCAGACGGGTCACTTGATGTTAAGTGATTACCACCGTCCATAGACACTAACAACACCAGGGTAGTCGCAAGTGCGTTGTCAGCCTGTGTTTGGGGGAAAGGGGAGTGGGGAAGGTTGAGGGGAGGTGGTCCTCCGGCGCTCTCACTGACCGAACGAAATACAACAATGCCAGCACTGTTGCTTCACGTCGGTTTTCTGTGAGAGGGTGGTACTACCCCGGGCGAGCCGACCCGTTCAATGGTGAAACCAGCTTTAGCTTGGCTCTACCACCTACCAAAATGTTTAAAGTTGAGTCTTCGCCAAACTTTTTGACCGCTATGAATAGCTACTCAGAACTCAAATCTAATTATAAATACGTATTATATGTATAGCATCGAGACAAGTCAGAGATAAATAAATGCTTATTGTGGATTCCTATAATATTTTAACTATGTTTCTCTTGTCCGTATTACGCGCAAGCCCGAACTTACAGCTATATTCAGAGCGGTTAAAAAGATTGACGAAGATTCCAGGAGTGGTTTTAATTGACTAAAAGATTGCTTATCATTACATAGTATAAAATAAAGTCCCCTACCGCGTCTGTCTGTATGTCTGTTCGCGATAAACTCAAAAACTACTAAACGGATTTTCTTGCGGTTTTCACCAGTAGATAAAGTGATTCATGAGGAAGGTTTTAGTATATAATTTGCCAAGGATTTTTTTATAGTCAGGGCGGGACAACGTCTGCCGGGCCCGCTAGTGTAATATAAAAAACCCGAATCTAACTTATATTGGATTCTTGGCCGATCTAATTTTACTATGTATCTACATATGTATTATACTTCATAGGAAGTGAGTCTTCACTATCAGATTAATGAAAGTAAACTATAATTACTTGTTATTAGCTTTTCCTTACCTAATAACATGCGATCACGTTATTATGTGATTATCTTGATGCAATTAGTTACTAGTAATTTTTTAAAGTGCTTCCTTCTTTTTACTTATGTACTGTTTTCAACATTATAAGCAGTTATTTTATAAAAAAATATAGACGATTATTTTGATGTTAGTGTACATTGATATAAAAAAATAGCGGGCCTGGCGCACGTTGTCCTTCCTTGAGAATAAAAAAATATTCTAAAATTCAACATTAGCGTCACCTACCGGGTTCAATTGTAAATCTAAACCATTCTTAAATCCACCTGAACACACACAAAAAATTCATCACGATTTGTCTAGCCGTTTAGGAGTTCAGTCACATAAACACGGACAGAAGCATAATATATATAAAAATGAGAAACTACTTCATATCTTATTGCATGAATCGGGCAACAGCCCAAGCCGAGGTGTGCCGTGCACCTTTGAACTAGTTGTCAGAATAAAATCAGTTGAGTGCCTTAAACGCTCGCCTTAGTAGTCCGGTGAAGCTGTAAAAGTCCACTCTATCAAAAGTTATTGTAATTTTAACGACGACACGGCGTAAGTACGAAAGAAAAGTAGATACATAAATGGACTTAATACATACAGATGACTTTATTAATCACTATTTTTTACATAAGATTCCACGCGGACGAAATCGCGGGCACAGCTAGTCATCAATAAAACAATTGATGACAAACAAACGACGTCTATAAAGCCGTTATATATTTACTTCTAATTCCCAAATTCATTCTAACACTACCGGGATACTCTCTGGAATGTACTTCAATCAATAAACTGCAATAACCATGGAAACGGCTGTCTCTATCGTGCGGTTAACTTATTAGGTAGTGCGAAAGAGAAGAAATAACGCTGTGTCGCAAGATTGCGTGAGACACATCGCACTGCGTCGATTTTAGTACTTACTAGTTGTACCCGCGACACCGTCCGCGTGGAATCTAATGTAAAAAAACACCGACTAATAAAATCATCCCAATAGATTAAGTCCATTTACTTATCTACTTGTCTCTTGTACTTAAGTCGCGTCGTCATTAAAATTACAATAACCGTTGTTAGAGTGAACCGATTTCAATAAAACCAAGACTAGATGTCACTCGAGGATATGATTTTTGATTCTTGTGGTTTTATGGTGACCGCAGTACTGTAGTAGTGATGCGTGTTCAAACAAACAGACAGATAGACAGACGGGCATTTCTAAAAATGATTGAAATGTATCTCATTACTTATGCCAAGACATCCGCAACAATTTTTTTTTCACAAAAATCTAAAAAGTACAGAAACGGTAGACTTACATTCTTATTATATGTATAGTTAAGACATTTTATATTATACTAGCACGTAATCGCGACTTCGTTCGCATTTAAATTTAATAAAGATACAATTATTGCCAATGATACTCAGAGAAAGGAGATAGTCGCATATTTTTATATACATTACTAGCGGGCCCGGCAGACGTGGTCCCGCCCTGATTATAAATAAATCCTGGACAAATTATATACCAAAACGTTCCTCGTGAATCACTTTATCCACTGGCGAAAACCGCATAAAGATCCGTTCAGTAGTTTTTGAGTTTATCGCGAACAGACAGACAGACGCGGTAGGGGACTTTGTTTTATACTATGTAATGATACTTCTGTCCGTGTGTATATGAATGAACTCCTAAACGGCTGGATAGATTTTGGTGATTTTTTTTTGTTTTCAAGTGGATTCTAGAATGGTTTAGATTCACAATTGGATCCGGTAGGTGGCGCTGCGGTTGACTTTTACGATTTTTTTACCATCAAGGCAGGACAACGTCTGCCGGCACCGCCAGTAATGATATAAATATTTTTAATATTGAATCTCAATTTGACCTGATGTTACATGACAATATGGCTTAACTCTGCAACAAGTCTATCCTACAGGGGCTGGGATCCTATACCCCAAGACTAAAGTTTTTAAAATTATAATGCAACTTATTTTAGAAATTATTATTATAACTTACTTGATGATTCCATCTTCGATGTAAATATCAGCATCTTCCATTCCATCGTCGTTAACCACTTTTCCATTTTTAATAAGTAAACGATTTTGAGAGCTCTGTAACAATAGAAATAAGTTTGATATTATTAGATTTATCTATTTCTCAACCACATACAATACTAACATCTATAGCCAAAACATATTGTATGTATGTATGTACTAATTTATCTATAACTAGTATAACTAGTTGACCCGGCCTGATAATAAAAAAAAACCTTGATAAATTATATACCTAACCCTTACTCGTGAGTCACTTTATCTACTGGTGGAAACCGCATGAAAATCCGTTCACTAGTTTTTGAGTTTATCGCAAACAGAGAGACAGACGTGGCCGAAGACTTTATTTTATATTATGTGGTAATTAAGAGCTATTAATTTAACAACCAGATTTCGACAAAATTATCAAAAGATAATGTTTTTAAATATTTAGGTATTTATAAAATTATCGAGGTATGTTGAAGAAAAACATAGTGAGGAAATTTGTACCTGAGAAGTATTTTTTTTTCGAACTGACTATGCTATTGACCTAGCAAGGTCTTAACAGCTTCACCGGACTACTAAGGCGAGCGTTTAAGGCACTCAGCCGATTTTATTTGCCAGCTAGCTCAAGGGTGCACGGCACACCTCGGCTTGGGCTGTTGCCTGATACACGCAATTCGCGACCTATCTGAGCTAACCTAAACTAAGCTAACTATTCATAGATATATGAGTTGTTGAAACATAAAATCTTATATATATATATATATATATATATATATATATATATTTCTTACCAGATAATTTTCTAAAGTATTTCAGTTTGATAAGGGAAAAATAAAACCCATGCACTTGCATGTGTAAGCGTGTGTGCGTGCACGTGTGTGGAGGTGATATGTGTAATGTTGTTGCAGTGATGCAAGATTTTGTGTCGCTGTATCGCGCGAGCAGCGCACTCAAGAGCTCCACGCCGAGGGAACGGACCTAGGTTTGAGCCGCTGCCGAGGGGGGCCTAATCTGGTGTGCGGTAGCGAAATTGACCCCCAGACCACGGCGGCGTGATCTGTGGTTACGCGGGCGTGGGCATGAACATGCTGTTTGGAGAGACAGGCTGGTACTGATCGTTCACTGCCTTTATTTCATCGGGAGGGTCGGTAAAAATATGTCGCGGACGTCTTTTATAATACGCAGCGTTCGGTACGGGTTTGTATTTTGCGACGGATACCACTAACGGACTGGATATAGAACTGAATTTCTCGGAGGCTAATTAATACGTCGTGGGTTGGCATGGCGATTATTCCCATACCTTCCTTCAGGAATAAACCTATGCCCCTGGGTTCTTACAGCTTGATGTGGTGATAAGATATACTGCCGAAGCATAGGTAATCAAATTATGGGTAATAAACAGACAGTAAACAAAAATTTCAGTTTTTTTTTTGGCAAATTTGTAATTTTTTTTATACTAATTATATTAATTCGTCTCGTCAACTTCAGAGAGTCAAATATTCGTACACTATGAACGTAGATGACATTTTACAAAATTTACGAAAATGTAACATATTACATAATTATAAAAAACGAAAACGAAATGAAGTTCGATGAAACTGGAGACTTTTAAAAAACATATTTGTAATTTTTTTATTAGGAATTTTTCTACGAAACTGAAAAGCTTAAAAAAAATGTTTGTCAGTTTTTTTTATTGATGGTCTAAGCGATCTCTAATTTTTTCCAAATTAAATATAATTATAGACTACATTGCAAATGGGTTTGTAGCTTCAAGGCTCTATGATTTATTTTACAATAATTTAATTATCTATTGTAAATTTTTGATGTATTCATCGGGAATATTAATTTTTTTCTTCATGAAAAGTACCCTATGCAGTTTTCGATAGCTGTGACAACTTGTGTGTAGAATTTCATAGTAATCGGTACAGTAGCTAAGGGATAAAAGTGTACCAAACAAATAAACTCACCTGGTATTGTATAATATTCATAAAGATTTTTTTTTTATAAAAACGAGGAGCTTTCTATTACTTATGTTTTTTTAGGATCAGACATATCATATGAAAAACACACCGATGGTATATAAGATGGAGTAAGTTGTGAAAAAATAATTAAATGTGATTAATTCTGTTTTGTAATTATAATTAAAAAAAATAGTAAATAAGTTTTAATTACAATTTGTAGTACATTTATATTTACCAATGCAATTATATATGTCATTTTGTTCCAAATTAAACATTTTTAGTTCATCAAAACGCATTGTTTTGTATTCGCTTTGATTCATTTGTAGTTATTATAAACAATTTTTATTGGTAAATTAGGTTTAATTAGATTTTAAAGCAAAATTACGTTTACTAATTGAATTAAATAATTAAATGCCGAGTTACATAATTTAGTAGAATAAACTGACAAAAAATAAAATGAGTATTATTCATGAAAGCAATGCAGTAATATTTTAAATAATGGATTTACATGTAAACAATAATAATTAATGTAATTAACTGTGGAATACAGAGGAGTATTTATAATCTACAAATACGGTCTTATTGCGATATCTCAGTCCGTAAACGACATGACAGCGAAGTCTGCTAAGTTCCTAAAATATACTTAGAACTACACAAGCTAAATTCCACGTTTAACTTGTAGATAATACTTACTTTAATATTGATCCCGGTCACAGAAGTTGCGGACACGTCAACCGACATTTTTCAAATATAGAATGTCAGAATCGGAATACGATTGGTTATTTTTCGAAAATGGAATTAAATCGAAATAACAAATGGCCGTGATCGGCGACCGCCGCGCCTCAAGCGGTGTACGGACTGTAACTGAAATAATGAAGCCGAAAATAGAAGTCGCGTCCCCTCGCCTCCGCATATGCGTGCATAACCACGAGTTTTCACGTGAAATGGAAAGTTATAAAAATGCAACGAAACGTTTTAATAGATGAGTCATATCTATGCATGCACAGTGTGTCTGCGAAAAAATTAACACTCTAAAAATGGAATTACTAGTGATGTCATGGATTACGTTATCGACTGACCAATATTTCAGTTGTTTCAATTTTCGTATAGACGTTCTTTTTGCAATCTTATTCTAACATAAAACCTCTTTTTGTATCCACATAGATACATAATTTGACCCTATACTAAACAGTATAACACTATATTACACTAATATTGGTGGTATTATGGATAAAATGGATTTCAAGATACCATAAGAACTCTTTGGATAGTTCCTACAAGGTCACCGTTTTTTTAGAAAATTGATGTCGTCACGACACGCTTTGTGATAGTTATCCACTTTAATAAAGCAATATTCACTTTCAATAATGAATATTGGTCGCCAATTAACAAATTTTGTTATTATAGAAAGAATATATATTATTCCTTATACATTAAATATGTTTTGTAAAATATATTCATACTTAAATATTGGTAAATAATTTATAAGTAGTAATTTCATTAGTTACAGTTTACTTAGAGTTAAAAGTGACGTCATAAAGTAATACTTAGGGTGGTACCGCAAAACGCTTTGGGCATTGATGCGCATGTGTCAAAAGATTGATGCGTTGGCAACAAAAAGGTGCGTGCGAATTCAGAAGTCTCTATCTGCGTACAGCAGTTATAGTATGATAACTATTACTACGGTATATCTCTGTTGTGATATATGAATTTATGAAAACCATTTGAATTTTTTAATGCTTAATAATTAGTTTTAAGGTATTTGATAAATATTCTTTGTATAAATTTATCCTAACTAATATTACAAATGCGAAGGTATGTATATTTGTTATGCTTACACGCCTTAACTACTGAACCGATCACCGTGAAATTTTGCATCCACGTTCTCAGGACGAAAAAGTACAAAACTTTAAACGTTTCGTTACCGAACAACACCGTAGCGTGCCATGACCGGATTGACGTCGAATTCCCAATTATACCTTAACAAGTCCACGTGAACTTAGTAATACCAGCCGTGTTCTTTTTTTGTGCCTGACATCTGAACAATTGCATAGTATGGATCGGTTAAATGAACCGAAACATTTAAGTTTATGACCACAACCTGACTTGATTTAAGTCACGATGTGTGACTAAAATAGTAACGTGTTAAACCTCGAGTGCACTTACACTTACGCTGACAAATTTTCAACTCATTTGTGTACTAGAAAACGACTTATCACCATACTAATGTTTCATCTTGGTGTTTTCATTTTATCGAATGTTCAGACTTATTTATTCGAACCTACGTCGATCGATGTAGTGTCCAGTAACCACTGAGCGAGCATCGCTTCAAATAATAGCAGTAATGGCATTTGATCTACAACCAGTGACGTCATAGACTACATTATTTTCGAAGTTATACTTCTTTTGGCGCGTTAGGGACAAATGATGAGAGTAAATTTTTACGATGCAAGCGCACACCTTCACGGACCCTGAAGTTAGCTATAGTCAACATTTTTTTTCTTTGTTTTTGTTGTTTGTATTAAAACTTTCAATGTAAATACCTTTTTCTATTGTTAGTGTCGTTTTTTCTACAAACGTAAAATAAGGCGAAAGATAAAATTTCTGAAAAGATTTTCATCTTGTTACGCCAAAGAAGTATAACTTCTAACGCGTGTACATAAGTACACACACACTTTTTTTTGATGAATATCTCAATTGTATAGTTGTCGTACGGCTCTTTCACGACTGAATTTTAGTTATGTTAATAAAGTTATATTTTGGCAATTTTACAAAATTGAATGAAACTAATAATTAATGAAATTAAATGCACTTTAATGAAAATACATAATTAAGTTTGTTACAATTGCCAAGAGAAACAGCTTTTTTAATAACGCAATATATACAGAACTAGATTACATACTGTCCAAGCATATAATCCAATACCTATTATCAATGTTTGCCATTGTGAAGTTAGCCACGTAGCGCTTAATCATTAATATTAGAAAGTTTCCAAAGATGCTTGGATGTCTGCCATTCTTGCACGTAAAAACTGCTGAACGGATTTTGATGAAACATTCTGTAATACGAGTATATAACAAAGACTACGTCGAAATATTCCCGTGCGAAAATTACACAATTGAAGTATTAATCAGCAAATAACACAAACTATGACGTCATTGGTTATAGCGTAGCCATTAATAGCGTTTCAATTCTTTTTCAGATATACTCTACGTATACATAGCCAGTTTTATGATGATGATAGTTAGGAAAATGATATCAACAAAATTTACATACAACATTAACATAATGAAAACAAACATAATCGAGAAAAGTTATAAAAAAAAATCAACCATAAAAGTATAACTAGTTACACTGGATAAAGAAAAGACGGCATAAATCAAACGGCATTCTAACTTTCCCGTTAAATTACTTTCTATCGGCTTTTCGATCTTGATTTTACTACATTGAAATTTAAATGGGCATCGACAGTTCAACATGTTTTGATAAAAAAAACGTAATTTAATTAATGACAAAGTTTGCCGATGTGAAGTTAGTTTGTAATCTATTAATTGGGGGGGGGGGGGGGGGGGTCGGAAAATGGTCCAGTCGTTTAGGAGGAGTTCAGTCACATACACACGCACACAAGAAATATATATATTAAGATTATGAAGAGGTAAAGTTTGTGGGTTTGTGACGTTGTAGGGAGTAATCTCATGAACTATCGGTCCGATTTGAAAAAGTCTTTCAGTGTTATATAGCTCATTTATCGAGAAAGGTTATAGGCTATATGTCATCACGCTAAGACCAATAGGAGCGGAGCACCAATGAAGAATGTTTCAAAATCGGGGTATTTTTTCCTCTTGAGAGCTTCCGCTGCGTGTTAGCGTTAGCTCAAAGTAGTAACTATTCCACGGGAACGAAGTCGCGGGCAGAGGCTAGTTATTAAATTGTTGTTTTATAAACGGCTTTTTGCGCTTGTGTCTTAATCAATGACGACACCATTATCTTTGTGTACACCTCGCCAATTTTTTTGACCGCTCTGAATTTATTCAGTTCACGATGAGATAGCTCTCAGATTTCCATTAATAGTCATATTTTGATAAATGTAAACAATACGTTTAAAATGTATAATAACCTATGCGTTCTAATGTGCTAACGGTATTACAGATAGTTCTATCAAAATCCGTTCAGTAGTTTTTGCCTATAAGAGTATTAGACATCCAACCATCTTTACAAACTTTCTCGTTTATAATATTAACTAGCTGTGCCCGCGGCTTCGTCCGCGTGGAACCTAATGTAAGAAAAACAATAAAATCACCTGAATGTATTACGTCCATCCACTTATCTACTTTGCTCTCGTAGTTAACTCGCGTCATCATTTAGTTACAATAACTTTTGATAGAGTTAACCGATTTTAATGAAACAAAGACTAAATGTAACTCGAGGATAGGCTTTATGATTTTGCTTGGTGAGGTTTTATCGTGGACACACTACTTCAGCATTAATTTGTATCCAAACAAACCGATAGACAGACATTTTCAAAAATGGTTGAGATGAATTCCACTACTTATTACTAGACGACACCTGCAACAATTTCTTTCACAAAAATCTAAAAGGCACGTTAGATTTACATTCTTATTATGTGTATAGATGATTACTCGCTTCGGGGCTAACATCACAATGGCAAACATTGGTAATGGGTATTGGATTATATGTTTCAACAGTATGTAGATTACATACTTTGTCACTTGTCCATAATAATGCTAAGACCACGCAATTATCTTTCACGGCACAACCACGTACTTCTAAGTATGCAAAATCTCTCTGCTCATTCACTATGTCTAAATACTTTTTTGTCAATATTTTTTTTTCAATGTAGCAGAACAAAATAACATTTAGTGGTTTTCATGTTTTATTTATAATTTTGTGTTATTTGGCTCTATATTTTGTAATATTGGTGATGTTTTACGTAATATCGTCTGGTTATTGTGCACAAGTGAAGTGGATCGGAAATAATATCACGGAGCATGTATTCTAGTTTGACAAAAACTCCTTGAAAAGTTCTAACAAGATGGCCACCATTTTGTTAGAACATTGAAATAATCACAAGCCCCTTGTAGTATTATTACCTACTAATGGCAGTGATGATCTGGAAGATTGGTTGCCAAAAATAAAATAAAAAACAGGACTATACCCGATATAAAGTTCAGTGTATTCGATAGAATAGCGGCAATCGCCCGAGAGATCTAGAATTTTCCGACAGTTGCACTTGAAAACTAGCTGTCTCTAGGCAATAAAAACAAACCCATGAACTACTATAAATTAAAAAGTATTGTTTCAATTCATTTCTGAGCCATATATCTATTATTGCCCAGCACCTGACAAAGGTCACATCCCTAGGGACGACACGGGTGTGGCACGAGGTAAATCAACACGCCATCTGATGACGTAGTAGCGTTTTCTAATATCACAAACATAATATAGTTTTCTGCGTTTTCGCTAGATGGCGACAATACATAAACTTTATACTGTGTTAGTAATTAAATCTAAAATAGTTACTTCAAATGTTAATAATTTAATATTATAATGTGTTCTTTAAATATGGTACATGATTATGTAAGTTTTTTTTCGTTCGAGCAATTTTTCACTATCTATATTTATCTCTGAGGTCTTTGCTCTTTGCCTCGTCAATTCCGTCAAGCGTAACGCGTAATTAATATTTAACAAAACTGGACAAACGGCTACAATTTAAATTTTAATTTTAATTCAAACTAAGGGGTAAAACCATTATTCTACAACATTAACTTATAGAACTAGACACTAATCGCATCTCATACCTTATATATATTTCCTACTAGTTCTTTCCCGCGGCTGTGCTCGTGTTAATGTAAATTTGATCTATCCTTCGGGACCGGTACATATTTTCTGGATGAAATCTACCCTATGTCTTTTTCTGTACCCTTGACAACGCGTATGCTAACTTTGGTGATCATTGATTGAGTAGTTAGGGAGTGAAAGCGAAACAACTTCATATACGCATTCTATATTTGTACTACCTGGTCAACGCTTCTTTATGAGTATTCCTTATTAAAATAACGTTCACTGCTCAAAAAGTAAAGGAAGATATTCACTTTCTTTTTGATTAATTAAGTTTTGTTTTTGGCACAATTTATTGATGTAACCGTAAGGTTCTCCAGAAACTGCATTATGCGTACGCTGATGTTGTGGAATGGGTTACCCGGTACAGTATTCCTCCAGAGTTATGATATGTGTCTCTTCAAAAGAGGATTGAAGCAGCCATCAAGGCCGACAACGCAACAGCGATAACCCTAGTATTACAGGTGTCCATAGGCGACGGTAACCATGTACCATCAGATGGGCCGTCTGCTTGGTTGCTGCTCTTTAGCATAAAAAATGAAATTCAACTATACCTGCTGTATATACTATGCTAAAGGGTCGGCAACATGCTTGTGATACTTCTCATACCGAGCAACTGTTTAGTTGCTAGTAATATTTTTACAGAATAATCATTAGTCGATTCTCGTTATAAACCAATTTAAAAAAAAAGGTGCTTAATATTTGACCTAATTATCTTGAGAAACGCAAAACTGATATACACTCAACACCAGTTGATTTACGCAAAAACAAACTGGTGTAATAAACGAATAACGTCTTGTCGCGCAGTCGGGCTCGCCTCCCGCACCTCTACTCGCGCCCCGTTTTTCATTATTGGACCGTGCGGCGTTCCCACGATAAGCAGTTACGTAATGATTAACCTTGAAAAGGGGCCCTTTAAAGTTGTTATTAAAGCCAGGCCTAGACTTTTTACGTTTAAAAGTATCGTTCCCATACGTTTAAAAGTTTTAGAACAAATTTTAACTAAGATTATTTTTCTTATTTATTAGTATTTGTTTTGATATTATTATTTTATATCTTAAATGTTACCATGAACTACCACAGGATTGAAGGATGTGACCCTTTAAGCATTCATCTGGTATATAGACTACAGTAACCATTCATCATCAGGATAACGCTGCCGGACATCTGATGGTGACCCATACCCTTGTTTCTTACTATTTTTTTTATTATTGTAGCACGGCGAAGTAACTGCACTGTGCCTGATGGTAAGCACAGTACAATCCAAAAATAACGGCGACCACCGAGAGATACGCCCTCCTCCGTCGGTCGTCGTTCTCATGCCGGCCTGCGTAAATGTCTCTTCACGTTACGCTTGAAGGACCCCATGTTATAGGAAGGAGGGAACACGCTGGCCGGGAGACTGTTGCACAGCTTCACGGTACGGCAAAAATAAGATGTTGCGAACTTTTTAGTACGTGCCCAGATATGAGTTACCGTAAAACTGTGGCTCCGAAGACCAGCGCGCGTGGTTCGGTTGTGAAAAGGATAGGAAGGGATTACTTTGAATAACTCTTCAGAACACTCGCCATGATACAGACGGGATCTATATCTATAAATCTATCTATATATTTTATTTATCTATATAAACAAAATCTATTATAAGACCAGTCATGCTGTATATATCTGAGTGCTAGGCTACGAAAGAGACGGATAAGAGAAAACTACATGTGGCAGAGATGAGAATGTTAAGATGGATGTGTGGTGTAACTAGAATGGATAAGAATAAGAATGAGTATATCAGAGAAACTTAGAAAATAGCACCAGTGATCGAGAAGTTGAGGATTAATAGGTTAGCGTGGTATGGGCATGTTATGAGCAGAGATGAAAACCATGTAGATTGGTTTTGAGTATGATAGTAGATGGATATAAGAGTTAAGGAAGACCGTAAAAGGTATGGATGGGTTGTGATGGTGATGATGATGATGATGATGATGAGATGACATCTGACAAAGGAGAGTGGCAAAGGAAAACATGTTGTGCCGGCTCTACTTAGGTGGGATACGTAGAGTTAGTAATATTGTTTTGTCTTCTAACATCAGATGAGGCTACGGTGAAACGCTAGAGCCTATAAAGTATTAAAAAAAAGTCAGGGCAGTCATAATGACTGCCGACAGAAGTGAAATCTCAAAACAATTGAATAACTGTGTTATCTTTTGAATTTTAAAAATTAATTATAGACTAAACTGTTTATATGTCATAAGTTATATATTGGAATTATTAACATTAATCGGGTTTCCACATCTATTGGCACTCCGAAAAATAATTATATATATTTTTATACAGTATCATTACATAGTATAAAACAAAGTCCCCTACCGCGTCTGTATGTCTGTCTGTTCGCGATAAACTCAAAAACTACCGAACAGATTTTCATGCGGTTTTCACCGGTGGATAAGGGGATTAATGAGGAACGTTTTAGTATATAATTTGTCAAGGATTTTTTCATAATCAGGGCGGGACAACGTCTGCCGGGCCCGCTAGTATTAAATAATCAAACATATGATGAGCTGCACAATCTCAGTACAAAATATCAATATTAGATGTAAATAGGGCCCTATACTACGCGTCGCTGGTCTGACGGAAGCCGTGCGAGCTCGGTACGGCCGGTCACGCTTTCTAACATGTTATGATGCGAGATTATAAATTTATCCGCTGCCGAGAATACCGTTCAACACGCCTAAAGAAGTGTTCAGTTCAAAAATACAAATAATGTCAACACTAGTGTTCTTTCGCATCATTAATTCGTTCCAAGTTTACCGGCTTATACTCGCGCATGGCTAGACGCAGTATGTTAGACATAACTGCAATGTTTTCTCCGGAGATTTAGTTCAGACGGTCCGGCGCCGATCGTATCGACTCACTTGCCTCATAAACAGTCGGAGAATTCCGCAACTAATCATTTATCCGTGTTGGATTTTTCTCTAAATATCATACAGTAATTAACAGGCTTAATTATATTCAAAAACTAGCGGTGACCGCGACTCCGTCCGCGTGGAACCTAATGTAAAAAACAGTGACTAATAAAATCAAGTCAATGTATTAAGTCCATTCGCTTATCTACTTTTCCCACGTACTTAAATCGCGTCGTCATTAAAATTACAATGACTTTTGATACAGTGGACCAATGTTTATGAAACCCAGACTAAATGTTACTCGAGGATATGCTTTATGAGTTTTTTGGTGAGGTTTTATCGTGAATACAGCACTTTAGCAGTGATGCGTGCTCAAACAAACAGACAGACATTTCTAAAAATGATTGAAATGTATTTTATTACTAACCTGACTGACATGACCTGGATCTACCATTTTAAGGCGATATTTGTCCACTTGGTACTGTTTAGCTCTTGGGGAAATCGTTATCAAAGTTTATAACCTAAAAATCGCTATCTAAAGAATCCTTATAATATTCTTGTACGCTTATATTTAACTTAAACCGCAAAGCAGTTTCGACATAACACATTAAATAAACATAAGATGTCGTATGTTTACCCTACTAAAAGGAATACTGAAAATAATACCTTGAATATTGTGTTTCACATCAGTCTGTTTATTGAATCTTTTCTTGCGTAATCGCGTATACGAATTGTGAAAATTTTAAACGCATTTTCATAGTTATATCATTTGGAAAATTTACTTTTCTTAATCTCAAATTATTTTTCTATCTATGTGAGGGATTTGACATAATTCGTGGGACTCTTGTGGACGTGACTGAGGGGTTCTGATCACCACCTTCGAGGCAGTTAGTGTGGTATTGTCTTTGGACATCACGTCGAAAAATATAGATTTGAATTCGGTAATCAGGGGAGCTTTGAAAGAGAATATTCTGATAAAGCATTAGTATAATGGTAGGGCAGTTTCTAATGTCCGCCTGTTTATCTTTTATATACAAATTTCTTCTGTACGTGTGTATGTCACTGAACTCTGAACTCCTCCTAAACGCCTGGACCGTTTGAAATTTTGTGTGCCTGTTCCAGTGGATCCGAGAATAGTTTACATTCACAACTGGACCCGGTAGGTGGTGCTGCGGTTGACTTTTAGAATTGTTTTTATTGTCAAGGCAGGACGACGCCCGCCGGCCCGCTTGTACTTTATAAGTTTCAACTACAAGTACAGACTTCCAACTCGAGAGTGGTAACTAACAATGCTTGCTATATTTAAGTGGAAAAATCTGTCGCCAAGGACTTACAGGTGTAGTTTTGCCGGTGCATTTTATAGGCAGTCCACCTATGAGTTTATGTACTACTAATTTTTTTACAGTAGCAAGGAAAAGTTAAAAACGCAAGTTAGCAAACACAGGCCAAAATAAAAACGTATGTGACACCGAGAGAAACTACGGTTTTTGTACGTACTATACGGTCAGCGATATATGAAGTGGGGCAAGTGGTGTGGAGTGCATACGCAGAAGAGGGGGAGGTAAAAGGAAAACCCTGTTTACAAATCAATTTTGTGAGCAAAATATATATATATATATTCTGAACATAGAATATACGTATTTCTAACATAATAAAAAACGCAGACAAAGTAAATAATAAAAACAATTCACGGAGTTATTATTGAATCATTATTGGACCTACTTATATTAATTGGAATTTAAACAACTAAATAAATGTTCGTAGTGAAAATTTTAATGTATCCAATGTAATCATGTAGACTGCATTCAAATAATATATAAAGGAAGTAAGGTCAACTTTACAAAGATATAACGCATAATGGAACGGACAAAGTATTATGTGCAAACTCACACGGACAATGGAGAGTCTCATGTAACATAAACATTTGAAGTAGGAACATATATGTAATTCATAGACTAAAAGATCCTACAGTTTATATGCGTTTGAAAATGAATACAAAGTATTTTTTCTTTAATTCGATTATTTGTTTTTTATTGTAATTGGTATGCAAGTAATGTTCCAATCGAATCGAATAGTAATCGACTCGAGTTCCGAAAAGAATATTTAATCTATTCGAGTATTTTCAATCGTTTTAAAAATCTGTAATAATTGAACTATTTGAATACTCGAAATATTATACCGTATACCGCACGTCACAGATCGCTGATCGCGAAGCTTATGAAAATTGTAGTTTTTAAAACACTAAAAAACTTTGATCGAGATCTCTCGAATAGTTTTTGTATGATGTGCGCACCTCTATCATTCATACTTCTACATATTAATCGCTATTAGTATAAAATATTATAAAGGTATTAAACTGCTTTGAACTATTCGACTATTTTACTCGAGTTCCCAATCAAAACTATTTGATTCTTCCACGAATATACACTTAAATTTAATTATCAACACAACGCAAAATTATTATGCATTATGTTGGCAAGAGCGTAGACAAGATCCCTCGGCGTGGAGCCCTTGAGAACGCTGCTCGCGCGATACAGTGACACAAAAAACACTGCTACAACACTACACATATCACCTCCACACACGTGCACGCCCACACGCTTACACATGAAAGTGGAAGGGTTTTATTTTTTCCCCTTATCGCACTGAAATAGTTCAGAAATTTTCCGATACAAAATACACAGAGTTATTTAGATATGCATGCCTGGTACACATGCATGTTTCAATAACTCATATATGCATGAATATCTAGCTAAGCTTAGGTTAGCTCAGATAGGTCGCGAATTGCATGAATCAGGCAACAGCCCAAGCCGAGGTGTGTCGCGCACTCTTCAGCTAGTTATCAAAATAAAAATCGGCTGAGCGCCTTAAGCGCTCGCCTTAGTAGTCCGGTGAAGCTGTTAAGACCTTGCTAGGTGAATAGCGTAGTCAGTTCGAGAAAAAAAAAGCTGCACTCGAGAAACAAGCTCTTCTAGGCTTACCGTTATACTTCATTAAGCCACATCACCATTTAACATCGTATGAGATTGTAACCATAAGCATACAAACATTTGTGAACTATATCAAAAGATATCGATATGATAGTATTGATAATTTGAAGTAGTATTTCTTAACAATTCAAGCATGTTAAAGGCGCCTATTGATTATTCTCAAGTACCTATTTATTGTTATATAGATGAAAAAAAACTATCTTTTGCTAACGATCGCGCTAATGTAGACTTGACTTATCCCTCGAGAACAATACATTTTTTCCGAATGAAAAGTACCCTATGTCCTTTTCTCTATCCCTTACCAGGTGTATGCAAAATTTCACTATGATCGGTTAAGTAGTTATGGCGTGAAAGCGTAACAAACAAACTCACATTCCAATTTAAAATATCAGTAAGTAAGTAATCATGTATGTTAGTATATATGGCAAAACCATTTAAATCCCTATGAACTTTAGCCCACCAAAATGTTTAGATGGTAGGTGGGGCTAAACTATATATAATTGTTATTAAGGCTTCTATTTTAATGAAATACGGACGAAACTGCGAGTGGTCGGTAGTGTTTTTATAAATTCTGATAATACTCGAAAAATCGTTTTATGTCATTCGTCAGTCGTCATTGATGATGATAGGCCATTAGGTCCGTCACTGTAGAGGCTCCAGAAATTAGACAAATCTGGATAAATTTACAAAATCTAAACAAAGAAGTTGATGTATCAACTAATATTTCGTTCGAATAATTTATATCTGATTTACTATAATAAAAACAAGTTGCGTTTTTATACCTTTAACTACATCTTTGGAATCAATACTGAAGCATAAATTCTAGATTTAAAAAACTAATCTATATGCATTACTTCAAAAATCGAATTGTTACTTTTTTGTAAATCATATTTTCACAATTTTATCAAACTTAACAGACTCCTACATACTTCTGTATGAGAGTTTATTAAAAAAAACGAAGTTTTAAAAATTTCTCGAATTTAAAAGAGTTAATTAATTAATAAAGTTATTGTACCATAAATATTTTTAATAATTAATTAAAAATGAAATGTTAATCGTTTTTAAATATATCTAGTTTTTTTAGAAAAAAAAATAATTTTGAATTTTTAAATAATTTAAGGGATAACCTTTAAATTGAAATTTTATAATGAATATTAAAATTATTTAAAAATTTTATAATTTACATTGTTAATGTATCGAGGTCTAACGTAAGTCTTTATAAAGATGCTATTACCTACGACTTCTCACGGGTTTTTTTAAAGTAATATTTTTGAAAATGATCTTGAATATATATTTATTATTGGTCATATGTTTTAAATGAATTAAATTGCAAAGAAAAGATTATGTTCTCTGTTGTAAAAATGTAAAACATTCCAAAAACTTTATTTTATTTCAAATGACATCACAGTTTTACGTTTTCTTTAAGAATCCATGGATTATAAACAGACTGGATCATGTGTGATCGTCGGGCTATGTCGTCATGTCTCGGGTCATTGATTTTACGCGGACAAGTGGGAAGAAGTGAAACCGGATAGCTCGGCGTTATGTCGTTCGACAGCAATCATTTTAGGGAACACTTTGGATAACATAATGTAAATAATGCGTCTTACCTTTTAAGCTGTAAAATAGTTTTTTTTTAAAGAAATATCTATATTACTTTAATAAAAATCACATTACCGATTTGCCGGATAGTGTGTTCAAGTAACATGTCAAGCTGATTTTGATATTTAAGAGCCTGTCCAGATGAGGCGTTTTACGCACGAGTCGACTCGCGCGTACCCGAGATACTAGAGCTACATATATCCCGTCCAGATGGTGCGGCGCGTTTCCTAACTCACGCGTAAAACGCGTGCAATGAGCGAGACTCTCGACTCGCGCGTCGTACGCGCGAGCGTCGCGCGCCTCGAGATACTCCGGCCCCATTGATGCGTCCAGTGCTACGCGCGAGTCGACATGTCGTCAGTCGTCTATCCGTACGACGTATACGACGTTTCCTAGGGTAGAAACGCGCGTAAAACGCGGTATCTGGACGCAATATATTTTGAAGCGCGCGAGTCGACTCGCGCGTAAATCGCTTCATCTGGACAGGCTCTAAAGGTTAGTAGGGTGGATCAATATGTGAAAGATGGTGACGTCTGGAAATGACGTCAGTCTCTGTGTAATCACCAAAAAAAATGTAATCTATGTTTGTAAAAACATGTATAAAGAAGAGGTAAACCAGATCGAGTATTTTCTTCTCGATAAATGGGTTGTTTTCCGAAGAGGTGGTAGCTCTGACGTTAATAAGCTCCTTCTCAGGGCCTAAATTGAACAAAGTATGTTTGATATTGATTTTGAAAAAGTTTAAATAACCGTCCTGTAATTTCAGCGAAAATCACGCACCTACTACGTACCTACTAAAGCAAAACAACCAAACAAATGAAACCTATCGAATGACATGTTTGTTAATTTTCTTAGTTTAGTGGATTGACATATTGAATAATATAGTAATAATGAAAGCTCTTAAATAAATTAATTAGTGACCTTGTTCTTTTTGTCATGACGATTTTCTATTGTGTATCGGTTTTTTTTGCTTTTTACAACAACCTAAAATTATTTTAAATGAATATTTGGTTCAAGAAAAACTCCTTCCAAGAACAGCTGAACTGGTGACTGATGTTACATGTTCAATTTAAGAGTGGTAACTAGCCAAATGGGCATTAAAAAATGCAGTATCATTACGGTTTCATTTCGACGTCTTCATTCAATGATATCTCATGTTTATTGTATTCGAACCTACCTCCTAAGTCTAATTGTTAAAAAACATTTAAGTTACATTCATGTAACAAATAAATCAATTTAATATCCTGAATATACTTATAGGTGCTTAGTACCTGTTTTTCGATATAAATTATGGCAGAAAATTTACTATCATTGTTTTAGCTGTCACTAAAAGTTTTGGTTATTTATAAATTTGAATTCACTTCCTTTACAGCTTTTGTAAACGCTACTATTGAACTACAACTTCATAAAATTTACTAAAAGTCCAGTCCAATCATAGAGCACATCATAAAAATAGATATAAATCACTATATATTTTAAAACAAAATCCTCTGCCACGTCTGTCTATCTGTCTGTCTGTTTGGTAAAAACTCAAAAATTACTGAACGGATTTTCATGCCGTTTTGACCAGTAGATAAAGTGGTTCACGAGGAAGGTTTAGGCATAGGCAGGATAACGTCCACCGGGCCTGTTAGTTAATTGTAAATCGTTTCTGTAACCGACAGTACTGAAACAGTTCAGAAAAATTGACTTACCATTGTACTGTTCGAGTATACAACACAAAACACACTGACAAGAACACGACTCGACGAAGATAATATATAATAATATGTCAATAAAGATAAGCTATCAAATTTATAAACAACACTTGACAAAGCGCGAATCATTGTCGCGAAATGAAACTTATAAAAGCCGTGCTTGATAAACACCGATGTTATTTTTATCTACACTAACATTATGATTGGGAAAATAGCTCTGTCTGTTTGTAACCACTTTAAAACTAAACCTATATATTGACAACAATTAAATATAGAATAAAGGTAGTCCGAGATTTAGTAACAGACAGCACAATTTTTTAAAATTATAAATTTTATAAAAAAAGTATGTTTTGCGTCTCTCTGTGTGTTCACCCAATTCTTCTAAACTACGCAACGGATTTTCCGTATCGTTTACTTTCGGCGGTCACGTTTATGCCTATACCTATATTTGTATATAGTAAAAAAATACACGGTATTATAACTCGTAAGAAGAAATTCAGGGCGCTTTTATGAATAACGCTGGTTAATCCTCTTGCGATAACAAAAATAATAAAATTATTTTATAAATTACTTGAAAATAATCTAGCATATATTATATAGTTCGAACTGTGAATATCCCATTTCCGTAGTAGCGTGAAGCGTAACTAAATTTTTGAAAAAAAAAAATAGTCGTAAACAATTTCAGAAAATTTTATCGACTCTCAAAAAACGACATAAGAAAAATACTTTGCAGGTAGACTCTAGCTTCAAGTGCAAATAAATACGTTTTAAAATGGTTTTTAATATTCAACCGCTTATTCGAAGACAGATGTAACAAGAATAAATATAGACATAAGACACGAGTTGTTGATGCAGGAAAGTGTAGCCTTCATATTCGGTAGGTACAATCATTATATATTATTTCATTTGTTTTGTGTTTCATCGCAGAGTATTGCAATTTATCAGGTTGTTATGAAGTTGGCGTGTTCCCTAAAACATGGGGTTAGACCAGACATGAGTCATTGGAATAGGGGTTCCGGTGGCGACGCGTTGTCGCGTCGACTCGGGTTTTACTATGTTCTATCTGATTTATGAATACTACTAGAATTTCGCTGCAATTTGGTTCATATATGGAGTATCACAAATTATTTACCATTATATATCCCAATCCTAATTAATATTATAAATAAAAATGTGTAGATACCTTACCTACATGATATTTTGACAAAACAAATGGCACGATAACACACACATACGTAAACTATGTTAGATAAAATGTGGAAGTAAGATGGCTTATTCTCAATAACGGTGGTGAAAAAGAAATAGTTATATGTTGCTTAGATACGGGCGGATTGACGGGGCAGCCGTTAAAAAGAAAAGAACAGGTGAAGTCTACATTAAAGCGAGCGGAGTTACGGGTAATAGCTAGTCCTTACTAATTAGGTTTTGATCGACTTTTTTTAGTTTTACTTCTTAGACACTTGGTCCTTGTCTAAAAAAAAAATTATCACGATAGCTACGTTTAATATAATGTTATTAAAGTTTTATGAAATTACTACTTTTATAAGCTCTACACGTTTAGCAATTCTTCGTCCGCGTGGAATAGTTACTCTGGGCTAACGCTAACACGCAGCGAAATCTCTCAAATTGGAAAAAACCCAATTTTGAAACATTCTTCATGGTGCTCCGCTCCTATTGGTCTTAGCGTGATGATATATAGCCTATAGCCTTCTTTGATAAATGAGCTATCTAACACTGAAATAATTTTTCAAATCGGACCAGTAGTTCCCGAGATTAGCGCGTTCAACCAAACAAACAAACCCTCCAGCTTTATATTAGTATAGATAAGATAAGATAATAAACGATGTAGACGGAGTCGCGGATATCAGCTAGTCTTTAAATAACTTTAATAATAATTTCATAGTTCACGAGTGTAGCCGTGAGTACAACTAGAACAATATATTTTAATTATGAATGTAAACTTATTATATAATATAGCAATATTGATAAACACTGATAATATCAAATCATTTATTACATTTGAGACATTTACGCTTCTTCGTATACAGGGTCAAAGATTGACTACCACTAGGCGTTTAATTTATATTTAAAATATTAAAAATAACCTATAATTCGACTTTGCCGTGACATGTGAATCGACCTTAACCCCGCGACTGATTTTTAAGACACAGATCTCAAAATGGGGATCATGATTTTAAATATGTAGCCAATTTTTTGAAATTATAAATTTACATTACACATATATCAAATTTTGTAATAAATACACTATTTTTTAAACTTATGCTGCCAACTGTCTTTGAGTAGTGTATCATAAGGTCTACATTCGTTTATATTGACCTTAAACCCTTACGGTGTTATTACAAATAAGTTAAATACGTATTGAATACTTGCTTCTTTGAAACTTTGAAAGGTTTCGAATTAAGTGCACCGCGCTCGCCCGAGGCAAGTTCGCGTTATCCTTTTTAGCAAATCAAACCTAACGTAGCCAAAGCGAGACAAAAGAGCAAGATGGCGAACATTCAGCGACCGCGGTGCATTTAATTCGAAACCTTTTTAAAGCAGAGTATTCAATACGTATTTAACTTTTTTGTAACAACATCATTATGGTTTGAGACAATCTAGATGTTAATTAACCTTTTGAGATAAAATACTAAACTACTATTACTAATTGTAGCAACAGTAATAATATTAAGATAGTATTTTATCTAATAGGGTAGCTAAGGTCGATTCACACGTCACGGTGAAGAAGTATTTTATTTTGTTATTGTTGATACAAAATCTAATCTAAAATCAACATTGCACCGAACAGTGCGAACTAGGTCGCGTTGTCCGCGATGATGTATTCATGACACAACATTTGTTTACGCTTTTAACTCTCGTTTTTGGGTCACTATTAACGTTTATGTAATGCATATTTGTAATCACTCTTTGTTTTCTAGGCGTATGATTTTATTGTGTAAATTTGTACTAACTTTTATGTCGTTATAATAATACTAACTTTCGAATACGGTTTTGCTCGCGTAAATATGCATTACACATATTCCTTATACGTCTATACTAATATTATAAAGAGGTAAAGTTTGTGAGTATTGTAGGGGGTAATATTTGGATCTACTAAACCGGTTTTGAACATTCTTTACCAATAAAAACCCACGTTATTTGTGAGTGTCATAGGCTATATATTAACCCGAAAAATGAAGAGACTTTTTTGTGGTAGTCGGATTTGCAAAATAAGTCTGAGAAAAAACGGTCGAACGAAAACGTTTCTTACGAACGCTGCCTTAACGACGAGAGATATATGATTGAGTTCTAGAGAAAAGTTGTAGAGCTTGATAATACCTATTACTGACCAACGAAGTGGGCACGGGTCGGCTAGTATACTATATATTGTATACTTTTCCTTTTATAGACTACTTGCTGCCGTTAACAATCTTAACTAATAATGACTACATATTATAAAACTAAGTCCTCCGCTGCGTCAGTCTGTCTGTCTGTTCATGATAAACTCAAAAACTACTGAGCGGATTTTCATGCGGTTTAATGCGGTATTAATAGATAGAGTGATTCACGAGGAAGGTTTAGGTATATAATTTGTCAAGATTTTTTGTAAATTGGTTGACATATAACGATAATTGTTGGAAGTATCGGAAAAAGTTAAGCCGCCTGGGAAACTCTTGTCTATAATGCTGCCTAATCCCTTTGAGATAAAACAAAACAATTGAGATAATAAACAACGCAGACGGAGCCGCGGGAATTAGCTAGTATATTATAAACACAAATGTGAGTTTCTTTGTTTATTACGTAGTTATTCACGCCGTATCTACTCAACTTACTCTCATCTAGAAGGAAAGTACTATTTGCTAAATAGATTACATCTATATTACCGCAAGAAAGGCCGCGGGAATAAGCTAGTTATTTTATAAGTTCAACAGTTATGATTGTCATCAATGGTGAATATTCTTTTCTCAAAGTACTTGTTCTGAATACATTTGTTTGTGGAAAAACTTAACGAATGTCTAGACAACAGTGTCCTTAACGTTTTTGCGTGTAAAAGAGCTAAGAATAAACGTAACGAGATATTTGAAATGCAAAAACCAACATTACCATATGTATCCCGTCGTCAATAGGGGAGAAAGCAAAACGTAGAGCGAGTTACATGTAAAAGTAAAATATAAATTCCATGTAAGATAGCTATGACGCTACTTCTTATTGTGAGTCAAGTAGTGACGTATAAGTACCAATTATTTGGTATGCGTACCATTTTTTCAAGATCTTGTACTATGTTTCAAGTCAAAATGGGTACTGATACGAAATAATATCAACTTTCAATGTCCATCATGCTTTTTTTTTTCTTCAGTATACCAACATTCTCAATCCATACAAACAAATAAAATTGAAGTGTTTCTTTGTATGTCAAAAGAATATGTTTACTAAATGGATATGAAAGCATAAACGGTAAATATAACATAAAAGCAATTGATGAAAAAAGTTTTGTCTGATTGTTCCGGCTAGTCTCCGACACAGTTGGACCGATTTTGACGGGACTTTTACTGGCAGATAGTTGATGTTGATGATTAACTTAGGCTACTTATATTTTTTAGACAAAAAAGTAGGGTTCGTGCAAATATGAAAACCTATAGAAGTAGTGGCCAGAACCGAGGGCTTTGTAATTGTGTAATTTGTGTAATTTGTGTAACAATGTAATTTTTTTTTAATCTAAATTTCACGCGGGCAAATCGTTGGTATCAGCTGGAAGCTAATAATCGCAATATTGTTTACTGTATATTATTTATTTTTGAACGAAGACGGTATAGACGGATAGTATGAATAATTATAAGTATTTAAAGCTCTGAATACGGAGATGACGTTTGAAAGGGGAGAGTGGAAGAGGAAAAGTTGTTGTGCCGTTCTTGCGTGAATTATAAGGGTAAGAAACATGCTAAAAGATATTTATTTTTCTAATCATATTTCAGTGTGTTGATACAATTTTCAGTATTCCATGTATTCATGTCGAAGCAAATTAACACCATCCTAACCAATATAAGTAAAACGAATTTGAGTTTGCTTGTTACGCTGCCATACCTTCGCTACTCAACCGGACATCATGAAACTTTGCGTGCACATTTTCAGAAGTGCATAAATAGACATAGGTTACCATTCATCTAGAAAAAGTCGAGGCAGTCATACGGACTACCTATAGAAGTAAAAATTCAAAACAATCGAATAACTGTGCTATCTTCTGAACTTTTAAGTTAATTAAAGTTTGAATTATTTAAATGTTATAATTTGTATAACTATTGATTTTTTTTATATATCATAGGAGGCAAACGAACAGGTGGGTCACCTGATGTTAAGTGATCACCATCGTCCATAGACACTTGTAAGCACCACGGGAGTCGCAAATGCATTGCCAACCTGTGTATGGGGGAGGGGTAGGGAAAGGAGAAAAGGGAAGGGAAAGGAGGGAAGGAAGTGGGCCTCCGGCGCTCTCACTGATCGAACGAAATGCGACAGTGCCATCACTGTTACTTCACGTTGGTTTCCTGTGAGAGGGTGGTACGACCCCGGGCGAGCCGACCCATTCATGCTGAAACCAGTAATAGCTTCAGCGTGGCTCTACCACCTACAAAGCGAAATTATTAATATTAGTGTGGTTTTCACATCTATTGGCACACGGAGCAATAATTATACACATTTTTATATAGTTTATTAAGCAATCAAACATATGATGAGCTGCACAGTTTCAATACGAAATATCAATATTACATGTACACAGGTCACTATATAATGTGTCGCTAGTCTGACGTAAGCCGCTCAAGCGAAATAGTCACGCTTACTAGCATGTTGTGACGCGAAATCATAAATTTATCTCTTGCCAGAAAATCAACGCATCTAAACAAATTTTCACTTCAAAAATATGTTTTCGAGTGATACGAAATTATCTTATGTACATTAATGCAAACGAAGCCACGAGCAAAAGCTAGTGTGTCTAGAAAACACTACGTATAGGTGAATAGTATTATGTGAGTGTACGAATTTTTCTTTCAAATACCAACTTTTAGAGACATTAGTACCAGGTTTATTAGCCCACCGTGTAACATCACTACTGCCGAGTGTTCAAATTTCGAGTCAAGGTGCCCCACATAATTCAATTTAGGATAATCATATGAAGTGTCGCTTTGTTCTCTGTTATAAGATCAGGAACTAAGTGATCTAACTGGGGTAATAACGCATAACTTAGTAATTTTTAAAGTAAAATACTATGATATTCTTTTACATTATAAGTTTTAGTGTTTCGTCACATTTTAAGGTAGTCCGGTGAAGTTGTTAAGACCTTGCTAGGTCAATAGCGTAATCAGTTCGAGAAAAAAACACATTTCAAACTAATATTGTCCTGTGTGTCCTGTTTTCCAAACGTGATAGGTCTAATATTACAAAGGTTTTCTCTTGTAGATTTGTCCATTTTTACAATAATGCCTTGATCAGAGTTACACATGTATTTTACAAGTTGCAAGTGAAATCACTTGTAATACAAGTCTTTCTTCACACTTGTATTTGTGAGCTTGTTTATTATTAATGCCTTTGTAGCTTGTAATTTGTTACGTAAAAGTCGGAAAGCTTCCGTTGCCTCAAAAATTAAATAGTAACGCACAGAATCGAATTATTTGTTAAAAAAATTTGATAAATTCATAAAAGTTTTATTTTTAATATTAGCTTGAAAGGTTATTGTAGAGTATTAATGAATCTTGAAATTTTGAAGGTGGTAGAGCCACGCAGTAGCTATTACTGGTTTCAGCATGAATGGGTCGGCTCGCCCGGGGTAGTACCACCCTCTCACAGAACACCGACGTGAAGTAACAGTACTTGCATTGTTGCGTTTCGTTCGGTCAGTGAGAGCACCAGAGGCCCACCTCCTTCCCCCTATCGCCTTTCCCTACCCCTCCCCCATACACAGGCTGGCAATGCATTTGCGACTCCCTGGTGTTGCTAGTGTCTATGGACGGTGGTGATTACTTACCATCAGGTGTGCCAGCTTTTGACATAAAAAATAGTATTTTCAATCTTATCGACATATAATACGGTACAAAAATCATTTCACAATTAAGCAAAGATTAAATCCTGTAAATTAAAAACACAATCTCACATAAACTTGTATAAAATGTCCTTGTATATTGTGAGTTCGTAGACTCGTATTTTCATAAACGTAATTTACAAGGACACAGTAATATGTAACTTGTGAGCTTGTAGACTTGTAACGTCTGATAAACAGGCCACTGATTTAAGATACTAAAATGGTAAACACGCTAAACGTAGAGGGACTAGCTCTCAGATACAGCTGCCGAAACACAAGTATATAGGTGCTTGCTGGCAGATTTTCAACTTAACAGTGGTAAATAGTCATGCGAGCTTAGAAAAAGCCCTACCACCATGCTATGATTTCAGCACGATATTCTGTTTCGCCAAAAGCTACGGATCATTCCAAGGACTCAAAACTACGTCAATCGATGCAGTCTCCGCGGTCAACACTAAGCTATTATTGCTTCTAAATAAAGACTTGACCTATCTCTCGGGAATACTTCTTTCATTTACCGTATATACACTATGTCCATATCTTTACCCCTGTTAACGTGTACCCTTTTTTTTAACGTGGGGAAATCCCTTCTGGATACACCATCCTCCCGGGTAGGTAGGTAGTAGGTGGGTTATGTCCGAGTCGCACGGACTAAAAGCCCAGGGTGTACGTCTGCCGCTATAGTTGGGGCGACACGAGATCTTTACAGACTTCATCGTGCCGCCCCAGCTGGTGGCCCAGTGGTAGAATACGCCGCCGCCAGGCCCCGTCTTATCAAGAGACAACAGTGTACACCAAACAAATACAAAATGCCGCCTCCTCCTGCCGGTCCTCCGTTGGCGGAGGGGGACGCTTAGAGGGTCGTCCTTGCGGGCCCTCTCCGTTGGTAACATGTACCCTATATCTTATGCTGATAGGTTGAGTCAACAAGGCGTGAAAGCATAACAATCAAACAAATTCACATTTATAATATTGGGGTTGGTAACAATATCGGTTGACAGTGAAGGTAAACATCGTTAGGAAACCTGACCTGAGAAATGTTCTTGTATTGCTACTGTATATGGGACAACATAGAACTGTGAATGTCTCAGAATTTGAAATCGCCAATACGTCGTGGGCTGGCGTATTGATTAAGCCCTTACCTTCCTTCAGGAAGAGGCCGTTGGCCCTGCAGTGGGTATCTTACAAGCATATGATAATGATGATATGTTTTGTAAATTGATAATTCCCTCAAACTCTGTCTATCAGACAACTTTACCAAATAATTGTGTAAGGTGCTCTCGCTAAGTGTTATGTGAAAGAAGCTCTAATAAACACTTATAAGGAGTTTCCCCTTTGTGATATTCGTTTTACTTCCCGATTTTTTCCTTCAGCAATTTAACTAATCTATGTCGCTTCTTCTATTCAACTTACAACAGGCGTAGTTAAATCAAACTGATGAATTAAATCAAATCATTCCTAATGGACTATAATGGGTTCGTTTACACGCTTTAACTATAATTAATTGATGCCGATTGACTCTAACGACCTTAAATAGTTCCGTTATTCTTTAAACATTGTCGTTTGAATTAACCGTTTTTTATATCAAACTAGCTGACCTGGCCACATGGTTCTGTCGCTCAGTTATTACATTTGAATTAAAAATTAAAACGTGGCGCCATCAATGAGATATCTATAACAGGAGGTCCTATAGATTTCTTTCAACAAACTAATTTAAAGCGCCATCTCTTCGAGACTGATGAAACTTACAATTAGTAACAATAATCAACATTGACAATCGTTTAATTTGTAATTACAAAACATTAAGGCCATTAATAGAAATATAAATTATCCCATCTCTTAAGTTGGACCTAATTATACACTAAATCGCTTGAGTAGTTTCGTAGTTCATCGTGGACAAGCATGGATGACACCGGTTTTTTATATATTCAGATGTAATATAGACACATGACGAATATACACGTAAAGGGAGGTATTGCTTTTATATGTCACATTTTAATGAAAATTTATTTAGCCGCATTGTATATCGAAAACTGAACCGTCACGTTCGTGTCGGTGACGCTGTATCGGGTTTACTCGACTCCATTCGACATCAAGCGCGTTCGAATCGGTGTTTGTTGCATCGGCGCGCGCAATGTTTGTTTCAAGCTTCAAGCAAACAAGTTTCACACCCAACGATTTCTCATACCGTGACGTGAGAAACATAACCTTAAAAATCCGAATTCCATTTAAACCTTTTCAAGGCTGAAACACTCGAATGACCTTTATTAATAAATGCAGTACACTTTAGTAACATAGATATTGGAAACGAAAATAAAACGTCCGTTGATGACCTTGATTTTAAATCAGTAACTGTATGAATGATAAGTTTTAAAATAACATATTTATGTAGAATTTGTGTATATCAACGAACGAATGCAGGATGAAAACCTATAAATATGCGAAGATAATACTTCTTGTACTGTATTTGAAGAGCCTTTTTCTTCTGTTTAGTAGCTATTTACGATATTTAGTATTACCCATAAAAAGTTTAAGAACAGTTGGTTGGAACCTTCGACAAGTGGAAGCCTTTAAGAGTCTTAAGTCATACTTGCGCGCATGTCACGTTTACAATCTGCAATATTGACACAACGCCCAATACAGTTTTTACCATTTCCAAGAAAACAATAATCAAAAACAAATACAGATAATATCAATATATTAACCTGTAAAGAACAAACGTTGTACCCAAATTTTAACCGAATTTTGATCATTGGTCACCCACTAGTATCCTTAACTATGTAATTTAAGTACAGTACGTATTATATACAATTTGATAATTCTGAACCTAATGATTCACTAGTTTATGAGAGCTATATTATTGTTAGAAATGGCTGAAAGAGGAAATGTGAGAATCGTTGCCGATCCCAAACTGACAAAAAGTATTATTGTAAACGTAAAGAAGTATCATATGTTTACATTATTTATTAGTATAATAATTATCATATCAATTATCAATGAAATAGAAAGGGCACCGCAATTTTCCTATGATTTTTAAAGTGTGTTCGGAAATACACACACTCAGGATTTTGAATAAAATTAAGTGGAACTGAAATGTAGATAACTGGCAACAATATGCATTTAAGGGTTAAGTTTATAGAGAGGGTTAGGCAGCATACTTGTTTACTATTATAGTGATAACTTAACTTCTATACTAATATTACAAAGCTGAAGAGTTTGTTTGCTTGAACGCGCTAGTCTCAGGAACTACTGGTCCGATTTGAAAAATTCTTTCAGTGTTAGATAGCTGATTTATCGAAGAAGGCTATAGGCTATACATCATCACGCTAAGGCCATGACGAAACGGAGCACCCATGAAGATTGTTTCAAAATCGGAGTTCTTTTTTCCTTTTGAGAGCTTCCGCTCTGTATTAGCGTAAGACCAAAGTAACTATTCCACACGAGCAGAAGCTAATACCTTAATGAAAATAGAACGTCGTGAATTCAGGATGAGACTATTTTAAAAGCAAAGAAATTAAACTTCAATTCAGTTTTGTTTGTAACAGACGCTTTCTCCGAACAGTAAAACATTTTAACCTCAAGTTTTAAATAAAACTTCACGCATACGTAAATCATTATTTACGGCCCTTTGTACGTATATTGGAGGGGAAGGTCCCCCATGTCCATGGGAAATAAGAATAGATTAGCTTGAAGTGACTAGAAGGAACAAAATTAGTTGTACGTGCTTGGAGACATTTAAAATTATCTATATTTAATAACAATTGCTTAGTTTTAGTTCCCGGCCTTCGTGAAAATAATAAAGAATATTTCTTTTCTTCTATACATTTAATAAGAATGTAAAACTAACGAGTCTGTAAATTTTCGATTTTCGTGAAAAAAAAATGTTGCAAGTGTCTAGGAATAAGTAATAGAATACATTTCAATCACTTCAGTAGATGGTAGAGCCACGCTGAAGCTATTATTGGGTTCAGCATGAATGGGTCGGCTCGCGCGGGGTTGTACCACCCTCTCATAGTGAAAAGAAAACTGACGTGAAGTAACAGTGCTTGCATTGTTACGTTTCGCTCGGTCAGTGAGAGCGCCGGAGGCCCACCTCCCCCACCTCTCTCCTCTCTCCTTCCATGCCTTTCCCCCAAACACAGGCTGGCACCGCACTTTCGACTCCCCTGGTGTTGTTAGTGTCTATGGACGATGGTGATAACTTAACATCACGTGACCCACCTGTTCATTTGCCTGCTATGACATAAAACAAAAACTTTTAGAAATGACTGTCTGTCTGTTTGTATGAACACTTATCACTGCTAAAGTACTAGGTTCACAATAAACCCTCAGCAAGAAAATCGTAAAGCATATCCTCGGGAGTAACTTAGTGTTTGTTTAATTACAATCAGTCCACTCTATCAAAAGTTATTGTAGTTTTAATAACGACGCGGCGTAAGTATGAGAGAAAAGTAGACAAGTAAATGGACTTAATACATTCAAATCACTTTAGTAATCACTATTTTTTACACAAGCTTCCACGCAGACGAAGTCGCGGGCACAGCTAATTAGATAATAAAATCAATCATCTCCTTAAGCGGTGTTTCATAATTTGATTTATTTCTAGAGAGACAATCTTGGACTGATATTGATTCTAGCAGATCCTGAGATTTAGTGCAAGAAAAAAAAGTCACAAAACTACAGCGTGATGACAGAGTATTTATGAAGTTAGTTTTTTCCTTTTCTCCTTATTCAAAACGGCCATAATTAAGAATGCACTTCTATAGTGCCATTCTTTCTATATGTATGCATTGGACTGTCATAGTGGAAATCTTGTTGGTGCTTCAAATAAATAAATAACGCGGCTGTTTGTTCAAACACAAATCAACGTTTTATCTCAATCCAATATTAATATAAGAGCGGTTTCGATTATTACAAACTATGATGATAGTTGGCAAATGTGATGCACCAATGCTCCAACATGTTTGGCCAAACAGCCAACACGTCAACGATTTACGCTAAAATTAACAAGTTAATGTTAATTCAAGTGCCCATACTTTCACTTTTAAAACGGCAGATCTTGTACTCACAATGAGAGAAAGTGTTGAATACATATACTGTTCGGGTTAAAGTGTTACTACATTTGATCCCATCATATGATAATGGTAATAAGTCACATGGTACAGATTGGAAACCAATGCCTGAGAACAAAGTTTTACTAGCGGGGAAATATTGTCAAGGACATTATGTTTTCCTAAAACCGTTTTTATATTCGTGACTAATAGCAATAGATTAATATTTTAACAGCTATTTAGGGTCTCTCTTCAAATAGTATGTTGACAGTCGGCTCTGTATATTTAACTTTATCTTCTTCTATACATATAATAAGAATGTAAATCTAACGTGTGTACTTTTTAGATAGTTGTGAAAAAAAATTCGCAGGAGTCTTGGCATAAGTAACAAAATACATTTCAATCACTTTTAGAAATGTCTGTCTGTTCGTTTGTATGAACATCACTGCTAAAGTACTGCGTTCATGATAGAACCTTTTCAATGAAATCATAAAGCATATCCTCGAGTAACATTTAGTCTTGGTTTCATTAAAAGCGGTTCACTCTATCAAAAGTTATTGTAATTTTAATGACGACGCGACTTAAGTATGAGAGACAAGTAGATAAGTAAATGGACTTAATATATTCAGATGATTTTACTAGTCACTATTTTTTACATTATGTTCCACGTGGACGGAGTTGCGGGCAGAGCTAGTTCTTAGTAAAGTTAAAATACCTACATGACCCCCTAACATTTTTCAAACGTTCTAAATGTTATTGAAGAAAAAAAAACTCGAATACATACCTGTAATGGATCAGTTTGACAGGACACAAATGTTTATATGCTGATCAAAATAAAACCACTCTTTCATCTGACTCAGTGAGTCGAGTAATTGCACTGCATTGTTTTATATCAACAGTCGATGTTGCGTGATAACTATTATTGTTTTCTGATTACATTACTGTTCTCACATATTATAATTATGTTTCAAGAAATTGAAATGGAATGTCAATCTTTCTCCTATAGTTCTTTACTTCTTTAGGTCTTGCAATCGTTTTAATTATTTGCGAGTCCAAAACAGAAATGTTATAAGGGCTAATAAATATTTTCATTTCTGTTCGTTTGTACTAACAGAACACCTATAAAAAAGTGTGTGTGTGTACTTATGTACACGCGTTAGAAGTTATACTTCTTTGGCGTAACAAGATAAAAATCTTTTCAAAAATTTTATCTTTCGCCTTATTCTACGTTTGTAGAAAAAACGACACCAACAATACAAAGAAACAAAATGTATAGTTAACTTCAGGGTGTCGGTTTTTCGTGATGGTGTGCGCGCGCATCGTAATAACTTCAGGGTGTCGGTTTTTCGTGATGGTGTGCGCGCGCATCGTAATAACTTCAGGGTGTCGGTTTTTCGTGATGGTGTGCGCGCGCATCGTAATAACTTCAGGGTGTCGGTTTTTCGTAACGGTGTGCGCGCGCATCGTAAAAAAATACTCTCATCATTTTTCTCCATCGCGTCAAAAGAAGTATAACTTCAAAAACCTTCTTATTTTAACACTAGCTGGTTACACGCGACTTCTCCTGCGTGGTTTTTTATCTTAAAAATATATGTACTGAGGAAAAACAAGTACCACACAGCTTGCCCACTTCACAGCAAAAAACATTGTTATACGTTGTAGTGCTTATAAGATCGTAGTTTCATAAAACTATAATAACTGTATATTAAATGAAGCTATCGTTATAATTTATATAGGGATCAAGTTTTGAAGAAGTAAAACGAAAGAAAGGTGACATACAGACGGACAAGAAAAGCTATCGTGTTTTATAATATTTATAGAAACAAAATATAGAATTATGCTACGTTTGGAATTTACTGAACTGTGTTTGTATTATCTAACAACATACAAAACCTGTTTTGTTACTTTTGTTAGTAGTCCGGTGTAGCTGTTAAGAATTTTTTTTTCGAACTTACTACGCTATTGACCTAGCAAGGTCTAAGGTCTTAAACAGCTTCACCGGACTACATCTGTTTAAGACCTTCCTAGGTCAATAGCGTAATAATCAGTTCGAAAAAAAAACTGTTTTGTTTGTATAAAAACAAATGTCAAGTGCCATTTTGCAGTGAGAACGCGCAATTAGAATGATTCGTTTTGAACGACTTTTTTTTGCCATCCAAAAGCTTAATTGTTGTTATTGGTCTATACAAAAAAACATACTTAGTGGCATAGTGGCTACTGAATTAAACCAAAGCGTAGTTTGTAGCCAATAAGCGACTTATTTGAAAGTACACTTGAGTGATGTCAACTCATACATTTTTGGTATATACACTGCACCAAGGTCCTCTTTTGATCACAAGATTTGACAAGTCAATTCTTAAATTGCTATATATCGTTTCGGTTATAAATCGTAACGCTTTCATACAAAACATTTCACTCGATAACGCAAAAACAAGACGGAGTTAAAACGCAAGATGAAGACTGTTAAAGATATAACTTACTCGCACTCGACGTTAAGTGTAATGCGTTCGAACAAGATATTACGGAGTCAAGAGCTTTGTTATTGATGGAGTAATAATAATATAACCTTCACCTACAAAATGTCCATATCGTATGTTCGTGTTATTAATAGTTTTTAACGGTCACGCAAACATAATTGGCTACATGTGGTTAATCAACAAAAATAATCATTTATGAATATCGCAGTCGTTTCCTAAAAGCAATCTAGTAACGGATTGTGTTATGTTGTTTTTATTTTTTGAAGTGATAACATCCTTAACCGCGTTAAAGCGATTAAATAAAAAGAAAATGAGATGGCAATAACTAATGAGTTCGCTCGCGTTACCGATGACTTCGACACTACGACTTATTATACTTGGGCCAGATATTGTATATACCCGACTATATCATATGCGTGTTTGAATTTTTGGATGGGTAAAATCTTGTGATGAGTTACCGATGAGAGAGTTCCGATTTGGTCACGGTAGCGTACGCACGTACACACTGTCTCCATAATTGAAACTTATTTCGACGCGCGGAGTAAGAATTTCATTTTTGCTTACGCATTTCTGTAATTTCTTTCTTTGTGTTTTTCGTGTACTGTTACAGGTCCGAAGGCAGAGCAAGCCGGAGTAAGTTTTTTTTAAAATTATTCTTGCTTCTTTGCTGTTGTATTGTATTGTATTTCTGTGTATCCAGAACAGGTGTCAATCGCAGAGTGTCAATCTGTCAATCGTTTAGGCGACCTCTCACATAAGGTCGGTCTTTGTCATTTTTGACAAAGAGCGCACTTTTCAGTGCGTCGTGTAAACCGCACTTTTCAGTGCTTGAACCGTACTTTTCGGTACGCGCCGAGTCTCCGTGAGGTGCTCAAGAAAGAAGTGTTAGGGTCTCCCCCTAGGCTTCGTAGGTTCTTCTGTGAGGCATTGCACTTCGCCCACAGCTCTCTTGGTCCGGACTCGGGATAGTCCCGTAAATTCCGTTAAGGCGTGCCCCCCTGCCCCTCAGGCAGGGAGGTTGTTCCGCGGCCCCCCTCCCCCCCTCAAGCCACCGGAATGGCTCAGTTAGATGCGGCTAGGTTCCGGGACTTTCTATTAGGACAGGGACTCAATTTTGACGTCGCGACCGCGTACGTCAACTTTGAGGATTTAATGAACGAACAATGTATCTCGCGCGTCTCAACCGCGAACTCTTTCGCGGCCCTCTCGCCGCAATCGCCGCTTAACGATGTCGATAGGGGGATTTCGGAAATCCCCATACCGAGCTCCAGCTCGGAGGACGGCTCCGATATGGAGCTCGACGTGGCGGCGTCCGCCGAGCCGCCCGCGACCTCCGCGCCCTCCGCGCCCTCAGCGCTCTCCGCGCCCTCAGCGCTCTCCGCGCCTTCAGCGCACTCGGACGACGACGGTTTTAGAACCGTCTCGTATCAAAAACGTCGCGGTTCGCGTTCGTCCGACTCGGATCAGGGTTCCGCACGCCCGGTCGAGAAATGCGCCAACATAGATGGCGTTCGGGTGCCGGCTATACCGTCAAACTTAAGACCGCGAGTGAGCAAGCCCAACTCCTCTCCCGTCTCGCTCACACAAGACAGTGTGGGTTCTGTAGCGGCTAAAAAGCCACGCCCACCGCCTCCTGTTACTATACAGGATAAATCCAAATGGATTTCTATTTCAACATCCCTTAATAGATTAGGTATTCATTATACATCCGCCCTCAACACTCCGGCGGGTATCCAGGTCAAGGTGACTAGCACCTCCGACCACAGAGCGCTAACGAAATTCCTTCGGGAACAGAAGTTAGCTTTTTTCACTTTTGCCCTCGAGGAGGAACGTCTCCTCCGCGTAGTCCTCCGTCGCGTCCCGACGGAGATCTCTACGCAAGATATCATGGCCTCCCTTAAGGAGGACAAGCTCCCCGTCCACGAGGTACATCGGATGTACCATCCGCGCACTAGGAAACCATACAACATGGTTTTAGTTACCCTAGATCGTTCTCAAGAGGGCAAAGCCGTCTTCAACATCACCTCCGTGTGTAAGCTCACCGGCATCACCGTGGAGCCTCCACGCAAGAACCACACCCCATCACAGTGCCATAACTGTCAAAGTTACGGTCACTCGGCGCGCAATTGTCATCTCCGCCCTAGGTGCGTCAAGTGCCTGGGCGATCATGCCACGAAGGAGTGCGGGCGCACGCCCGACACTCCGGAACCTCCCAGCTGCGTATTGTGCGGAAGCGCGGGTCACCCCGCGAACTATCGCGGTTGTCCCCGCGCGCCGCGCACACAGCGTCCCCGCCAGGCGAGACAGGTGTCTAGGGCACCTGTGGCCGCCGCCCGCCCTCCGCCTCCGCCTCTCATGTCCGTGGAGGCCTTCCCTGGCCTACCGGGCGCCTCTCGCGCCCCGGTAGCGCCCGCGCCCACCACACGCGCGGCACCTTCTGTGCCGCGCGTGCCGCAACCCGGGCGGGCCCCTCTGGCCCCCTGGGCCCCCCGACCCCGGCCGGAGGCCCCCAGGCCTCAGGCTCTCCCACCACAGGCGCCGCCGGCGCGCGCCTCTCCCGTTCACTCTGCGGACCTCTCCGAGATCGACTGGGTCTACCAGTTGCTCCGGGAGCACGACCTCGAAGAGGTCTTAGCATTCCGCGTGGCCATCAAGGCCGCGACAGGGTTGGGCCGGCTCGACGTGCTAGCTCAGTACAGAGGCATCGCTAAAACGTTGCAGCGCCTCTCTCGATCCGCGATTGATTTAACTTTCAAATAAAATTCGCGGCATTAAATAGAATAAAACCGCGCGGTCTATCACTTTCGTTTTTTAACGCGAGAAATCTTAGGACACAGCGCGATTTAGTAGCTGCCTTTTTGCGCGATAGACAGATAGACGTTCTCCTCGTCCAGGAGACGCTTTTAAAACCTAAAATGCGTAACCCTAGAATCGCGAACTACAATATAGTTAGAAACGACCGTGTCGCCCGCGGGGGCGGCACCTTAATTTACTATAGGCGTTCGTTATATTGCATGCCGATAGATCCGCCCGCTCTGACCAATATGGAAGTGTCAGTGTGTTCGATAGGTATGACCGGTCATCCGTCCATTGTACTAGTGTCCGCGTACCTCCCACCGAACAAAGAGTTGTTACAAACCGATTTGCGCGCGTTGCTTAGTCTAGGAGACTCTGTTATTATAGCGGGGGACCTCAATTGCGGGAACGTTATCTGGAATAGTCCGAGCACCTCCCCTAACGGGAAGAGGCTCGACGAACTAGGTAGGGTCCTCGCATTTGACGTCATAGCCCCCCCAGAGCCCACCCATTATCAGGATAACTGCCGTCCGTCAGTTTTAGACGTAGCTCTGTTAAAGAATATCACGCTTCGGGTGCGACTCATACAAGTCGTACACGAACTTGATTCGGACCACCGCCCGGTCGTATTACAGTTAGGTTTTAATTCAGACTTCACCCCTCCGTCGGTCAGGGTGACTGATTATGTCAGATTAGCTCGATATTTTAAAGAAAATCCATCGTCTAGCAGTTTAGACGGGATTCCAGACGTGTTGGTGTCTAGAGCCGACGCGGATTCGGCTATCGATTCCCTGGTCGACTATCTCCAGACCGCCGTCAGAGAGACCTCGAAAGAGGTGCAAGCGGCGAACGATCGCCGTTTTATACTCCCTGACGACGTGAGAGCGTTGATCACGGAAAAGAACGCCGCGACTCGAGCTCACGACGCCTACCCGTCTGTAGAGGCTCGCGATCGATTACGTTCGTTACGTAAAACAGTTAAAACTCGTATCTCTGAGATTCGGGGCGACAGGTGGGACAGGCTTCTGGAGGATCTCCGGCCGTCTCATCTGTCGTACTGGAGACTCACGCGCACTCTAAAGTCAGATCTCACCACTCCGATGCCTCCTCTCGATAGAGGCCCCGGGTTGCCTCCCGCGTTCGACAGTATAGACAAAGCGGAATGTCTAGCCGCGAGTTTAGAGAAACAGTGTTCGCCAAACACTGATAACACTGACCCTGTCCATATCGGATCGATCGAGTCGGCGGTAGAGCATGTACTCGCGTCTCCACCCGCGGATACCCTAACCTCGATAACTTTCGATGAAGTTTCAGCCGCCATCAAGCGTCTCAAGCTTAGGAAGTCCCCAGGTCCCGATGGGATCAGGAACGAGGTGTTGAGACTCCTTCCTGACCGCATCATAGCTCTATTGGTCTGCATCTTCAATGTGGCCATGTCCCAGGGCTATTTTCCAGCCGTCTGGAAAAAAGCCGTAGTGATAGGTATTCACAAGTCCGGCAAAAAAGCTACGCTTCCTGCTAGCTATCGCCCTATCAGTTTACTAGATACGTTAGGTAAACTTTACGAGCGGCTCCTTCTGAACCGTCTCCAGGCTTCGTTTACAGAATTAAAATTAATACCGCCCGAACAGTTCGGTTTTCGCGCCGAACATTCATGTACAAATCAAGTACACCGCCTCACGGAGTACATTCTTTCTAATTTTAATGCCGATCCGAATCGCGATCCGAACCCGAAAAAGAAAAACCCGAAACGCACAATAGCAGTCTTCTTTGACGTCGCCAAGGCCTTCGATAAGGTCTGGCACGAAGGGCTCGTACACAAATTATGTCAGTCTCGTATACCCGATAGGTTAGTTCATATCATTCGCGATTTTCTCACTGATAGGACTTTCCGTTATAGAGTAGACGACGAACTGTCGTCATCACATCCGATACGCTCAGGCGTGCCACAAGGCTCCATACTCGCGCCCTCCCTTTTCAATCTGTTCATCAGTGACCTACCTCGGCTCCCGGGAGTAGAGGTAGGTTGTTATGCTGATGACACAGTCATCTACGCTTCTGGCTGGCGGCTGGATAAACTTAGGAATCTCATCGAAGAAACCGTTAGCACACTCGGTGATTGGTTTCTTCGATGGAGAATAGAGGTAAATCCCGATAAGAGTGCCGCGATACTCTTCGATCCGAAACAACGCGTTAACAAATTGCAGCCCGTCAGGCTATATGACACCGACATACCTTGGACCGACGAGGTCAAGTATCTCGGTGTTACATTAGATAAACACTTAAATTTCGCGTCACACATAGATAGAGTGCGAAACAAAGCCGCTATGGTCTTGGGTCGCCTCCACCCGTTGCTCTGTCATAAGAGTAAGATGTCCCTCAGACACAAGCTCACCTTGTATAAAACATGTATCCGACCGGTCATGACATATAGTTGTCCCGTTTTTGCACATGCACCGAAACCTACTCTATATAAATTACAAATTCTACAAAACCGCGTTTTACGTAAAGTGACCGGTGCCCCATGGTACGTCCGGAGAGTCGATCTCCATAGGGACCTAGAGATACCTTCTATCTGGGCGTACATAAAATCACTCACTAGTAGTTATTTCGAAAAAGCCGTGAATCATCCCAGTCCGTTAGTGGTATCCGCCGCGACATACGAAACCGTACCCAACGCCGCGCGTTATAAAAGACGTCCGCGACATATTTTTACCGATCCTCCCGATGAAATAACGGCAGCGAACGATCAGTACCAGCCTGTCTCTCCAAATAGAGCGTGTTCACGCCCACGCCCGCGTAACCTCAGATCACGCCGCCGTGGTCTGAGTGTAAACTTCGCTCCCGCACACCAGACTAGGCCCCCCTCGGCAGCGGCTCAAGCCTAGGTCCGTTCCCTCGGCGTGGAGCCCTTGAGTGCGCTGCTCGCGCGATACAGTGACACAAATTTACATCACTGCAACAACACTACACATATCACCTCCACACACGTGCACGCATACACGCTTACACAAAAAAGTGGAAGGGTTTACTTTTTTTTTCCCTTTTCGAACTGAAATAGTTCAGAAATTTTCCGATACAGAATACACGTAAGAGTTGTTGAGATATGTATGCTTGGTACACATATATGCTTCAACAACTCATATATGTATTAATAGTGTAGCTTAACTTAGGTTAGCTCAGTTAGGTCGCGTATTGCATCGAACAGGCAACAGCCAAGCCGAGGTGTGCCGTGCACCCTTGAGCTGGTTGCCCAAACAAAAATCGGCTGAGTGCCTTAAGCGCTCGCCTTAGTAGTCCGGTGAAGCTGTTAAGACCTTGCTAGGTCAATAGCGTAGTCAGTTCGAAAAAAAAAAAAAAAAAAAAAAAGTTACCGATGAATGCAACATGCTCGTGGCGTATTGCGCTTGCGCCAAACTAACAACGTGTAGTATAGCGTCCTGTGTACATGTAATATTGATATTTTGTACCGAGCTTGTGCATTCCATCATATTTTTGATTAATCAATAAACTGTATAAAAATGTATATAATTATTCCTCCGAGTGCGAATAGATGTGAAAACCAATGTAATGTTAATAATTTCATTTGCAAATTATGAAATAACTAGCGGATTCGGCAGACGTTGTCTCGCCCTGATTATAAAAAAAATCCTTGAAAAATTATATACCAAAACCTTCCTCATGAATCACTTTATACGCTGGTGAAAACCGCATGAAAATCCGTTCAGTAGTTTTTGAGTTTATCGCGAACAGACAGACAGACGCGGTAAGGGACTTTGTTTTATACTATGTAATGATGATGATAAATAATTCAGATTATAATTGAAGTCAAAATTCAAAAAAGTACGCAGTTATTTCTTTGTTTTGAGTTTTCACTTCTACGACAGAAGTGTCCTTATGTCCTTAAGTCCTTATGAACTTCTATGTTATGGACGCTATTTTTTATCAGAGTTGCTGGTACGTCTACAATTTTGTTCTTGTTTTACCGGATTTTACCAACTTTTAACAAATAATTGTGTGTCGTCTTTTACGGTATTATTACAAAAAAGTTAAATACGTATTGAATACTTGCTTTAGAAAGGTTTCGGATTAAATGCACCGCGGTCGCTGAATGTTCGCCATCTTGCTTTTTGTCTCGCTTTGGTTACGTTAGGTTAGACTTGCGAAAAAGGATAACGCGAACTTGCCTCGGGCGAGCGCGGTGCATTTAATTCGAAACCTTTTTAAAGCAAGTATTCAATACGTATTTACCTTTTTTGTAATAACACCGTTATAGTTTTAATTGTAATTTTATAATTACTCCCTTAAAGTTGCCTTTGTTGAGTTTTTGGCGAGATAGTCTGTCATGGCTTTTATATTTTATTCATAATCTTGTGTTATTTTGTAATATTGAAAGCATTTTACGTGAGTACTTCGGTTATTGTGCGTAAGTGAAGTGGATGTATGAAAAATGTATGGAAAGTAATGCCATGGAGCATGAATTGTGAGATGCTACAAAAACACCCTCGATAGTTCTAACAAGGATGCCACGATCTTGTTAGAACATTAAAATGACCACAAGACACTTGTAATATTATTACCTACACCACCATGGCAGTAAGAAACTGAAAGATTGATTGCCAAAAATAAAAAAGGTGTGTGTGCGATTCACACACGATAGAAGTGAAACTTCGGTAAATCGACAAAAGAATGAGATCAATATATATAACAAGGGTAGGATAATTACAAAGCTTATTTGTTTAAAATGAAAGTATTTTGATTAATTTTAAAAGATATTTTATATTGTATTTAACATATGTTACAGTGTACAGTAGTTATTAGCTCACGTACTTTTCACATATACTAACACACGTTAAATGCTCAAATACAAGCAAGTATTAAACAGTGTGCAATATACATACACACCGACATTTGCTCTCTCGCTCTGGCTCACTAATCACAGGCGACTATGCTTAGAAGACGGGAGTGGGAATGCTACGAAGCATGGCACAAAGAGGAGAGACCGATAATATAAAATAGTATGTATATTTCTGTCTCATCCTACACATTTTTGTATTTGTGTCTCTTACCTGTCGTTTTTTCCGTTGCATCCGGTTTGAAATCACAACGATTCTAAAGAAGTTTCACTTCAATAAAAGTTGCCTCTGTTACATTTTATAATTATTACTTACGTCTCTCCGGAAAAGAGTATATGTAAGGCTCTGCAGTCATCTACCCACTAATAAAGGTGCCATCGAAATCAGTTCAAACATTTACGTTACTTAAATTTAGTAGATGTTGCGATAATACGCTAAATCTAGAATACAAAGGTTCGAATACAAGAATGTTTTCGTCGCAAAGCTTCAGTGCGTCGCGTCGCAATGTTCCGGTCTGTGGGGTGTGGTTAATAACACGCTCTGTCACAAAAAGCTATACAACTCGGTCCCCCTTAAAGTACCTTTTCTTTTTCTTAACTGTGCAGTAACATTTGCCAGTGTCAGTTTTTTATCCTCATAAAAGTATTATCCGATACGGAACTAAGATGTACGTTTTTAAACCATTATTCCATTTAAATAAACTCAAGATTTGACTAAAATATACCAAATTAAATTATTTGAGAAAATAAAGAAACTTGGAATGTAGGTTTTATACTATGCTTTTAAATTTATTCATAACTAGCTTTTGCTCGCGACTTCGCTCGCGTTGATTTATGTTCTTTTCTGTACCCTGACAACGTGTATGCAATATTTCACGATATCGGTTGAGTAGTTAAAGCGTGAAAGAGTAACAAACAAACAAACTCATTTTCGCATATATAATATTAGTAACAACCAGAATGTTTATAGTAAAGTGAGGAAAAAGTAAAACAATATATAGGGTGAGATGATGTAACATCAAGATACAATGACCAATTATATTGACATCATCAAGTGTTCTAATAAATTGGTGGCCTCCTTGTCAGCACTTTTCGGGGAATTTTAGTGATATCTAGGAACTTATGTTCTTCTGTTATTAATTCTAATACTAATATATCTTACACAGTCTAAAATAACATAACATTATAAACTTATAAGACTAGATTTAAAATAAAAATATAGAGATAAACTACTCCATAGATTTCATGAGGTAGTTAGTCCGGTGAAGGCAAGGCTATTATAGGGTGGATCAATATGTGAACGATTGTGACGTCTGGAAATGACGCCCTCTCTGTGCATCCACTAAAAGGATAAACCAGATCGAGTTTCTTGCCGGTTCTTCTCGATGACTGGGTTGTTTTCCGAACCGGTGGTAACTTTGACGTTCATAAGCGCCTTCTCAGGGCCTAAATTGAATAAAGGATATTTTGATTTGGATTTGGAAGCTGTGAAAGCACAAAGAGTAATAGAGTCCACAGTTAAAAAAAAAATTCAACAGGTTTCCTTTTGTTTTACTTCTAGACAATATATTGTTAATTACAGTTCTAAGAAACTAAGATTTTCATAAACACTACGCGTTATGCGATGTCCGTTTTCTTGCCGTGGAGAAATGGGGTACGCGGTGTGGTGTTTACGTTTTCCTCTTTGTACATGATATAAATCAATAAGATAACATACGACGCAGATGAAGCTGCAGGTAGCAACTACTAGAAAATAAAATACAGGACTGAGACAGATTTAAAATACTTATTTCTTTATTTACAATTCTGGATAATGCAGTAGTCAACAGTCCGTTGAATACTATAATGAGTTCATGCTCATTGCATACAAGACTGAAAACCTAAAATGCTTTATCGCTTCGATACAATTTACACTATTAATAATTATTAAAAGTTAAATTATGTAACATCGAATAATGATAAACGTTGGACAAAGAAAAAAAAACAAGAATAAATGAAAAATATAAAAAGACGGCTAAAAATTCTTTCAAAAACTACTCTTAACATATATGTATGTATAATTTGTGTCATGGTATAAGCAATGACCAGCTATTGAGTTTTGCATAATAATAGACCACCATTTTATATAGACCATTTTAAGATACAAAAGACTGCTTATTTTGTTCACTTTACTGTACGTGACATGTGCAATATGTCTCGGATATTAAAGGAGCGAGGGATTTGACGATATAAACTTCAGCCCTTTATTGGACGCAGTAAAGCGTGATCGGGCTTGAAAGACGTATTGGAATTAATTTCTATGGGGAATTTATGAGTTTTTTGTAGTAAAACTTCGTAAAGCGTGTTTAGCGGTATTTTTGGCAGGAGATAAATTTATAATTTCGCATCATGACACGCTAGTAAGAGTGACGGATCGTATTACGCTTGCGCGGTTTGTGTCACACAAGCGACGCGTAATATAGGGTTTGTTCTTTTTCGAACTGACTACGCTATTGACCTAGCAAGGTCTTAACAGCTTCACCAGACTACTAAGGCGAGCGATCAGCCGATTTTATTTGACAACTAGCTGAAGGGTGCACGGCACACCTCGGCTTGGGCTGTTGTCTGATACCTGCAATTCGCGACCTATCTGAGCTAACCTAAGATAAGCTACATATTCATACTTATATGAATTATTGAAACATATATGTGTACCAAGCATACATACCTCAACAACTCTTATATGTATTTTATGTCGGATAATTTATTGGGGCCTGTGTACATCTTATATCGATATTTTGTATTGAGATTTTGCAGCATATCATATGTTTGATGAATTAATGAAGTGTATAAAAATGTATACAATTATTATTGTTCGGAGTACCAATAGACGTAAAAACTAGTGTAATAATAATAATTTCAGTTTACAAATTAAGAAATTTAAACAATTCTAGTGTGAATTATTTATTAAAAATTAAAAACAGTTACTTTATTTTATTGAGTTTTCACTTCTATCGGCAGTCCTTATGACTGCCTCGATTTTTTTTAACTGTAATTAGCCGACAAGCATATATGATTGATGAAAAATGGTAAATGTAGTCCATATTTATATACATTGAACCAGAAAAGGACTGCGATAAGGCCAGCCATAATAAATTCATATTCTTCAGGAGGATCATCGTATATGAATGTACCAGTGCATATTCCGAACCACACCCTTCGAGCTTGAATACAACAGTCCAAGAGGACTGCTGTTTTGAGTTATAAGTCTTTAAAATAAATATTATATTAAAAATAATTGATCACATAGAATAAATGAATAATGGGATGAATCCAATTAAATCTCTATCAATTGAATACATTTGTGTAGTCTATTAAGTTTACTAGTTCTGTTTTAGTTAAAATTCTTCAATAGAAACAAGAGCTCAAGCGAAAACCTAAAAAACACCGTGAGATGACACGATAGTGATTTGAAATCATATTATGCATAAAAAGATGCATGATTTAGTTTATATAAAAGCAAGTAAAACATTTTCTATCTTTTTATATGTTTCTATATATTAATAACTAGCCCCTGCCCGCGACTTCGTCCGCGTAGTAATAGTTACTACTCTGGGTTAACGCTGACACGCGGCAGAAACTCTCAAAAAGAAAAAAACATCTCGATTTTGAAACATTTTTCATCTGTGCTCCGCTCCTATTGGCCTTAGCGTGACGATATATAGCCTATAACCATTCTCGATGAATGAGCTATATAACACTGAAAGAATTATTAAAACCAGTAGTTCCTGAGATTACTCCCTACAACGCCACAACGGCACAAACTTTACCTCTTTATAATATTATTATTATTATTAGAATAGATAGTATAGATAATCAACGTGAAGTATATAAAAAAAAAGTGTTATACCCATGTTATATTGGACTGCTATAGAGATTTTCTATGATCATCTTACTCAAAAACAATAAAAACATGGGCAAATTTCATTCATTTTGTTAATAGAATACAAATTTAAATCTTTAAATAATAAGAATAAGTAACAATACAGCTTCTAACTAATTGTAAACGCACACGCATAAACAATAAAATTACACGACATATAGATATCATTGTATGTAGTTAATAATTATAATTTCGTAAGTCGTGAGTTCAAATAAATATCGTCTAAAATTAACTACAAACGTTATAGAAAAGTTTTCGCAATACGTCGCGTGGACAGCCCGAAATTACTGAAATTAGGTCACCGTATACTATTCTATGACTATTACGGTCAAATCGTCAAACTATTCAATTTCATTCGATGGATATCATCAGAGGCCATGAAAAATTCAAAAACAACAGTTTACTCGCGGAAAATCCGTTAAACTTGGCGAAAACAACAGGTGCAAACTGTCTTACCTGTAAATGTATGGGAACTTTCTTCACTGGTGCGTTCGTCATTTTTAAAAGTCCAATCACAATGCACTAACACTTTATTTATAAATTTGGTGTAGGCGTTCGCGAGGTTGTGATTATTGTGGGGATTTCGTTCCGTTGTCTACCCGCTCACGAATATACGCTATCGACGAATGCCCAGCGGTATATTTTCATTGAATTACTACGATCCCCTCCATAGCGCATGCGTAAAAACCGCCCTTCGTCCTAATTGGCCGATTGTATTTGTCAAGCTTATTGACCAAGTTCTGTAATAGTTCGCTCTAAAGTGTATAGATGGCAGTAGCTTAAACATTAAATTAGTAAAAAAAGTATATGAAACAATGTTTATACATGTAATAACTTTAAAAAAATATTATGTTTCGGTTCAAATAATATTATATTTAAGTATTATATGTTATAATAACGGGTTAATCAACTGATGTTTCGGACATCTCGATTGTTTTACAAAAGAGTTCAGTAAGTTGCTAATAGGTGTCGCTAAACATAAATTTCGGAATGCGATCATTACATGAAGTAATACGGAGACCAGCGACAACCACCAAAACACTCAATCGAAATATGCCTCGGGCGATGATATTTCGCGCGTGAATAATTCGCGTTTGTGAAAAAAGGGACGTGTATTTAACAAATGGAAGATCACTGTGAAGTGAAGTGTTAGTTCAAAGAATAACCCACCGATGCCCACATTACACCTGAAGCCAGGAGTGACGGTGAATATTTTCCATTCTTCTGATATACCCAACATATTTTATTAATAAACGTTTTGTCGTATAAATAGCGATGAATTCTTGTTTAGAATTAAATCTATTACGCAGATAGTAAGAGTATAAATTTCGGAAGGGGAAGTAAATTAGATACAAGAATTATTACGTTGGCGAAAATCAATTACATTCTGGCAAAATGAACGTCTAAGAAGAAGAGATTTTCAAAGTATTGTACCAATATATGTTGTTTTTTTTATTTGATATAAGAAACTATATACATGTTACTATATTATATTCTGAATATTTTACCTCCGTTTAGTTGTTTTTTTATGATTTTATTTTAATAAAAAAAAATGCTAAATATTATCAACAAACCAACAATATGTCAGACAATGATACGTATTATATTTTTTTTATTTAACTTCGGCGATTACTCTTATCAAAAAATCCCGAACCATTTACTTAATATATTTTAGACATATCTTTATGTAGAAAAATTATGGTTGTCAGATATTTAATTTAAAATCCAAATAATATATAATGAAAACTGATGTTACTGAAATCTGACCATTTTGTATTCTACTTTGCTTTATTTAGGGTTCACTTGTACATCTTAAAATAATTTTGGACACCAATAATTTGTAAATTACTAAAAGAAAAAACAAGGAACGTAGTAAGAACGATCTCTAGACTCTATTATGCTTTCAAGATAAGTGTTTGACTAAATCTTAGTTACGTTTTCTTTAAAATCTCACCCAACAAATTATTATTAAGCCCTATATTGTTCGATACTGATGGCATTTAACGTAATATGGTTTGTTTGTTGCGCAAAAGTGTTGAGGATATCAAATAAATTCTGAAATTTAGAAAATTCTGACAAGGTGGCCAATAATTTATTAGAACATTTGAACGACGACGAAAAGATACGACATTGATTTCCTAACACAAAAATATTATAGTAGCAATCATTTTTGATAAAAAGTATTTATTACAAAAATAAATAAAATAAATAAATAAAATTACAATGGCGTATCAAAGTTAACAGAATAAAAATAAATTTTAAAGAATATATAATTTTTAACATTCTTTTACTGTTACAAAATCCTTTAAATGACACTAGATTTTTCTAAAAACAAATACTAAAAGATTGTATTGTCACCGCAAAGTCAATATATGTGGAGAAACGGCAGTGGTGTACAAGGGTTTCAAAGTTTATTCCTTACTTCATATCATTTCTATATATATATTACAATTCCCTGTACGAATTCGTCGTACCGTTTAGGTAAATTATTACGATTTAGTGTTACCGTTGGTCGGCCAGTGATCGAAATTCGACCATAAATCCTTATAAAAAAGTTTCATCATTATTGCATTTTATTTTGACAATCCTTGCATATATTAATAAGTTATTATTCTTTATTTTTTAATAATAGGTCTTTACCTATGAAATTGCCGCTCTGCAGTACTGGCCATTTCAAATCAAAATATTTTTTGTTTGGCTAAGAATTCTAATTTCAAATTAATTTTATTTTAAAAACATGGAATTCTTTTTCCAAAAGTAGTCATTTTTTTATTGATTAGTGTTACATTTTCTTCGCATTTCAATCTTTTTTGTCATCATGGATACGTTAAAAATTCGAGTAATTATGGAATATGAGTACCGTCGTGGCAGCAACGCGGCACAAGCGGCACGCAACATCAACGACGTTTACGGAGCTAACACTACAAACCAACGCACCACCTGTTATTGATTTGCTCGCTTCCGTTCTGAGAATTTCGACCTGAAAAATGAACCTCGCAGTCGTCCGAAGACTTTGGTCGACAATGACGAATTAAAGGCGATTGTGGAAGCTGATGATACACAATCTACGGCTGAATTAGCAGCAGCTTTCGACGTTAGCGCCAAAACAATATTGGTCCATTTGCGTCAAATTGGCAAGGTAAAAAAGCTTGAAAAAATGGGTGCCCCACGAACTCAATGATCGCCAGCGTGAAGTACGCGTCGAGACGTGCCTTGCACTGCTCAACAGATACACAAATGAAGGAATTTTGAACCACATTGTTACCTGCGATGAAAAATGGATTCTGTTTGATAATCGCGAGCGCTCAGCAAGTTGGTTAGATCCTGGTTCAGCACCTAAACAATGCCCTAAACGAAAACTTACCCCTAGAAAAGTAATGGTCACTATTTGGTGTTCTAGCGCCGGTGTGATTCATCACAGCTTCTTACCAAACGGGGTGAGCATTACTGCAGATGTGTACTGTGAAGAAATGAACACAATGATGGAGAAGCTGGCACATCTCCAACCAGCATTGGTCAATCGCTCGTCTCCGCTGCTCCTGCACGACAACGCGCGACCTCATACTGCACAGCAGACGGTCTCCAAGTTGCAAGAACTGGGGTTGGAAGTTCTCTGTCATCCGCCCTACTCACCAGACCTTGCGCCTACAAACTACTACTTTTTCCAGAATTTGGATAACTCCTTGGCGGGAAAAAATTCAATACCCGAGAGGCAGTACAAAATGCCTTTGAAGAATTTGTTGCCTCCCGTCCAGATGATTTCTTTAAGAAGGGCATCAATAAACTGCCACTGCGTTGACAAAGATGCATTAATTGCATGGGTGATTACTTCGATTATTACAAATAAAAAATACATGAAAAAAATTCGTTTAAATTTAATTTAATTCGTTTAAATAGTCCTTCGCAAAGAGCCCTATGGCCTTGCGTTAAGTCTCTGATAGGTTGATGATGATGAATGAATGAATGAATTCTTTATTGCACTTTTGATTTGTACACTGGCGAGCTTAATGCCATGTGGCATTTTCTTCCAGCTAACCAGCGGTATTGATTAATCAAAAACTTTTGTAGGTAGTGCCTATATAAACAAAACAGCAGAAAATGGATAAATAAATATATACATGTATACAATATTATAATAAAATAAATACATATATAAAATAATTATACATACATACATAATTACTTACATACATGCGTACAAATATATAACAATGACAAAGATAGTAATAAAAATGTATACACACAGCAAAAGTTAATTATAAACACAAACTGAAAAATCACGAAAATTCTGCCTCCTTTTTTTCCGAATAAATAGTGGTGTAATTGAATTTTAAACTTATTGATAGTTTGTTGATAGATATGATATGATATATATGCGAACACATATATATCATATCGATATGATATATACATATTTGTGATATGTATGCGAACGTAGGACAAGTGAAACGACACGTAGCTAAGAGCACAATCAGTATATTTGACAAGCGATATTACTTAAATAGGCGTGGATGCAACCACCCACATATTATTAAGACAACAGATTGTTTCCAATTTTTTTATTAATTAACACTAAAGTGCATCATTAGTTACAATCCACGTTAAACCTTTTGACCGTTTTAAATATAGTTGCGCAGAACACAAATTTAGGAATATAACTTATTATATTTTACGTATAACATCGAGAGAAGGATATACAAATAACAATTTAAGATTAACATTTTAAGTTTGTATTAAATTCTCTCTATATTAAGCGTACTTATCGAACTTGAGGCTATTTTTAGAGTGTGGTCAAAAAAATTAATAAAGGACTTTTTAAACAAAAAATAAAGAAAATTGGTTGACAAGCACAGGAAAAAATGGCAGTGAGCTGTTTTATCTTTTACCTTTTTATATATACACTAGCCTCTGCCCGCGACTTCGTCTGCGTGGAATAGTTACTTTGAGCTAAAGCTAACACGCAGCGGAAGCTCTCAAGAGAAAAAAAGCCCGATTTTGAAACATTATTTAATACTGCTCCGTTTCTAACGGTCTTACCGTGATGATATATAACCTGTAACCTTCCTCGACAAATAGGCTATACAACACTGAAAGAATTTTTCAAATCGGACCAGTAGTTCCCGCGATTACCCCCTAACAACATCACAAACTTTACCTCTTTATAATATTACTAGCGGGCCCGGCAGACGTTGTCCCGCCCTAATTATAAAAAAAATCCTGGACAAATTATATACAAAAACGTTCCTCGTGAATCACTTTATCCACTGGTGAAAACCGCATAAAGATCCGTACAGTAGTTTTTGAGTTTATCGCGAACAGACAGACAGACAGACGCGGTATGGGACTTTGTTTTATACTATGTAATGAAGTATTATGTAATGAAGAATAGATTTAGCGTTAACCAAATATATGCAGAGCGTCCAAAAAGATTAACGAGGACTCCTCCATGCTTCCATGACTAAATGATAAACTGTAAATATCAAAGCTGAAAAATATTCATAATTTTTTAATTATCTTCATTTTAGTAAGTTTCTTAAATGTGCCTCACTCGAATCATACAATAGAGTATTTGTCTCAACTCTCAAATAATACGTGATACGGCTGGCGAGGCAAGGATTCAAGTAAGTCCCTATTAGGGGTCCAATTACATTAAAATTATAGTGTTTTTGTTTCATAGAATCATTTTCATCATATTAAGAATACCCCTAATCTTATGCGACTTATATGGTATTGTTACCTCTCACAGATTACAAACTTTGGATCTGTAGACTGATTTGGAGAATAATGGCGTCGACGAGTTTTTGGCGGCATCTTACGTCTGTCATGTTTTGTTTGCGGATTTCGGTGGTCGGTTATTTATTTTTAGGTGTAATATAAATGCGTTAACAATAATACAAAATTTTAAATACAGTAAAAGCTCTTTATTCGCCGAGTATGTGTTCCGTAAATATGCCGCGAATATAATATAATATATAACAATATATATATATATATATATATATTGTTATATATTATATTATATTCGCGGCATATTTACTATATACTATATATATATATAGTATATATATATACTACAAAAACAAGCAGCCATACACACATGCACAATAATAAGTAAAGTTTTAGGAGACACCGTGTTCATAAATTCAAGAGAATCCAAATCTCCTCTTCCCTGAAGGATTCAGGGCGGGAGTTAGGAACTAAACCGAGTCAAGAACACGAGAGTAAACAATTTGTCAAAAATTATATAATAATAATATAATATGGAATGGTAATTTATATGGGATTATAGGAGACACGTCCCTAGGACAAAATAAAAAAATACATAAAACAACCAATTCAATTTAAGTTTTTGACCATTGATCCATAATGACGACACTACTTCCATTTTTTCTATCCCTAAACAATTTTCGCTGTCAGTGAAGCTGAAGCTACAGACGACTTTTTTATCGATCGTACAGTTGATTCGTTGACATTGAATTAGAGTGATACACATGCAAATGACTCCTAGGCGTAAATGATCAAACATTGCTATATTCACTTTAAGCGGTAACACTGATTTTTTTCGCATCGAAACTTGTTTTTCAATTTTTTTAATCGCCATTATAAATTAGGAAGACGGCGGTAGAGACGTGTTACTCGATCACAATTTTTGTAATGAATGAAATGATAAAATATACAAAGCGGTTCTTACCGAAAGACGGAACGTCTAATATGTGGCAGCAATTAACAGTATAGTTTATGCTTTGAGGAATAAGGTTGCTTTACTTAAACATTCTCAAAAACACAGCCCGCGGCGAAGGCGGCTTATGTCAAAAGAAAAGCCAAACCAATACAGCGGCGATATCATTTAACAACATATTTTAGTCATAGTTGTAATAAGGTCTATTTTTTTTTGTTAGATCATTTGACGACGCATTTACAAAGGATACTGAATTCTTTTTAAATAGATATGTATGTACCGATGTACCGATTACATCCGCGTATAAAAAAATCTTTATCCGCGAATAGCGAAAATGCGAATGAAGGAAACGCGAATAAGAAGCTTTTACTGTATAGAAAACGGGTGACACCATCTGGAGCAACTACTATCTTCTGTATAGAAATAATATCATACAATAAATATTACAAAACAAAATCGCATTCTGTGTGTTTGTTTCTTCACGCCCACGCCCGCGTAACCACAGATCACGCCGCGATCACGTGTAAGAAGTCACGGGCAGAAGCTATTAACTAATTATATTATCTATAGTAATATTATAAAGAGGTAATATTTGTGAGGTTGTAGGGGGTACTATGTGGGGAGTCGGAGAAAACATGGTCGAACGAAAACGTTTCTTACGAACGCTGCCTTAACAATGCGAGATATATGATTGAGTTCTAGAGAAAAGTTGTAGCTTGATAATGCCTATTACGCCCAACGAAGTGGGCACTGGTCAGCTATATTATATATATTTATTAAAAAGATAAACCAGATCGAGTTTCTTGCCGGTTCTTCTCGATCACTGGGTTGTTTTCCGAATCGGTGGTAGTTTTGACGTTCATAAGTGCCTTCTTAGGGCCTAAATTGAATAAAATGTTTTTGATTTGATGCTACGAACGGGTTGTAGGCTTATTTTAAAAAAAATCTCACATACCATCTGGATATATGTTTGAGTGAGTCCCTTGATAGTTTGGATTTACAATTGGAAACGGTAGGTGTGGCTGCAATAAGGTTTATTAAAATTTTTCGTGTTTAAAAATACAATTGAAACCGGTGATAACCGATTTGATGGAGACGAAGTTGCACGGGTCAGCTAGTTGTAACATACAATAAGTCGTACGCAAAGATTGTCATCGTGACATGACTGGCGTTTAATAATAAGATGAAATTTGAGTTCTAGCATTATCTAGGAAATAAATACATATTCCAAAAAGAGAGTTCCGCACTAGGACAAGATTTGTGTTGCTGTAGGTCATAACACATTCTACATAGCTTTTCTCTTCGATTATGGTCATCGTATGGTATAGGGAAGGCCTCCCTCGTTAAGCATATGTGTTGTTTAGAATCAGAAGTGGTCAACTCCACTTTGCAATCTTCTAAGTCTCATAACTTTAAACTATTGTACTTTGTATTTGTTGTACTTTGTATTGCATACATTTTTATTTTTTTAGTTTTCGATACTAATTGTATTAAAACTCTACGATACCTAAATGTTTCATAGTCTCTGCAATAAGCTCGAAATGGAAAATTGGCTATACCCATAAAAATTGCAAAGTGGAGTTGACCACTTCTGATTCTAAACGACACATATGCTTAAACCGAATACTAACCGACTAAAACCCAGAAATTCAACTGAAGGTGTTATTGTAAAACGCAAAAAAAAAATTCAAACTGAAATCAGAAATAAATAATAGTTTAAAAAAACTAAAAAAACACGCTTTCATAAAAAATTCAAGTAATAAACAGAAAATAAAATTTAATAAATTTGGATTAAGAACAGTGACGCATCGCATGTTAATATCAGCACCTCCAGATATCAGTATTTTTATCATTTTTTTGTCACTTTTTACAAAAATATACGTTTATTTCTAATTTACACTATTCTTAATCCAAATTTATTAAATTTTATTTTCTGTTTTTTAGTTGGATTTTTTATGAAAGCGTGTTTTTTTAGTTTTTTTAAACTATTATTTATTTTTCATTTTTTAGTTAAATTTTTTTAACTTTTTTTTTTCGGATTATTGCATTGTCATCGACCTTTGACAGGTGTGCAAAGTTTGAATTAAATCTGATCGTTCAAAGTAGGACAAAATCGAGCTCAAAGGGGTCGGTTACATACATACATACAGTTGAAGCTAATAAAAGCGTGATAAAAAAAGGTTTTTTTCTTGGTGTCCTATGACAAAATTCAGGAAAAATAAATGATGGCAATACTGCCTACACTGCATTGTCTGATTCAAACTCCAAAATTTCTGTACATATTTTGGGGATTCAGGAATGGCTGGTCGAGGATCTACACACCGTTCTTGTGACTTTATAAGTGGATGGGAAATTGATTCTAAAAAAATAAAGTTTTTTTGTTATAATATCGCTGCTAGGTACGTACAAAATTATAACAGGTACTGCATATTAGTCACATTAGATAAAAGACTGATGTACGGTGCAAATGTAATCAAATCTATTTCGTTGCTAATCGGTATGCTGTGTGTACAAGCTGGTGAGTCAAAAAACAAGTTGTGACGTTATGACCAAGAGCATCACACAATAAAATTATACCATAAAACTATAGTGCTTCACTTGTTTTACAGAGCGTTAGTATCTGCAAATTATTACGATTATCACTTATATAAACCATTAGTACTGGCAGCCGACAAAAGAAAACCAAACGTTGTGTTCTCCCTGAAGAAGTCCTATCACTTTTAAAACCCTCAACGAAAGAATTCGTAGCCTATGGTCAGGTATAAGAAAATTTGACTAATAAGGAAGAAAAAGGAACCACTTTTATTGTCAACATAAGAAATTTTAACTTTGATGACGATGATTGAGAAAATAAAGTTTTAACTTATACTTTTACAAGTTGACAGCCCTATTTACATAGAAATATTTAAAATCCTTAGAAACGCTTTATCTCCTATGCCGAACGATTGTCGTTTGTGACATTTTAAATTATAGTTAACCATATTATTACACATATTTCCAACAAAAATAAGTGTGTGTGTACTTATTTACACGCGTTAGAAGTTATACTTCTTTGGCGTAACAAGATAAAAATCTTTTCAAAAATTTTATCTTTCGCCTTATTCTTCGTTTGTAGAAAAACGACACTAACAATAGAAAAAAGGTGTCTAATACATTGAAAGTTTTAATACAAAGAAATACAAACAACAAATACAAAGAAACAAAATGTTGACTATAGGTAACTTCAGGGTGTCAGTTTTTCGTGACGGTGTGCGCGCGCATCGTAAAAATTTATTCTCATCATTTTTCCCGAACGCGCCAAAAGAAGTATAACTTCAAAAAGATGTTACAACTCTAACGTATAATTTAAAAAAATGTGATAATGAAAAAAATACTTATATCTCTCGAACTATTGAACCCATAGCCTTCTACTTTCGAATATAAATATAATTTTATTTTCTGTTTTTTAGTTGGATTTTTTATGAAAGCGTGTTTTTTTAGTTTTTTTAAACTATTATTTATTTTTCATTTTTTAGTTAAATTTTTTTAACTTTTTTTTTTCGGATTATTGCATTGTCATCGACCTTTGACAGGTGTGCAAAGTTTGAATTAAATCTGATCGTTCAAAGTAGGACAAAATCGAGCTCAAAGGGGTCGGTTACATACATACATACAGTTGAAGCTAATAAAAGCGTGATAAAAAAAGGTTTTTTTCTTGGTGTCCTATGACAAAATTCAGGAAAAATAAATGATGGCAATACTGCCTACACTGCATTGTCTGATTCAAACTCCAAAATTTCTGTACATATTTTGGGGATTCAGGAATGGCTGGTCGAGGATCTACACACCGTTCTTGTGACTTTATAAGTGGATGGGAAATTGATTCTAAAAAAATAAAGTTTTTTTGTTATAATATCGCTGCTAGGTACGTACAAAATTATAACAGGTACTGCATATTAGTCACATTAGATAAAAGACTGATGTACGGTGCAAATGTAATCAAATCTATTTCGTTGCTAATCGGTATGCTGTGTGTACAAGCTGGTGAGTCAAAAAACAAGTTGTGACGTTATGACCAAGAGCATCACACAATAAAATTATACCATAAAACTATAGTGCTTCACTTGTTTTACAGAGCGTTAGTATCTGCAAATTATTACGATTATCACTTATATAAACCATTAGTACTGGCAGCCGACAAAAGAAAACCAAACGTTGTGTTCTCCCTGAAGAAGTCCTATCACTTTTAAAACCCTCAACGAAAGAATTCGTAGCCTATGGTCAGGTATAAGAAAATTTGACTAATAAGGAAGAAAAAGGAACCACTTTTATTGTCAACATAAGAAATTTTAACTTTGATGACGATGATTGAGAAAATAAAGTTTTAACTTATACTTTTACAAGTTGACAGCCCTATTTACATAGAAATATTTAAAATCCTTAGAAACGCTTTATCTCCTATGCCGAACGATTGTCGTTTGTGACATTTTAAATTATAGTTAACCATATTATTACACATATTTCCAACAAAAATAAGTGTGTGTGTACTTATTTACACGCGTTAGAAGTTATACTTCTTTGGCGTAACAAGATAAAAATCTTTTCAAAAATTTTATCTTTCGCCTTATTCTTCGTTTGTAGAAAAACGACACTAACAATAGAAAAAAGGTGTCTAATACATTGAAAGTTTTAATACAAAGAAATACAAACAACAAATACAAAGAAACAAAATGTTGACTATAGGTAACTTCAGGGTGTCAGTTTTTCGTGACGGTGTGCGCGCGCATCGTAAAAATTTATTCTCATCATTTTTCCCGAACGCGCCAAAAGAAGTATAACTTCAAAAAGATGTTACAACTCTAACGTATAATTTAAAAAAATGTGATAATGAAAAAAATACTTATATCTCTCGAACTATTGAACCCATAGCCTTCTACTTTCGAATATAAATATATGATGTGTTGTTACATTATTTTAAATGATAACGAAACGCACCAGTTTACTATTTTTGGTGTAATAATTAAATTAAAATATTCCTAATGTAATTCACCTCTCAAAAAATAATCATATCTCGAAAACTAAACAAAATTTTGCAGTACTAGCCGACCCGTGCCCACTTCGTTGGGCGGTAATAGGCATTATCAAGCTACAACTTTTCTCTAGAACTCAATCATACATATCTCATAATTAAGGCAGCGTTTGTAAGAAACGTTTTCGTTCAACCATTTTTCTCCGACTCCCCAGATATTACCCCCTACAACCTCACAAACTTTACCTCTTTATAATATTAGTATAGATTATAGATAATATAATTAGTTAATAGCTTCTGCTCGCGACTTCGCACGCGTGGAATAGTTATTTAGGGCAAGACGCAGCGGAAGCTCTCAAAAGGAAAAAATCCCGGATTTTAAAACATTTTTCATTGTTGCACCGCTCCTATTAGTCTTACCGTGATGATATGTAGCCTATGACACTTATAAATAACGTGGCTTTATATTGGTAAAATAATTTTCAAAATCGGTTTAGTAGTTCCTGAGATTACCCCCTACAACGTCACAAACTCACAAACTTTACCTCTTTATAATATTAGTATAGAAGTATAGATATTCAAAACTACATGTGAGTCGAATATATGATTTATGATATTCTTGAAGAGGTTGTATCGTAAACACAGTATTTTGGCAGTGATGCGTGTTCATACAAACAGCCAGACATTTCTAAAATGTATTTTATTACTTACTGGCTGTTCCCGCGAGTCCGTCCGCGTGGAACCTAATATAAAAACAGTGAGTAATAAGATCATCTGAATGTATTAAGTCAATTTACTTACCTATCTACTTTTCTCTCGTACTTAAGTCGCGTCGTCATTAAAATTACTTTTGATAGAGTGGACCGATTTTAATGAAACGAAGACTAAATGTTGTTTGAGGGGATATGCTTTATGATTTACTAACGTATTAAATAAATGTAAAATTGTAAGTAGGTTATTTTCTAGGATATACTTTATAATTTTCTTGGTAAGGTTTTATCGTGAACCCAGTACTTTGGCAGTGATGTGTGTTCATACAAACAGACAGATAGGCAGACAGACATTTCTAAAAATGATTGAAATGTATTTTATAACTTATTCCTAGACACCTGCAACAATTTTTTTCACGAAAATCGAAAAATTGCAGACGCTTTAGATTTACATTCTTACTATATGTATAGAAGATTCCTAGACACCCGCGACATTTTTTTTTTACAGAAATCTAAAAATTACAGACACGTTAGATTTACATTTTTAACCGACTTCGAAAAAGGAGGTTGCTATGTTCGGTTGCATGTATTTTTTTAATGTATGTTAATCGATATTTACGTTAATTGTGAACCGATTTTAATGATTCTTTTTTTATTTAAATTGGTTATACTCAGAGGTGATCCCATATACATTTGAAGAAAATATTCAACCCCTAAGGGGGTGAAATATCGTTTATTTGATTTTCACCCGCTTCGTCTCTATGTATTTTCGTGAAATTGGAACCGATTTCAATAATTTTATTATACCCATTAGAAACCAGGTATATTTATGGATACTTAAAATGGTAAAATAAAATACTTTTACAAAAAAAAAATAACCGCCTTCGATGTGATAAATCAATAAGGCACTAAAAAGCGAAAAATAACTAAATCATAAAAATAACCAAATTAAATAAAAATATTGATATTCGCGCTACCTAATAATATATTTGAAGGCGATGCCAACCTACATTTCAAATTTGTTGCAGGTAATAAAATATGTATACTATACAGATATACATTATGGGACACGAGAGTGGACCCAAACTTTGTATGTAGATGATATGAATTTAGGTTGGCATTGACTTCAAATATATTATTAAGTAGCGCGAATATCAAAATCTTGGAAAACTGCAAATGTTCAGCCGATACCAAAAAAGGGGAACCGTGCCGACCTTTGTAACTATCGACCAATTGCCATAACCTGACTCTTCTGTAAAGTAATGGAGCGCATAGTAAATAAGCAGTTGTTGACATACCTAGAGCTTAATGACATTCTCAGTGATCGCCAATACGGATTCCGACAAAAGCGATCTACTGGTGACCTCCTAGCGTATGCCACCCATTACTGAAGTGAGGCTATCGAGAAACACGGAGAGGCTGTGGCTGTTTCTCTGGATGTCTCGAAGGCATTCGACAAGGTTTGGCACGTTAGCCTCTTAAGTAAGCTCCAAGCATACGTAATACCCGAACGCCTGCGGATTTGGATTTGCGATTTCCTTAGAGAACGGACTACGATTAGTTGTTGATGGCTGTACGTCTGATCCCAAGGCTGTAAATGCCGGAGTTCCTCAGGGATCTGTACTCTCAGCAACCCTATTTCTGCTGCACATTAGTGATCTGCTTATACCCGGTATCTTTGGGTACGCGGATGACAGCACTGTATCTGAGAGATATATATCCAGTCCGAGAGCTAGCTTACCAGAAATCCTTATTGAGAGGGAGGCCATGGTCGAACGTCTGAATAAAAACCTTAGGTTTGTTGCCGATTGGGGTAATTCAAACCTGGTTAAATTTAACGCTGAAAAGACACAGGCGTGTCTCTTCTCTACAAACCGGAGTCCGTTCGACTTGACTCCTACTTTTCACGGTGTTTCCCTGCAAGTGACTAACAACTGCGAGCTTCTTGGGATCCAGCTAACATTGGATCTCAATTTCGGGCGCTCAATCGAACAGAAAGCAAGAACAGCTGCGAGGAAACTTGGGATCCTCTTTAAAGTTAAGCGATATTTCACACCAGAACAGCTTCTTAGCCTGTACCAAGCTCAAGTACGCTCATGTGCGGAATATTGCTGTCACTTATGGGATGGATCAGCCAAATATCAGCTGGCCGCTCTTGACTCCATTGAGCATCGTGCTCGTCGGCTTGTCGATGATGAAGCGCTGTGGGATTCAAGAATGTTCACTTTAGAGCCTCGATGTAAAGTGGCTTGTCTCTCAGTGTTTTATAGGTTACACTTTGGAGAGTGTGCACAGGAATTACATAATATAATTCCACCGTCCCCATTCCATCAGAGGACGACTAGACGCCGTGAAGGTTTCCACCCTTACGTGTTTGATATTCCCGTAATTCATACAAAGCGATTTGCTTCCACATTCATTATACGTACGACTAAGGAGTGGAATTCACTCCCGGCGTCTGTCTTCCCGTCATCTTATAACTTGGCAGTCTTCAAGAGTAGAGTGAACAGGCATCTAGTGGGTAAGCGCGATACATCGTCGGCCTCATCGTCACTTACCATCAGGTAAGATTGTGGCCAAGCGCGTACCAGTTGAACATAAAAAAATAAATAATAATTTAATTTGGGTAATTTAATAATTTAGTTATTTTTCGCTTTTTAGTACCTTATTGATTTATCACATCAAAGGTGGTTAATTTTTTTTTTTTTTATATTTTTATTATATGTATAGATTACAGATAATTGTCTGTGATCAAATTAACATGAAATATTAATTTTTTTTCTATAGTTTACGCCATAAATTATCAATTAAATAATAACGGTTACTTTTTAAACCGAATTTGTAAGTTCTTGTTTTCTACGTACCTTCCAATGCAAAACCATCAAAGACTGGTTTTGCATTGGACTGGAATACCCACATAAGTTTAGTGCGTTACCCTCTTAGGACAAGATCATCATCATCATTAGACTGTAAGAGACCCACTGCAGGGCCATAGGCCTCTTCCCGAAGGAAGGTATGGGCGTAATCACCACGCCAGCCCACGACGTATTGGCAATTTCAAACTCTGAGAAATCCATAGTTCTATGTTTTCCCACATACACAAGAACATTTCTCAGGTTCAGGTTTCCTTCACCGTCAGCCGATAGTGTTACCAATTTAAATTAGTAAATGTACACGTATATCGAAAAATTCGTTGATACGTGCCGGGGTTTGAACCTGCGGACATCGCAATGATATTCCACCGGTGAAACCATTATACCACCACAACTATTATTGTTAGATCATTGAGATTGCTGTCAATATGCATGACTTACAAAGTTTGAGGGCCAGTACGAACCACAATAAGTGGATAAGGAGACATTGCGTCGATGATACGTGTCTGGGCTACTTGCCAAGCGGTTGGCTAGTTTTCTGAAACGGTGACATCTTTAACAGTGTTTTTGTCTGTAACTGGTCTACAAGAGAACAATTGAGTAAAAGTTTCAAAACTATTTTATTGTAACACTAGCTGACCCGTGCCCACTTCGTTGGGCGGTAATAGGCATTATCAAGCTCCAACTTTTCTCTAGAACTCAATCATATATCTCTCAACATTAACGCAGCGTTCGTAAGAAACGTTTTCGTTCGACCATTTTTTCTCCGACTCCCCAGATATTACCCCCTACAACCTCACAAACTTTACCGCTTTATAATATTAGTATAGATAATATAATTAGTTAATAGCTTCTGCCCGCGACTTCGTACGCGTGGAATAGTTATTTTGGGCTAAGACACAGCGGAAGCTCTCAAAAGGAAGCTCCCGATTTTAAAACATTCTTCATTGTTGCTCCGCTCCTGTTGGTCTTAGCGTGATAATATATAACCTATGACACTCACAAATAACGTGGCTTTCTATTGGTAAAAGAATTTTCAAAATCGGTTTAGTAGTTCCTGAGATTACCCCCTACAACGTCACAACGTCACAACGTCACAACGTCACAAACTTTACCTCTTTATAATATTAGTATAGACTAGTATAGATGCATTTGTAGCTCCCGAGTATGTCATCATCTTTGGCAGACTGGTTGAAACGTTTGAATTTTTTGTAAATAGGATATGTCATTGAAACAATTGAACGACCTCGTGTGTATAAATAACATATATGGAGTTAAAATTAAACAGTATATTTTACGCATTCCGAGTCTTATCATTACGCTGTCTAAGTCAGGCTAGATTCCTACAAATTCGTTTAATAATTTTAAACGGTGATGGTCCGGTAGTTGTGTGTTTGAGCATCGCGTCAAGACTCTAGAGCCTAGATACGAACGTTTACTACAAAAAAAAGTATTCTACCATATTTTCGAACGTAATCGTCGCTGCGTAAAGTATTTTAAAATTTGACAACCCTACGGAATTTAGATATCGCGACGGCCACGTAAATGGTCTCAATGTCATATAGTTTTTTTGAAGTAATACTTCTTTTGACGCGTTAGGGAAAAATGATGAGAGTAATTTTTTACGATGCGCGCGCACACCGTCACTAAAAACCGACACCCTGAAGTTAGCTATAGTCAACATTTTGTTTCTTTGTATGTGTTGTTTGTATTTCTTTGTATTAAAACTTTCAATGTATTAAATACCTTTTTTCTATTGTTCGTGTCGTTTTTTCTACAAACGTAGAATAAGGCGAAAGATAAAATTTTTGAAAAGATTTTTATCTTGTTGCACCAAAGAAGTGTAACTTCTAACGCGTGTACATAAGTACACACACAATTTTTTTTTAATTCTTCATAGCTTTTTTAGCGTTTGACCATAATCTCATCTGATGACGATGTGGTTAATGACTGCATACACGTTAAACCTAAAAGGAATTGGCTCTAAAGTGTAGCTGCCGAAACACACCAACAGTTGCTTTGCGACAGATTTTTAACCTAAGGGTGGTGGCTAACCAGGCGGGCTTAGAAAAACCCCACCACCATGCGAACTGCACTGTATTTTTAATTCAAACGCCCTATATATTGAATCATAAGATTCAAACTGTTTTTAATTTTTCAGAATCATGAAATCGAAATATTTTATCCTTGCTACCTCTGTTAGCTACCACAATCGAGAATCGACAATAAACTGTTGGGTGTCTCATCGAAACGAAGCTATTCACGAAGATTCAGCTTGATAGTAGTTATTTTTAGACCAAAGATGTGTACTACTACTTTTGAGCGTAGGATCGGGATAACGTACCACGCGATTTGTAGGACAATATGACTGTTAAATTATATAAATATTAACTAATAAAAAAATTAAAAATCAGCTGGTTAGTAATCATTTTTGATGACGTCATTATCGATACATGTTGGTCCCCTCTTTGATCAAAACATACATTTTGTAGGACAAACATTTTTTCAAATAATTTAGATAATTACCTTGAGATTTAACAAAAAAAAAAATGGACCGTGGATCCTGGACTAACACATTTGATTTAAATTATTATTATATGTATAGATAAAAAAGGTAAATAGATAAGTTCACGTGTTTTTACAAAACATGAGTTCAGTTAGTCTTAAAAATACTCACGGTATTTAATGTTCATATACTGAAAAAAAACGTAAAGGCGTTTTGTTTTAAAACCTTCACCTCTTTGATAAGGCACTTATCATATATTTACATTACGCGCCGTTTGTATCACGCGCTTTATATTTTAACTACGGAAAATCATATCTAGTGAAATGCTGATGAGATAGTAGCATAGAACCCATAGAAACTATATCTAACAACGCTTTTACGATGTAAACCCACGCGATACGAATAAAACACAAGGTTGGAGTGTATTTGATATATATAGCTTTTGAATTGTCATTGAATTTCGAATTATATACAGTGAATAATACTATTCGTCTATGGAACTATGAGAGGGACATTCTTGATCGTTTCTATATCTATATGATTACTGGCTGATTTCCGCCCGCTATGTTGTAAATTTAAAAAATGGGAATGGGTCAATCGAGTCAAAAACATTCATAAAGTCAATCACGTCAAAACCATAGTATCAGCGTAGGGCAGGTACGTAAACAGAAGGGGGGATAGTTGGGATTTACCCCCCCTCCCAAAAACTGACGTTACATAAAATAAAAGGGATTATAACCACAGTGAAGTACGAGTTCACATGGTTGTATCAATGTTTGTCCCCCCCGAACCAAATGTTTGGATATGTGGCTGGCGTAGCACTATAACAATGCCCGTAGTGAGAGGACCTACGTTAGACGTGTTCGTCGCCTTGGAAAGATAGGAAGGGAAAGATAACGAGAGAGAGAAAGAAGTAAAGAAAGAATGAAATAAATAAAGAAAAAAGAAACTTACACAAGCTCATGTGATTAAAGCGCATTAGCTGTTATTGAGCCTCCCATCAATTCGTCAGGTAGAGCCTAAGGTATTTCCTCATAAAACCACAAGTCCTGCTGGTTCGAGTAAAACGCATGCAGAAACAGTTCCTTCCCACCCGGATACATAGTGCGAGAAGAACACCGAGAGGGTTTAGACAGTACAAATCTGGCACACCCACCTATGCTGCCCGGACATAGGCTCGAATCCTTGCAACCCTCCTTTTATAGGTGGTAGAGCCATGCTGAAGCTGTTACTGGTTTTAGCATGAATGGGTCGCCTCGCTCGGGGTACTACCACCCGACCCACAGAAAACCGACGTGAAGTAATAGTGCTTGCATTATTGTATTTCGTTCGGTCAGTGAGAGCGCCGGAAGACCACCTCCCCTCTCCTAACCCCTCCCCCAAACAAAGGATGGCAACGTACTTGCGAATGCCCTGGTGTTACAAGTGTCTATGGATGGTGGTGATCACTTAACATCAGGTGACCCACCTGTTCGTTTGCTTCGGTATAAAAAATAACCAAGTCGGAGATTTCCATTAAGAAAACTATTACGATAAAACGACTACATGTTGGTATGGCTTTATCTAAGTCTACCTGGTTTGCTACCACCGTCATGTTGGAAATATGTCTGCAGTCACATGTTGGTGTGATCTAGCAGTTGCACTTGAGAGCCAGTCCCACTAGGTTTAGCGTGCTTTTCGTCTTGTATCACATCGTCATTTAACAATAGGTGAAATTGTGATTAAAGGATAAACCCTATTAAAAAAAGAATATATAAGTTTTAAGAACTTATACATGTCCATTTTCAAGGCAGATTTACCATTTCTATCGTGTACTTGATTGTAACACTTCCATAATTTCCGCAACGGTAAGCGCTAGGAAATTACCGCGGAAAGTCATTACCTTTTGTGTTAGCTTATCTACTTTATTTTATGGATGGGCGGTTCATACATATTCGAAGAGTAAGGCAACTGAGTGTGTTACGGACATATGAGCTTTTATTTCTTTATGTATAAATGTGTCTATGTAATGCGAACATACTTACCTTTCTATGTTCTATGTGTCTCTATGTGATAATTTATAAATATTGTTTATGTAACAATTTGAAAATAACCGCCAGTAAGGTTATAACAAATTATTATTTGTGTAATATTGTACGGAACCATCACTGAAAGTATAATGTCAATTTAATGTAAACTGTGTAAATGTATGGCTGAACGTGCCGCAGTAAGGCACGTATAGTGTACTAGATGTAAGGCCATAAGTATAAACCCGGTAAAAATATGTTTTGACAGTGACTCATCTACATCACTTGTACTCACACATGAGATCACATCTCACACACGTGCACAAACATACACATCGTGGAAGGGTTTTGTTTTTTTTCCCTTAACGAACTGAATCGAATAGTTTAGTTCGTTTCATTCCGATATACACGTATGCATTTGTGAATCATGCAATTTCGATTGTATGATTCACAAATGAATATATGTATGAATAGTTTAGAATAGTTAGCTAGGTCAGACGGGATTTTTAAGGTAACAGCCCAAGCCGAGGTGTGCCGTGCACCCTTGGGCGTGTTACCTAAAAATAAAATCGGCTCAGTGCCTTAAGCGCTCGCCTTAGTAGTCCGGTGAAGCTGTAAAGGCCTTACAAGGCCAATAGCATAGTCAGTTCGAAAAAAAAATTTTTTGTTACCGGCTCGTTACATACGGCTCGATTATATACCTTGTGAAACTTAAAATATACAGTCCATTGAAGTTCTATCACTGTTTTATTGAAGAAACTGTAAGGTGACCAACTCTCTCGCTAACAGTGTGGTAATGTTTGTAATTGGAGTAGTAGACGATACATTATAAATAATATCACATAATATATATATCTATAATTCTTCTATCCGTGTGTATGTGACTGAACTACTGCTAAATGGCTGGACAGATTTTGATGAAATTTTTGTCAATGTTCAGGTGGATTCATGAATGATTTATATTAATTGGACACGCTAAGTGTATTTGCGGTTAACATTTACGGATTTTTTTAATTACCAAGGCAGGACAACGTCCGCCGGGCCGCCTAGTTACGTCTAATATTCTAATGATAATTGCCTTTTTCCGTAAAAACACGAATACCCTATCACGAAACGAATTAAAAAGTAAAAAATATACGGTGTTATTACAAAAAAGTTAAATACGTATTGAATACTTGCTTTAAAAAGGTTTCGAATTAAATGCACCGCGCTCGACCGAGGCAAGTTCGCGTTATCCTTTTTGGCAAGTCTAACCTAACCTAACCAAAGCGAGACAAAAGAGCAACATAGCAAACATTCAGCTACCGCGGTGCATTTAATTCGAAACCTTTTTAAAGCAAGTAATCAATACGTATTTAACTTTTTTGTAATAACACCTTTAAGGTCTATTAGTTTATCTGTATATACACAGCGAAATCTTTAATTATTAATGTTATAAACTAGCTTCAGCCCGCGACTTCGTCTGCGTGGAATAGTTACTTTGGGCCAATTAACACGCGGCGAAAGTTCTCTAAAAGGAAAAAGAACCCGATTTTCAACCATTCTTCATAGTTGCTCCGCTCCTATTGGTCTTAGCGTGATGACGTAATTCAAATTACAATAACTTTTGATAGAGTGGACCGATTTTAATGAAACATAAACTGAGTTATTCTCGAGGATATGCTTTATAATGTGGTTTTATTGTAAACCCAGTACTTGAGCAGTGGTGCGTGTTCATACAAACAGACAGACAGACATTTCTAAAAATGATTGAAATGTATTTTATTACTTATTAGCGGGCCCGGCAGACGCTGTCCCGCTCTGACTATAAAAAAATCCTTGACAAATTATATACTAAAACGTTCCTCGTGAATCACTTTATCCACTGGTGAAAACCGCATAAAGATCCGTTCAGTAGTTTTTGAGTTTATCGTGAACACACAGACAGACGCGGTAGGGGACTTTGTTTTATACTATGTAATGATGATAATGATTCCTAGACACCTGTAACAGATTTTTTTATGAAAATCGAAAAAGTACAGACACGTTAGATTTACATTCTTATTATTAGTATATAGAATAGATATATGTAGATATAAGTTTGTTTGTTTGTTAAGCTCTCACGCCTTAATTACTCAACTGATTATCCTGAAATTTTGCTTACACGTTATGAGGGGTATCGAAAAGGACATACGGTACCTTTCATTCAGAAAGTACTGTACCCTAGGGATAGGTTAAGTCTATATTAACACTAGAAACCCCGCATGCAATAGCTAGTACTTTAATAAACGCGGGTGAATTTCCTTTATGTAGCTATCAATCTATACGTATAGTAAGAATGTAAACCTAACCCGTGTTATTACAAAAAATTTAAATACGTATTAAATACTTGGTTTAAAAAAGTTTCCTAATAAATGCACCGCGCTCGCTCGAGGCAAGTTCGCGTTATCCTTTTCGCAAGTCTAACCTAACGTACCCAAAGCGAGACAAAAAAGCAAGATGGCGAACATTCAGCGACCGCGGTGCATTTAATGTGAGACCTTTTTAAAGCTAGGGTTCAATACGTATTTAACTTTTTTGTAATAACAGAGTATCTGTCTGTACTTTTTAAATTATTGTGAAAAAATATATATTGCAGGTGTCTTGGAATAAGTATAAAATACATTTCAATAATTTTTAGAAATGTCTGTCTGTCTGTTTGTACGAGCTCGCATACATACGCATCACTGGTAAAATACTGCGTTCATGATAGAACCTTTTCAAGAAAATCACAAATCATATCTTCCAGTAACATTTAGTCTTTGTTTCATTAAAATTGGTTCACTCTATCAAAATATATTGTAAATTTAATGACGACGCTACTTAAGTACGAGAGAAAAGTCGATAAGTAAATGGATTTAATACATTTAGACCATTGATATACGAACACCCAAGACTCTCACAGACGGCACACAAAAATGAGTGCATAATTTTGGATTACGCAGTCATTTGAAATACTCTCGCGTCGCTTGCGTCCTTGTAAAAACAACTTTAAATCATTCAGGTAAGGTTGAATTAGCAAAATCATTAGTTTATCGAATAACTATATCCACGTATGTATATTGGGGTGTTTTGCGGCCGATTTTGAGCGCTACTTTTATTCGAGGACTGTGTGTCTTGGGATTTTATATGTCAGTGATTCAGACGATTTTATTAATAACTAGTTTTTAAATAAGGTGCCACGCGGACGAAGTCGCAGGTACAGCTATTATTTATTGAACGCGGATGGAACTCCTTTATGCAGCCAGCAATACATAAATGTAAAAGGAGTCAATCGAATACGGTGCCGTATATTCGGCCTGAAGTAGCCGATGTTTTATTTGCGAGACTCGTACGTGTATTGATCCGGCTATCAGAGGCCACTCACTAATCTACAACGCAGCAATGGGGTAAAGCTTTCAGCCGTTCGAACTGTTAGTGTTTGTTATTCACAAACAATGTTATAGATACACGCTCGAATTAGCCACGTACGTTGTTATGATCCATTACAAAGAACTCATCGTTTTAAATCATAGTTTCTCAACCTTTTTACTATCGTCTTAATTGGAAAGAAAACTTTATCTATACTTCTATACTAATATTATAAAGAGGTAAAGTTTGTGAGTTTGTGACGTTGTAGAGGGTAATATCTGGATCTAAACCGATCTTGAAAATTCTTTTACCAATAGAAAGCCACGTTATTTGTGAGTGTCATAGGCTAGATATTAACCCGAAAAATGAATAGACTTTTTTGGGGTAGTCGGTTTTGCAAAGTAAGTCGGAGAAAAAACGGTCGGACGAAAACGTTTCTTACGAACGCTGCCTTAACGATGAGAGATATATGATTGCGTTCCAGAGAAAAGTTGTAGAGCTTGATAATTCCTACAAAAAAGTCAGCGAAAGCATATCTCTACTTTTATATCTAAGTCACAAAAAGTAGTTTTTTATAAATGTTTACCGCCCAACGAAGTGGGCACGGGTCAGCTAGTTTGACATATATAATAGGTCTTTACCTATGAAATTGCCGTTCTGCAATACTGGCCATTTCAAATCAAAATAATTTTTGTTTGGCTAAGAATTCTAATTTCAAATTAATTTTATTTTAAAAACATGGAATTCTTTTTCCAAAAGTAGTAATTTGTTTATTGATTAGTATTACATTTTCATCGCATTTCAATCTTTTTTGTCATCATGGATACGTTAAAAATTCGAGTAATTATGGAATATGAGTACCGTCGTAACAGCAACGCGGCACAAGCGGCACGCAACATCAACGACGTTTACGGAGCTAACACTACAAACCAACGCACCACCTGTTATTGGTTTGCTCGCTTCCGTTCTGGGAATTTCGACCTGAAAAATAAACCTCGCGGTCATCCGAAGACTTTGGTCGACAATGACGAATTAAAGGCGATTGTGGAAGCTGATGATACACAATCTACGGCTGAATTAGCAGTAGCTTTCGACGTTAGAGTCAAAACAATATTGGTACATTTGCGTCAAATTGGCAAGGTAAAAAAGCTTAACAAATGGGTGCCCCACGAACTCAATGATCGCCAGCACGAAGTACGCGTCGAGACGTGCCTTGCACTGCTCAACAGACACACAAATGAAGGAATTTTGAACCGCATTGTTACTTGCGATGAAAAATGGATTCTGTTTGATAACCGCAAGCGCTCAGCAAGTTGGTTGGATCCTGGTTCAGCACCTAAACAATGCCCTAAATGAAAACTTACCCCTAGAAAAGTGATGGTCACTGTTTGGTGGTCTAGCGCCGGTGTGATTCATCACAGCTTCTTACCAAACGGGGTGAGCATTACTGCAGATGTTTACTGTGAAGAACTGAACACAATGATGGAGAAGCTGGCACATCTCCAACCAGCATTGGTCAATCGCTCGTCTCCGCTGCTCCTACACGACAACGCGCGACCTCATACTGCACAGCAGACGGTCTCCAAGTTGCAAGAACTGGGGTTGGAAGTTCTCCGTCATCCGCCCTACTCACCAGACCCTGCGCCTACAGACTACTACTTTTTCCAGAATTTGGATAACTCCTTGGCGGGAAAAAAATTCAATACCCGAGAGGCAGTACAAAATGCCTTTGAAGAATTTGTTGCCTCCCGTCCAGCTGATTTCTTTAAGAAGGACATCAATAAACTGCTACTGCATTGGCAAAGATGCATTGATTGCATGGGTGATTACTTCGATTAATACAGATAAAAAATACATGAAAAAAATTCGTTTAAATTTTTTCATACAAAACGGCAATTTCATAGGTAAAGACCTAATATAATACGCATGATAATTTCAATGTACTAACAAGATGGTGGCCCGGAAGGTTAAGATAGTCATAAGGACTGCTAACCGAAGTGTAAACTCAAAATATTGGAATAACTATGTTCTGTTTTGAAATCTTAAAGAAATTATCTCAATACAAAACAGCAATATTAAATGTACACAGGCCATTATACTACACGTCCCTGGCGTGATGCAAGCGCAATACGTCACGATCATGTCGAGGTCATCGGTGACGCGAACCCATAAGATTTTCCCCTACCAAATAAATAATTAAATTTAAAATTCTGATAGACAACCTTTTTGTTTGACGAAATGTGGTGGGGGCTAACACTGTGTCGGGTAGACTGTTGACAACACCGGTTCTCGTCCCATCACTAAAGTTAAATAACGTAGGTCGTCGTCAGTACTTGGATGGATGACGATATGGGAACACCGAGTAACGTTGATATTTGTATTTATTTTTTAATAAAAAATATTTTCATATAATATAAAAGTTTCACTTCTATCATGTGTCTTTATGACACAACCTGTTTTTAATAAATCACTCAAGGCAGCTAAATAAGTCTTCAGTTCAAAAAGATTAGAACTTTTTACATTTTATCTATGTAAAACGTTGGATAAAGCTCGGCATTCGCTGAACGACAGGTTCTATCGACAGTTTATAATCAATTTAACCTCTCACCAATATCGTGCAAGCAAAATCATGTTTATAAACAAACGTACATCAAAACATTTCGACCTTGGATATCCGCTCGCCTGTTATTGATCTCTGTACGCTTATCTGTGCACTTTAATCTGCGCTTTGAAAGCTTTCAGTCGTCAATCTGTTAGTGTTCGGTGAATACCTAACTACAAAGCTATCTATTCTAATAAAGCGAGAGAGAACGGATTTTATATTTGATTATATAAGAAAATAAACTCTGAAACGACTGCACCAATTTGATAAATTCTTTCACTATTTGAAAGGCACACTATTAAGGATGTAATAATAATAATAAATCTAATCTAATCTCTTTTCGAGTTTCGTGAAAAAAATGTTGCATGTGTCTAGGAATAAGTAATAAAATACATTTCAATCATTTTTAGAAATGTCTGTCTGTCTATCTGTCTGTCTGTCTGTTTGTATGAACACGCATCACTGCTAAAGTACTGGGTTCACAATAAAACCTCATATAAGAAAATCTTAAAACATATCCTCGGAAGTAACTCAGGCTTTGTTTCATTAAAATCGGTCCACTCTATCAAAAGTTATTGTAATTTTAATGGCGCCGCGACTGCGACGTAAGTATGAGAGAAAAGTAGATAAGCAAATGGACTAAATACGTTCAGATGACTTTATTTGTCATTGTTTTGTACATCAGGTTCCACGTGGATGAAGTCGCGGGCACACCTAGTAAGTAATAAAATACATTTCAATCAATTTTATAAATGTCTGTCTACACGCATCACTCTAAAATACTGCGTTCATTATAAAACCTCTTCAAGAAAATCATATATTTGAGTAACATCTAGTCTTTGTTTCATTAAAATCGGTTCGGTCTATCAAAAGTTATTGTACTTTTAATGACGACGCGACGAGGTACGAGGGAAAAGTAGATAAGTAAATGAACCTAATACATTCAGATGACTTTATTAATCACTATTTTTTTACATATGGCTCACGCGGACGAAGTCGCTGGCACAGCTAGTAATATGTACGTCGGTGAAAGGTCAGGGCGAGCGGAAAGCTTGTTGCGTAGTTTTGGTTCCATTGGGATATATGATTTAAATCCAGTTGAGCAGCAATTAGTTATAATCGAATTGTGAATACAATGAGTAAATCCTACAGAGTAACGACTCGCAGGGTTGTTGGCAGACCCGATCTCCTCGAGCGGCCGCAACAAAATGCCTCGCGTGGAGTGTCGTCTCGCGTGCTCCGACAGGGGCACGCGGGAGGACCGCATCAGGGTTACCCCTCTGGCGGTGGCTTCGCTCTTCCCCCGCCTTCTGCAGGGATGTCTATTGTTTTGGAGAGCATCCGTGGGTGCTTCCTCCGGGGTCATCTCGTGATCCTCTCATGGGGTGTGTTGTAGAAGGGCCGACGCTTGCATGAAGTCGCGCATTGCAGCCTTCGTTTTATCCCTGTACTCGGCTTGGATTTTCCGGGCTTCTTCCAGGGAGGCTGTCTCTGATTTTTTGTCGCGGTCGTTCTTGAGAGCGGTTAAGCGCTCGGACAGCTCTGAGAGCAGGGCTTCCCCTTGGGCTTGCTGTGGGTCTCTCTTCTTTTTTCTGCGGGTTTTCCTGGGCCCTTTGGGGGGGATCGTTGGCGGGGGCCATGAGGCTCGCCGTCGTCGACTCCTCAACCACCCTCGGGCCCTCGGGGCCGGTCTGGCTTCGGAGCGTTTCCAGGGCCAGTCCGGGACACGGTGCTGACCCGGCGGTTCCTCAGCTCCCGCTTGAAAACGGGGCAGCGTATCTTGTTATTGGCCGAGTGTGCGCCCCCGCAGTTGGCGCAGGTCACTGGCTCGTCCTTCGGGCGATCACATTGTTGGGAGGAGAGCCGGAACTGCTGGCAGCGAAAACACTGCGCCAGTCGGTGCTCCCCCCTCTAGGCTTCGATTTGTATTGCAGGCATGTACATTAGTGTGTGGATCTCGTATATCGCGGATATTAACCCGGCTGTCCTCTTTAGAACGATGTGGTAAATGCACCTGGGTCTGCCGCGTCGTCCATTGATCTGCCGGGCGTATTCGGCTGTGAAGCCCTCTTTCTGGAGAGCCTCGATGACTTGTCACGGGGGTAGTCCGCATGGGAGGCCGCGGACGGCAACCTTCAGGCATTGTTGAGAGGGGGGAGTGTATGTGAACCAGCTCGCCCTCTCAACCTTCTCTAGGTAATCGATGGTGATGCGGTACTCTTCAGCGTCGGAGGGGATGATTCGCACCCCTTTTCCGTATGCGCAGGCGTTGGGCCCTCGCACCAACTTGTCCGCCAATTGTGAGAGAAAAACTCCTCAGTCGTGGGAGCTCTCGACCACAATCGGCGGATAACGCGGGACGCTCGCGTCGGGTGAAGCGGACGTCTCTGATTGGCCGACCGATACGGTGGCGGCAGCACTGTCGCACGATGGCTGCAAATTAGGGTTCCGCGGGCGCGTTACCGGTTTCGGTTGCGGATCGCGCGCAGGTGGTGCTGCGATCGACGCATACGAGGGCTGCTCGCTGGCAGCCCTTCGTGACGAGACAGGCGCGGGGGTGGGTGCGGCCACCCGCGCCGCTGAGTTTTCAAGCGGAGCGCGCGGCGATGCTGGTGGCGGCTGCGTGAGCTTCTGTAGGCAGGGCTTCTTCTGCTTCGGTTGGGCGTCTGGCGAGGTTGGTGGCGGTAACGAGCGATTCGCGGCGGGCCCTGCGTCAGGTTCACTACGCTTGCGGCGCAGCGCTCGATTGAGCGGGCTATCCGGGGCGTCCGGAATCGCGGGCGGTGCGAGACCACCGCGGGTGGCGCGTTCGAGCGCCGCCACATCATTCACGGAAGGCAGTTGGCCCTCTGTTGCGGCCTCTAGGACGCGCAAGTACAGTGCCATCCAGCGGCACATCCCCTCCGACAGAGCCCCAGCTGTAATCAGCTGGGCGAGAGTGAGAACATCACTCTCGTACACTACTGTCGGCGAGAACGGTCCGCCAGGCGGCCTCTGTCGCGCATCCGAGGTCGGTGGTTGAGGAGCAGGCACGGAGGTGCGGAGTCCGATGGGCGTTGCGGTGGTCTGGGTTGTAGAGGCGGCAGGTACCGTAGGCGTAGCTGTGGTTGTCGGGTGGCGATCTGGTTGGCCCTGAAAAGGGCCTTTGTTAAAACGTCGGCTCGACGTGGGACGACGGAGCCGTCTTGAATGCCTTCCTCTCAAAATCAGCTCTTTTATAACAATCCCCACCCTCATGCCCCACTCTCAATATTTAGGTGGCGGCACGGTGTCGTCATTCTTAATCAATTAAACTACTCTTAGTACTAAATAAAAAACAATCATTTAAAAAAGCCATCAGTTTAACAGGTCTGTCCTGACTTCACACGGGACGTGCCATTAGTAATATAAAAATACAAAATTTGAAAATTAAATAGTATGATATATAGTAGCTACTTTACTAAATTACTCCTTCGGTAGTTTTCATATGAGGTGTATACAAAACTTGTAATTTATGGATATAAATAAAATTAATGCGTCTCATTATTTTTTATGGATAATCTTCAAATTAAATCAAATCAAAAATATTTTATTAAATTTAGGCCCTAAGAAGACCTTTGTGGACGTCAAAACTACTACCGGTTCGGACAAACAACTCAATCATCGAAAAGAACTGGTGAGAAACTCGATGGGGTTTACCTTTTTCACATACATATATCTAAAATACATTACACGTTACAGTCGTCTTTAATTAATGCACAGAGAGAGAGGAGCCAATTCCAGACATCACTATTATTCACATATTAATCTACTCTTTAATAGCCTTTGACACGAAAACCCGCTTGACATGGCACTTAAACTTATAGTCCGGCACATGGGTAATATGCTTTGTTGTAAAACCTACCACTATTACCTCAAAAACTGTCACTGCTTTTACTGAGTATGAAAATTGGAACGACCAGTTTGTCAGAGTTTCTAAGTATTTAAATAATGGCGGTCTTATATGAAATTTAACTTTTCAAAGTTTTTGCGGGCATACATGAAATTATCAAGAAATTGACAGGGCATAGTTAAGATACTGAATTCCTGAAACTAGGTCTTTAATGATTCGCGAGATCCTATGTTGCATATTGTTCGAACTGCTCGTTGCCGAATCTCAGCTGCTGTCTCTCAAACAAATTATTGGATTTTGACTTTTGCTGGTATCGTCATCGTCGCAATGTTCTCGCACCTGTTTATGCAGGTGCGGGGAAACTATTCCAGGGCGAACCCTCTGACGGTGGTAATTGTTCGACGTCCTACTTTGAGGACGTGTCTGTAGGCGGAGGCCCAGGTCTCCATATAGCCTTCTGGGGTGCGCCTCGCTTACTCTTGTTCATTTGCGCGAACGAGCGTTCGCGATTGCAATTTAATGTTTTTTCTTTAATTTAATTCTCAATTTAATTTAATGTTTGCCTTTAGGACCTAGGCGTTCCAGTGGACAACTATAATAGGAGGACTATCCATTACGGCTCCTTTCTTGTTTGGGACTTCTACTTAGCTCCTTCAGGAATCTCATAGCCCCCTGCTCGGCTAGGAGAGTCCTCAGTTCGTCAATAAGTCCAGTCGTTTGCCAGGACTTCATTTCTCTGGTTTTCATTTCACTCGCGGGCTTCTTAGTGCGCTTTTTCTTTCTGTCGGGACCCGCCTTACTCTTGCTCTCAGTTAGGTTGTTAGCCGGTGCCATAAGTGACGCCTCAGCCACGACGTTCTGCTCGGGTAGGGTCTGCCCTTTGCGTCTCGTGAGGGCAAGCGTCCCGGCCCTTTAATTTCGTATCTCTCTTCGCCGAGTGGGGCAGTATGAGTGGTTGGCCGGGTGCGGCCCTTCACATTTCGCATACGTCGCCGATGTATCTCTGGCGCGGTCGCAATTGGCCGCAAAATTCAGTCCGCCGCACCTGACGCACGCTTGTTTTCGATGGCAGTGGTGCCAGCTATGTCGAAATTTCTGGCATCTGTAGCATTGGGCGAGGCCAGTCTTACCCCACCAGGATTCTATTTTGATGCCGGTCATCATCATGATTTCATTGATTTCATAAATTCTCGGAATCAGATTCTCTGGTTCCTTGAGCACGGCGTAAAACATACTCCCTGCGCGGTCACCACGCGCCCGTATGTTCCGAACCAATTCGAGCTGGTAGCCTTTTATCCTTAAATATTTGGAGATCTCAGTTGTGCATGTTGTAGTGGGCAGCCCTCTAATAGCGATCTTAAGGCTTTCTTCGTTCGGAAGGGAATAGGAAAACCAGGAAATATCCGCGTTTTTCTCTAGTTCGCACAAGTACTTTTGAATTACGCGGTATTCCTTGTCGTCCAGTGGTAGAAAGCGTACCCCAGTGCCAAAAGGTCGCGCGTTCGATGGTTTTCCGAGATCTCGTTTGATCGCTTCGAAATGTCTATTCCAAACAGGAAGCGATTCGACTATCAGAGGAGGGTATTTTGTCCGTTTTTGGGGTTCCTCAACTCCGATAGCGTCACTTTCAGTTGAATCGCTTAGAGCTATACCGTCCGTGTTGGCTCTATTTTCCGTAACAGCGCTCTCTGATTGGCTGTCTGTGGGTGGTTCTCGCACGGTTACGCTTTCGTCCGTGGATTTTGCAACAGATGTCGCTAGTGCGTAGGTTTTCGGCCGGATTGACCGTGGTGTAGATCACTGGTCAATCGGTGCACTAGCGCTACTGTTTACGCTTGTCCCCGTCGCCTGGTATGTTGGTGGGTTCCGGAGTGTGGATTTCAGGGTCAATGTCGTCAACGGTGTTTTCAAGGTCGAGGTCGTTCCCGTTCTGGCCTGTGTTCGCGCCGTAAGCCGTAAGCCCCCTGTACTCGGGGACTTTTAACTTTTTCGTGTCGGTTTCGGTGGGGCGACTCGGGCAGTAGTTGCCGGAGTGCCGGACGTGTCGGAGAGATTGGGTATCATTTCTTTGTTGCCTCTGCGGCAACGGTGTTAGTACGCTGTTGCTACGTTCCTTGAGGCTTTCTCGTGTCTGTGTGGTTTCTGGGAGGGTCCAAAGGCGCACTTGTTTCTCCACCTGTGGGTCGTTCTCTTCACTCTGCCTCCTGCCCTAAGGGACTTTTTGGAAAATCGCAGCGTGGGGCCTCTGGGGGGTCCAACACTCCTTTCGCTGTTGCAAGGCTTTTTGGTCTTCGAGAGATACGGGTTTCTTGTCGATCTCGGCTTCTTGTACCCTTAAAGCTAGGGCCATTCACTGGCCCATTCCATCTGAGAGTAATCGCATACCCAGAAGTTGGGCAACCATAATGAGGTCGCGCTCGTAGAGCTCATCCTGCGTGGGCTTCTCTTCCGCTAACATAGCGCTAACACGTGAGCGATCGACTGGCTCCTCGAAGGCGTGGGCGTCGACGCGCGGAAATCCTGAGTGCGTGACTTGGGTCGTCGGTTGAGTAGGTTCGGTGTTCAGGTTCGTACGTTGAGTCGTCGTTTGGCCCTGAGAAGGGCCTTTGGAATACGTATCACCAGAGCTGGGCTGCATGGCAGTATGAAGCAATCAGAATGAACACGCCGCTGTGCAGTCCTGGGTGCTACGTCGCCCGGCAATCACTTTGTTGGAAATCGCTCGATATCGATAATCACAAAACAATATTTTATAAAAAAAGCTATTGAAGAACGCTAGTGGACTCTTGCACTCGCGTCGGCGGCGTGGGCGGTCCTCTTTTGCTGGTAGATGGAGCTAATCCTATTTAATTACACGCGAATGAGATTTTGTTACACGTTCATGTGTTATCTACTCAATCGGTCATCATGAAGTTATCCATGCATGTTGTCAGGGGTACAAAAAAAGGCGAATTGTACGTATGCGGTTATATCATGCAATAAACACCGAAACTTTTCTTCAATCCTCACTCATTTCCTTCGATAAATCAAAAAGGATTTGCGTGTCCTGAAACATTTATTCACGTTGAGATGTTTACATCTTCATCAAGTTTTCATAGTTGTGATTTAAAACCCAGTTTTAAAATAATATACAAGTGGTGTAAGATTAAATAAATCAACAAAGTTAAATGTATATATATATATTGGATAAAGTTTGTATTTAAAAAAAACGTAGCATAATAAGGAAAGTATATATATGTGTATATAGATATATATGTCGTGAATAACATAAAAAAGATAAAAAAATGATATATTTGAGCAAAGTGAAAATAATTACGTTGCTAAGATAAATAGAGATCTAAGGGATCCCAGGGATTTTAGGCTACTTATTTTTTGGATTCCATGGACCCATTGCCGATAAAAAAATTAAAAGTTTATTTAATGCACACCGAAGCGGGTGGATTTCAGATGGTTCTAGATATATCTGGTTTGTTGAATCCTGTAAAGTATTGTTACGTGTAGTTAATCCAAATAAATCGTATTAGTACTTTACTGAGGTTAATATGTAACGACGTTCTTGAGTCTATTTGAGTGTATCTCTATTATATATTTCTAGTTTATTTATTGTCTTGTAACTGAACCGTATCCTCTATATTTTTTTAATACCTTAGATGCTGACTTCACAACATATTATAAAACTAAGTCCTTAGCCACATCTGTCTGTCCGTTCGCGATATACTCAAAAACGGAGTCGTGCAGTTTTCACCAGTAGATAAAGTGATTCATAAGGAAGGATTACGTATATAATTCGTCAAGGTTTCGTGTAAATTGGTTGAAATATAATGATGATTGTTGGAAATATCGGAAAAAATAAAGCCGCCTGGGAATTTTCATCGGAGACGCTGCCTAATCCCTTTGAAATATAACAGAATAATGCATGGTGGATATTTCTATTATATAGATCTACAGAGAAGTCTCTACCTTTTGGGGATAGCCCACCATACCCATTATATCTTCTAAAAAAGTGGTGACGTATAATTCGAAAGCTATTTGAACGGATAGAGTATTATTACTTATAAACTTAAATATGATAGTTACTAATTAATAAACGTTTAATTTAATATTCTAAAAGTAAAATTCTACTACTTTTAACAACATAAATAATTCACCCGAAGACATAAAAGGGTTAAACTCGAGGAAACTAAGTAATAAAATAGATTTACGGTAATGAGTTTAGCCTGTGACGCAATACACCGTACAGGCGCCACGCGACAAAGGCGTGGTTCGTAATGTATATTATAAAGTGAAATTTTCCACTTGTCACCAAACGATAGAGGAGATTCTTTTTGAAGTCTGAAGACAAATCAGTTTTTATAGTATTCTTAGACGCTCTAGTACAAACTTTAACCCTTAGATCGTTTCCTAATAGGCATGTAATACCTTTTTGTTTGTAATATTTATAAACAAAAATATTATAAGCTAAGCGTATGTCCACGATCTCCTTTGGGTTGTGTGACATTTTAACTTCCTTATTAATATTATAAATACGAAAATGAGTTTGTTTGTGTGTTATATTATTAGAACACCGTAAATTAGTTAATTACTGTATTTTTTGTATAGAGTACAATTAAACATGACAGTACATCACAATAGCCGATCGGAAAAGGAAAGACGCGATTCAGTGTTGCCACTACAGTCTTTGGCTTATTCGGAACCTTACAGTTTGTTACGCTTGCACGTCTTATTAACTTCTCAGCCACTGATATAAAAAAAAAACCCAAGAATACAACAATAACGCTCAAAACCGTCCCCAAAAACTCACCGATAGTAGATAGAGTAGAGTAATAGTCAGATTCAGTAGTTATAGTTATACTGTAAACTTACGTTTTCGTAAATTCAACCTTACGCGAATTATTTAAAGTTGTTTTACAAAGCAGTGTACAAAAAGTCGAAACACGCGAGTGACGAGAGACTATATGAAATGAGCTCACAATTCTTAGTTGTGCGCTCATTTTATGCGGACGGTTTTGAGACGTTAACTCTGCATCTTGGATTTTATATATCACTGCCCTCAGTTGATTTTTTAAGACCCAGATCTCAAAATGGTGGATCATGTTTATAAATATATAACCAATTTCTAAAAAAGTACATTACATATTTTGTTATTGTTCAATTTTTTCAAATTTTGTGATAATTACAGTTTTTTTTTATTTATGCTGCCAACAGTCTGTTGTCCAGCGCATCGTAAGTTATACATTCGTTTGACCTTAAAGCCTTATTGTTTTGGGCAGTCCAGAGGTTAACTACTCAACCGATAAACATGAAATTTCGAATACAATTTGGCAGGGGTACATAAGAGGGCATAGGGTACCTTCCACCCAGAGAAAAAATACTTTCCAAAGAGATATGTCAATTCTATATTAAGGAAGCTGTGAGCAAAATCTAGTACAATATGCGATTGCATGCTGGTATAAAATTGTATGCCTTCAATGTATATAAAGAAGTAAGTATGTAAGGTTCTTAATCGATATACAAAATGTTAGATTCTTTTTCTTAATTTTTTTTTTGTATTTTTCTTTATGTTTTAGGCAATCAATCTTCGAGATTATTGCTGCCATTGTCGAGTAGGTAATAATAATATTATTACAAGTACCTTATGATAATTTCAATGTTAGAATTTTTCAGGAAGTTTTTGTGGCATCTCAGAATTCATGTCCCGTGGTTTTATTTCCCAATACACCTATGTACAATAACCCAATTGTATTACGTAAAATGCTACCAATAATACAGAATGAGTTAAATCAAGATTATGAATAAAATATGAAATCTACTACATGACAGACAGAACAGACACCAAGAAACTCGTGTTAGATTTTTTATTTAAAAATTAACGATTTTAAATACTGGCTAGTGCGAATATCGATATCTTTCATTCTGCTTGGAATTCCAAATTCAAATTGACTAATCTATACATCTATTTCAAAAAGTTTGCTGTTCTATAAGTACAGATAAGTGTTCTTTGAAATTTTGTGGTATTTGTGTATTATAAACGTGACTGATCACGAATATCGCGTTAAAAAAATCCAATCAATAGGGGCCTACTACTACAATTATCAAAAATATTCCTGTGGTGTGAAAAAAATTAAAAATAGTTTTTTTTTATTTTTATCATACTTTGGTTAAGCTTTCTACGTAGGAATTAGGGACCATGCCATAATTAATAATTGAATATTAATTGTCAACGTGTAGAGAAGCTCTCTCTTTCATACTTGTTCGTTATTGCATAGTGCTTACTTGTTCACATCTACAAACATAAAGTTTAAATATCTGTGTGTAATGTCAACATATCAGTGTTTTTACTAAATTATTGTGACAGTATATATAATACTTATAACAAAAAACCTTTTTGTTTGTCTATGTGTTTCTTTCGGCTAATATCCAAAACGGTTGGACCGATTTTGACGGGACTTTCATCGGCAGGTAACTGATATTATAATGAGTTAATTAGACCACTCTTATTTTAGAAAAATAGGATTTTGCTGAATTATAGTAGAGCAAAGAAACAGTGTTCCGAACCAGTTATGCGATAAACTTATGATTTTGCAAATGTAACCTTACCTGAATGATTTAAAGTTGCTTTTACAAGGACGCAATATCCAAAATTATACACTCATTTTTGTGCGCCGGCTGTGAGACATTAAGTGTGCATCTTGGATTTTCGTATATCAATGGCCGCGGGTAATAGTTAGTTGTCAATAATAATAACACATAACAAACAGCAGAATAACTATATTTTCAATAATGTTATCCGTTGTGTAAAAATAATGCCTGCCTCTAGTTTACAACGTTACTTCCAACCGAGTGTCGAGATACATTAAGAAGAAATAAAGTGAATATTTTTCATTGCAGATGGCTCGGTATAAGAAGACTGGATTTATGGACGACGATGCTGGCAGCATCAGCTCGATTCAACTGAACGAAGGGGTTCGGTCTGGTGGAACTCACATACGTTATCATATGGTAAGTTTTTTTATTAGTTAACACGTTGCTTTAATTCGTAAACAATCCATACAATCCTTCGTAAATAATATCCATACTTCCTAATGGAACTAAGTGTCTCTAGCTATGTCAAATAGAAAAGAGATATCCAACGAATCATTTGCTATAAAGTTTTTTTACTAAGTTTGTAGATTTTTAATCTATATTCCTTATCAAACTGAAGGTGGTACAGCCACGCTGTAACTATTACTAGTTTCTGCATGAATGGGTCGGGTCGCCCGGGGTAGTACCACTCTCTCGCAGAACACCGACGTGAAGTAACAGTGCTTGCATTGTTGCGTTTCGTTCGGTCAGAAAGAGCGCCGGAGGACCACCTCCTTTCCCTCTTTCCATTCCCCTTTCTCCTTTCCCTATCCCTCCCCATACACACTTGCGACTCCCCTGGTGTTGCTAGTGTCTATGGTGATCACTTAACATTAGGTGACCCAATTGTTCGTTTGTCTCCTTTTGACATAAAAAAAAACTTTTGATGAAATTTTTTTTTATCTTCCTTTTGGCAACCAACCTTTTAGATTAATACTGCCATTGTCGAGTAGTTAATAGTATTACAAGTTCTTCTTCTATTTTATTTTTGGCAACTAATCTTCTAGTAGACTATTACTGCCATTGTCAAATGAGTATCGATATTACAAGTTTCTTGATATAATTTCAATGAACTAACAAGATGGTGGCCATCTTGTTAGAACTTTCCATGGAGTTTTTGTGGCATCTCAGAATTCATGGTCCGTGGTATTATTTTCCATTCACTTCACTTATGAACAATAAACAAACTATATTACATAAAACACCACTAATTTTACACAATATAGAGTCAAGTATCACAAGATTATGAATAAAATATAAAATCCACTACATGACAGACCAAACTCCTGCCAAAAACTCCAATGAGATTTATTATTTATAGGTTTCTTTTTTATTTTAATTAATTTTTCATTTAAATTGTAATGCAACAATATTAATATATTTCTTTTAGTATCTTCAATTTTGGTGGATATTTTAGGTCTACTCTTAATTAGCGGTTCTGTTATTTGAAACACTACTTATTTAATATGAAATTATTAGTTAGATATTCCTGAGGTTTATATTTCTCATGGCAACTCTTACAGTGGCCTTACGGACTCGCTTTCTGAATGTGGTGGTTCTAAATTATTACTACTGAAATAATATAAGCGAGTGGTTTATTTAAGTGATTAAATAATTTTTTAAATATTATAGCTGATGACATTACACAATTCAAGAATATTGATTTTCTGGAAACAACACTTTCTTAACAATAAATTATTTTATTTAATTAATCTTAAAAGAATTGATATGCAGGAACAATTAGGAAGATTATTGAAGCTTATATTTTAATATGTAGGTCATGTGTGTCACGTAATTAATGCGATACAACGCCTGTGATAAATTGATACGCAATATTGCTGTCGAATGTTAGTTACCTATATGTTTAATGCGGCGTTTGAGTGCAGCTAAGTATTAAGGTAATTTTAATTGCATCTGTTATCTTCTTGAACTCTTGTGATTCATTTCTTGTGATTCGTAAGTAGTAAAACGGATATTTCCTATTGGGTCGTAATTCTCATATAAAAGTTACTAAATGATCATCGTTAGTTTTGCGAATCGGCTAATGTTTGTCAAAAGTGCCAAGTAGGTAATATTTACAAGTGACTATATGAACGTATAGCCAGGTAGTGTCCACCCCAATAATTGTTGGGAATTCTACACTCGAAGTTGTTAATGAGTACATATACCTAGCCGTCCGACTTGGTAGGTCCAACTTCGAGAAAGAGGTAAATCGCCGAATCCAACTTGGTTGGGCAGCGTTTGGGAAACTCAGAACTGTTTTCTCTTCCTTAATACCCCAATGCATGAAGACTAAAGTCTTCAACCAATGCGTGTTGCCAGTGATGACTTACGGCACTGAGACGTGGCCGCTAACTGTGGGCCTCATAAGAAAGCTCAAGATCACCCAACGAGCGATGGAAAGAGCTATGCTCGGGGTTTATCTACGTGATCGAATCAGAAATGAGGAGATCCGTAGGAGAACTAAAGTTGCCGACATAGCTTACCGAATATCACAGTTGAAGTGGAATTGGGCAGGGCACATAGCTCGAAGGACTGATGAGCGATGGGGCAAAAAAGTCCTAGAGTGGCGACCACGTACCGGAAAGCGCAGTGTGGGACGGCCCCCCACCAGATGGACCGATGACATTATAAAGGTTGCGGGGAGCTGTTGGTTACAGGCGGCACAGAGCCGTACGCTGTGGAGAACGTGTGGTGAGGCCTTTGTCCAGCAGTGGACGACTATAGGCTGAGATGTTGATGATGATATGAACGTCGATTCTTAAAGATGGCGATAGAGGACCGGAATGAAACCGCCATAAAGGCAATAACGTCTTTAAAATAAAAATAAAAAAAAATCCGTCATAAAATATTTAAATGAAATCATAAAAACAAAGAAATAAACATAAATAAAAAAAAAACAATAATAATAAAAATAAAGATATAAAAAAAAAAACTCGATAGATGCTTACAGATACGATTTTTAACTTACACTTAAAAAGCGATAGCAAAAAAATGGTGCGGACCGAGAGTCTGCAGAAAAAAAAAAAAAAAACGTCGATTCTTGATTTATCCTTCTTATAAATGGTAATAACCAGTGGCGTAGCTATAGAGGGCCAGACGTGGCAAAATTCCACGCGCCCCGGTCTGATGGAGCCCCTGTGGCCCGAGAGGCATCGAGTTTAGAAGTAACTATTTCACTAGTTTACTACAATTAAATTACTTACAACGTGACGATTTTTACTGGGGCCTTATCCAATGGATTTGTTACGGGCCTCAGGTGGTATAGTTATTCCGTTGGCAATAACGGACGCATATAAATACTCATTTACGTTATTGTACTACTTTACAACAAAGTTTGTTATAAACTGTTGCCAGTTATTCTGCTGTTGGTTAATTATTTTGGTGTATACCTTAGTACATTTCTTACCAATGACACTATAATTAAATGAATGTGTATGCACATCTAGTGAAAATATAATTCTTTTGGGACTCAATCATGTTAAAATTCAACTACTAGCCCATAGTGTGTTATAAGGACCGAGTTGGCGACACGTATGGTTTATGTATCTATTTGATGGGTCTAGGTATGATAAAGACTAGACAAAAATACCGACTGTATAATTTTGTTTAGTTTTCGAGATATGATTTTTTTTTGTGAGAGGTGAATGACCTTAAGAATATTTAAATTTAATTATTATTCCAAAAATAGCAAAAATTTTCGCTTTGTTAGAATTTAAAATAATGTAACAACACATCATATATTTATATCCGAAAGTAGAAGGTTATAGGTTCAACAATTTGAGAGATATAATTATTTTTCGGGTGTTCACATATATTTTTTTAAATTATACCTTAGAGTTGTAGCATTTCATTTTTTGTTAGAAATATGCGCAATAATATTGTTAACTATAAATTAAAATATCACAAACGACAATCGTGCGGCAAAGGAGATAAAGCGTTTCTAAGTATATTAAATATTTCTATGGATCGTATCGTATCGGCATAGGATTATGACTTTTCGATGCGGAATAGGCCCATTGCCATCTTTTGTAATGGCCAACGTAGCGAGCTGAATTACATATTATGAATGTGGGTATTAGTGTAGTGTATTCTCTTCCCGCATATCGAACGTTGCATAATGTTTGCTTGCTCGCACATTAATATAATACTGTCCGAGCCTTGTAATCAGTACATATTATAAAACGAGGTCTATCTGTCTATCTGACTGTTCGCGATAAAGTCAAAAACTACTGTGCGGATTTTCATAAGGGTTCATTAATAGATAGAGTAATTAACGAGGACGGTTTAAGTATATAATATGTCAGGATTTTTTGTAAATTGGTTGAAATAGCTGAAGTGAAGTTGGTAGCTTTCGTGGAAAACACTGCTGCACTAAACAAAATAATTGAGATACGCAAAAGAAGTCGTGAGAATCAACTAGTTGCCAATAATAATAGTGGATAACGGATCATCAACAGCAAAATAATGATGTTTCCGTTACATACGGATAATATTATTATCTACACTGTTAGTTGTTATAATAATGAACACATGTTATTCTCGTTTTTTATGCTATCTCCATTTTTCGTGGAATTCCCACAAATGTAGTGCATTTATTACTAACAAATTTAAATAAAATATAAAATGGTAGCCAAGATCTTGCAATCGGACTTCAAACGTCACAAATCGTGAGTTGTTTACAGTTCGGACTCGTTAAACATCGGAGTAAAAACTAGAAATGGTACAACTTTACTATGTAAACACTAAATAAACGTGTCTGTTTTAATACATTCACTTTAACTAATAAACGTTGTATACATTTATAGCAACGTATATCGTTATCTCTGTTTCGTTTTGATGATATACATTGGAGGAAGATAGAAAGAGATCGTTGAGTTTTTATTAGTGAGGTCATAATATACTAAGTATTATTGTGTTTGGACGCACGTCGTCTGTGTGAATTTAAAATTGTATAGATTGGTTTCGCACTTCGCTTTTCGTGTTCGTCCGCTATCTAGATCATAGTATTTACGAACGTCATGGTGATGGATATATGGATGGATAGCTTTCTATTTCTCAGCGATCATTGCTATTGATCTTGTTTTGCTGCAAGTTAAAAACGAGTTATTTTTATTATTCGACTTCGTAAAAAGAAGGTAATGTTTTTCGAATGTATTTCTTTGATACATTTTGTGGCTTTGGATGGATTTTAATTTACGAAGTGTCGTTCGAGTCCTCGTTTTTACGTACCAATACTTAGTTCAATGAACAACTGGTTTACTATTAACATTTTTTAACTGTAATATGTTGAGGGGATGAAGTGGGTAGGTCGTACTTCCTCCTCGTCAAAAGGTGTTTGAAGAACACCATGACGCTTTTAGTTAGTAAGCACCTGACATACCCGCCTCCGCTGCCCGGTGTTGAGGTGGCAATTTTATGCAAGATTTTACCCATGATAAAAAAAGGTCGAGGCAATCCTTATGACTGCCGACAGAAGTGAATACTCAAAACAATGAAATTATCTTTTTTCTCTTTTGAATTTTCATATTAATTATAGTGTGAATGACAATATTTAAATTTCAGAATTTGTTTATTGAAATTATTAACATATCGGACTCGGAGCAATAATTATATATATTTTTATAAAGTCTATCATTCAATCGAACGTATGATGAGCTACAAAATATCAATATTACATGTACACAAGCCTCTATACTACTCGTCGCTAATCTGACGTAAGCAATATGCAATATGGCCGAGAGAGGACAATGTGTTATGTTATCTTTAAAACCTTTTTGACTGTTGGTTTTGTTATCGAGTTAAATTTAAGAATAAGAGATGTGATTAAGTTATTTACGAGGTCAAATCGCTTCTAGGTATAATTAAACAGACAAAGATGCGTTTCAACTAAATCACACAAGACGTGACACAGACGTTCTCACGTAGCAAAGTCATAAGTCACTAATTAAGCGCGGAATGGAAATATACCCACGAGACAATAACGTTTTCGTGAACATTACTAAATGTATCGGCAAACATAGCCCGCTAATGGGACGACTGCGAAACGTCTGTCTGTATCGAGCTCGATAAGTATCGCAAACAGTTTTCACGTCACTATTATATGTTTGCGTAAATAGTTTTATTATTCGTTCTGTTTGGTTTTCACCCTGGCGCCTAATGTTATCACGATCTAAATCTTGAGGAAAATTGTACGATAAATCTATTATTTGGGACGAATATATTGAATTTTTATAACATAGAAGATTCTTTGTTATATTGACTAATACTATGTGCCTGTGAATTTGTTCTCGTCAAGGTAGTTCTATTATTTCATGAGAGTTACATCATTTTTCGCGATTAATTGTGAGCAATATTGTTCTATTGTAATTTTGTCATTACGTTAATAATATAAACCCTCGTGAATCTATCCACATATCGGCGCAAATGCCCGTATAACTGTTAAAGTGTATTAGTACTACATAAAAATTACACACTACCCTCTAATACCAAGCAAGTCTATAAAAGGCGTACCTGAAACGGGTCGGGGATCAAACCACCGATCACACCGCCGTGGTCGGGCGGTCAACTTCGCTCCCACACACCCGCCGCAGCCTCCTTCGGCAGCATCTCAAGTCTAGGTTCGATCCTCTTTGAGCATACTGCTAGCACGATAGAGTGACACTGCATTTACTAGTTCCCTGCACACTCCACACACGTGCACGATCACATGGGACGTACACTAATTTTTTTTCTTTTTTTTATTGTAGCTCGGCAAAGTGACTGTACTGTGCCTGATGGTAAGCACAGTACAATCCAAAAACAATGGCGACCACCGAAAGACATACTATCCATCGCCGGTCGCTGCTGTCATGCCGGCCTGAAAGCGACCCAGTCAGGGACAGCAAGGTTGCTGGATATACACCGGCTGATCCCGGAACGCGACACGCCCAAACGTGCCACTATGGCGGGTGTTCCACCTGGTGTACGGTGGTCGCGATCCAGTCGGGTACAGACACCCTACCACCCCGCAAGTGATTCTGTAAAGGGCACTTCTTCCTTTTTAGGTTAGTTAGTCATAATTATTAGACTCTCTCTATATACGTGTACGCCTTCGTGCAACATACGTACCATCATAAAGGTATGCATAAGTGTTTCACTAAACTATACAAGTATGGTTAGCTTAGCTCAAATGGTTAGTTTTGTAGGTAGTAGAGCGACGCTGAAGCTATTACTGATTTCAACATGAATGGGTCGGCTCGCCCCGGGTAGTGCCACCCTCTCACAGAAAACCGACGTGAAGTAATAGTGCCTGCATTGTTGCGTTTCGTTCGGTCAGTGAGTGCGCTGGAGGACCACCTCCTCTTCCTCTTCCCCTTCCCCCTCTCCTCCCCCCAAACCCAGGCTGGCAACGCACTTGCAACTCCCCTGGTGCTGTTAGTGTCTATGGACGGTGGTGATCACTTAACATCAGGTGACACACCAGTTCGTTTGCCTCCTATGATTAAAAAAAAAAATACTTCGATTTGCGTTATACCAAAGGCAACAACAAGTTGAAGTTCGGCCACTCTAGCACCCTTGAGCTAGTTGCCATTCGGCCGAATGCCCTAAACGCTCGCTCTAAAATCCCGGTGAAGCTATGAAGGCTCGACAGGCCAACAGCAATTAGTCAGTTCAAAAAAAATCAAGAGTAGGAATCATAACTCATAATCGCGCGGAGCGTCCGCTCGTTCAGATTTCTCAGTATAATAGATAACATTATCCAGTAGTATATTTATGTATCTGAAAATTAAGGTAAACGCTTTTATTATTGATACATGATTGGTCTTGAGTGACTGATTGATTAAAATAATTGACATAGAGGACGTCATCATGATTGACGTCATACCGTTATAACTGTCGCCTCCAACATCCACCAAGACATATATAATGAAAATATAGTAATTTTGAGGTACAATCACGTCAAAATTACTAAACTTATCCGCATAGGACTATGACCACTCGATGCGAATGTTTTCGTAGATGGTTCTAAGCTATTTATTTTTTGGATTCGATTGATCTTTTGCCGTTTTAATGGTCAACTAAACGGGCGGGTATCTGCTAGTATTTTGTATACTAAGACTTTCCATCAGTGTATATATTGCCCCAGTAAAACAACCATAAAAATCGCTCTTGTAGTTTCTGAGAAAATCGTGAATGTGTAAACATACTAGGGAAACGGAGAATTTTTTTCTTTGAAGACGGTTGAAAGACGGATAGAGTTAATAAAGCGGTGACTAATATTTCGCTCCTTTAATCAAAAAAATCAAAAAGAAAATTGACGTTGCGAGAAGAGTACGTCTATTTCAACAGCCACTTAATTACGATCAAAACTACAAAAATATATGATTATTGTTCTCTTTTTCATTTAAACATGTGAAAAACTTAGTCTCCTAAGTTGGTTAACAAAGTCAAGTAAAATAAAATAAGTCCATGTCTTAATAAAAAAAAGTGTTTGTGTACTTACGCGTTAGAAGTTATACTTGTTTGACGTAACAAGATAAAAATCTTTTCAAATTTTTTATTTTTCGCCTTATTCTACGTTTGTAGATAAAACGACACTAACAATAGAAAAAAGTTATTTAATATATTGAAAGTTTTAACACAAAGAAATACAAACAACAAATACAAAGAAACAAAATCTTGACTATAACTAACTTCAGGGTTCGTGACGGTGCGCGCGCGCATCGTGATAACTTCAGGGTGTCGGTTTTTCGTGACGGTGTGCGCGCGCATCGTAAAAATTTATTCTCATCATTATTCCCTAACGCGCCAAAAGAAGTATAACTTCAAAAGTACTTATTTACTTTAATTTATTTAAAAAAATGCATTAATTCAAATTGATATCACTTTATTTTTTTTAATGTACGTAAGATTTCGGTAACATTGCGACTTAATTCAGTTTTATCCTAATTGTTGTATTGCATTATGCTGGTACTCCGTCTGTATTGAAATTATTTTATAAGATATTTTATATAAAACTGAATTAACTACGAACCTTTTATAAAATGCTTAATTAAAGTATTTCTGCTACAATAATGGTGATATATTGTACAACGACCAAATAGCAATATAATTACACTACTTATACCTACTCTTAGAATTGAATTAAAGAGGTTAATTTATTTTTAAGGTAAATTTAAGTCGAGCGTGTAAAACTTGAGTGTGTAAACGTATAATGCGTTTTCCCACAAAATGGAATCTTGTATTACTTCTTTCATTTATTAAAGAAAGGATTTATACTCTAGCTAGCATGACGGTTTTCTTAAAGAAAAACTAAGGATTAGTTTCACAGTATAAAGGTTATCTTTTGTAATAAGAAATCCGGCCACTTCATTTTTTCATACTTCATTTTAGTGTTTGTTTTTTTAACTCTATTTTTGGCAACCAATCTTTTAGATTATTACTGTCATTGTCAAGTAGTTAATAGTATTACAAGTTCTTCTTCCATTCCATTTTTGGCATACAGTCTTCTAGTAGACTATTAAAGCCATTGTCAAGTGAGTATCGATATTACAAGTTTCTTGATATAATGTCAATGAACAACAAGATGGTGGCCATCTTGTTAGAACTTTCTATGGAGTTTTTGTGGCATCTCAGAATTCATGGTCCGTGGTATTATTTTCCATTCACTTCACTTATGCACAATCAATAAACTATATTACATAAAACACCACCAATTTTACACAATGTAGAGTCAAGTACCACAAGATTATGAATAAAATATAAAATCCACTACACGAGAGACCAAAATCCCGACAAAAACTGCATTTCAGTTTTATAGGTACTTTACAACATGACACACAGTATATATATACTTATTTGCAAGTGACAATTGACAATGTTACCCCATTTAATAAGTATTGCTACAGATTATTAATCTTAACACTTCCTCTCAATTTTAAGATCAAATAAAGTCACAATTGTTTAACATTAATGATTCATCCCGAACTTTAATTGTTACATGGTAACACAAATGGATTTATAAGTATTTTAAATTCCTATTACAGCTACTCTAAAATTTTTGACAACAGAGAAAAACTATACAGAATCGGTGCGAAGAACAAATGACTGAAATTTCCGGAAAAGTTAATTAATTGTTTGACATTAGGATATTTTTGTTATAAAAAAAATAACCGTGGACATTCGTCTAATATAAACATTATATATAAACTAGCTGTGTCCGCAACTACGTCCGCGTGAAATTTTAATTATAAACATAGTGATTAATAAAATCATAGGATTGTATTATGTATTAAAATTCGACATCGACAATTTAATTAGCCTCACCCTATAATAGGCCTTCTCTTTTGTGTTTTCTTATAAGTAAGATATACATCTATACGAATGTGTTATATAACATTATTATATATATAAAACGGTATAATATGTTCTGTATATTATACCGGTGTATAAATTATTACCATACCAAATTTCGTCAAAATCCATCCACTACTTTTTGCGTAAATCCCTCCCCCCTCCCACAAACAAAGGCTGGCAACGCACTTGCGACTCACCTGGTGTTGCTAGTGTCTATGGGCGGCGGTGATCAATTAACATAAGGTGACCCGCCTGTTCGTTTGCCTCGTATGAAATAAAAAAAAAAACAATCGACAGATAGATAAAAAATTTAAAACTATGCAAATGTGTTCTATAGTTAATTCTAAGCCCCACCACAATATTTTTTTCTTTAAAATTAGAAATAAAGAAACAAATAATTTATTATTGGAACAACCATACAATAAAATAAAATTACACGAACTAATTAGACAGACAAAAAATATACATTTGAAAACGAAAAATAGATGTCCAACAATTGGCGAACCCATTCTGCAAAAATCTGCAATACAGTAAGTAGTACTGCAGCGCTGATTTTCGATGGGAGCCTATATGATGATAAGCGGACGTTCAGTCGGTCATATTAATGTTAATACAAAATTTAAACCATAGAAATGTGTTCTGTCATTGATTCTAAGCTCCACCACAGTATTTTTTCTTTATAATATTTAATGTACAAATTTCGTCCCGTTAGCCTTTTATTATATGTATAGATATTATTATAGATATAGATATATATAGATATTATACTAGTAGCTGTACCCGCAGCTCCGCACGCGTTTTTTTAAATAGTATCAACGATATATAAAATTGTGAGACCATGTACAATTATAGAAATGTTCTTTAAAAACAATTGTAAGTATGACACGCACGTATTACAGTAACATGTAAGGTATACATTAGATGTATAAATACTAACAGTGTGTCAAATGAGGTTTATCATCAGCAACATATTTGGAACCTTAAACCACCATATAACTACCTCAGTGCTCACCTACACTGTATAAGGAACTAATGAAACAATTAATTAAAGATGTTATTATAATTATATAATATGCCCATATTGTCAATAAGTAAAACGTTTATGGTCTAATAACTTATTAGAAAGACCCACCTATCTTCAAAATTACTATTCATAATTATAATGTTGCATTGTAAACAATGAATAAGTTGACATCTTGAAAGCTTGCATGTATATTTATGGAGATATAAAACTTTATATAGGTATAATCAGTTCTTAATATTCGACAATTTCAATCGTATCTGTGAGCAACTATTGAGTGTTTTTATTTTTATTTTTTTATATATATATTTGTTTATTTTTATAATTTTATTTAACTATTTTAGGACAGATTTTTTAATGGCGTTATTGCCTTTATGGCGGTTTCATTTTGATCCTTTACGGTCATGTTTGTGACGTTATGACCCTTAGGGGGTAACCAGTTGAATGTTTACTATGAAAAATGTAAGTCGCGACGCTTAGTTGTGGAGAAGTAATAGTGCGGGAGGACCGTGTGACGCGGTACGAGGGTAACCAAAGAGCAATAATTGTGTATACATACAGATGTATATTTCTTATATACATTCATTATACATATTACGTATATGTCTATTTATACATGATAATGCGTGAAGAAATAAACATCATAAATTTGTTGTGTACAATTTAATATTATAAACTTGAAAGTTATTATTATTAAGTACAACTGTTATTAACTAAGTAACTAGTGGTTATTTTTGGAAGGCGAAGACGATTTAGAAGGTTATAAGGTGTTTTGTTGGTATACTGCACAGTTCCATTTCTACTGTGAATATATTACTTGAATATCTTATATCCAAGGCCGAGGCGTGATGAATGAAATTATGTGAATTAGCCAGTAAAAATATTACATTTTACCGTGAAGTAGCCTTGTTATATGTAATTGAATATTGATCGGTTTATGGATGTATGGATAATTAGGAATTTACACTTTTCATATATACTAAATAGCAGGCCTGGCAGACGTTGTCCCGCCCTGGTAATAAACAAAAACCTTAACAGATTATACACCTAACCCTTTCTCATGAATCATTTTATATACTGGTGAAAACCGCATAAAAATCCGTTCCATATTTACTTATTTTATCGCAAACAGACAGACAGACAGACGTGGACGAGGACTTCGTTTAATAATATGTAATTATTAAGTATAATTATAGTAACGGTGTGTTGACCTTTTATTTAACGTAGACTTGATACATTTTTGACTTGCTGAGGTATCGTTGCAATCGTCTTAATTGTAGAAGTGAAATAGCGAGGTAAGAGTAAGGAGTTCCGGTCAGAATCCCTTGGGAGGGATATGTGTAATTTCTTATCCATTATATATATATCGTGTATTTTGAAAGAAGTAAGAAAGAAAATATATTTATTGCAGTAAACACATGGACAAACACAATAATAGAAAAATAGAGTTACAAAGATATATATAACATAGAAAAAGAATATACGACAAAAACTATTAAAATTATACCACGGTTGAACTGCAAAGGCGCACAATTCAGCATGTTCTGGCTGTCATCTTTATAAATGGCCCCAGCGGTGATTTTCAATTGTGGCCAAATGGTTTTATATAATTTATATATATTTATATATTTATATTTTATATAAAACCATTTGGCCACAATTGAAAATCACCGCTGGGGCCATTTATAAAGATGACAGCCAGAACATGCTGAATTGTGCGCCTTTGCAGTTCAACCGTGGTATAATTTTAATAGTTTTTGTCGTATATTCTTTTTCTATGTTATATATATCTTTGTAACTCTATTTTTCTATTATTGTGTTTGTCCATGTGTTTACTGCAATAAATATATTTTCTTTCTTACTTCTTTCAAAATACACGATATATATATAATGGATAAGAAATTACACATATCCCTCCCAAGGGATTCTGACCGGAACTCCTTACTCTTACCTCGCTATTTCACTTCTACAATTAAGACGATTGCAACGATACCTCAGCAAGTCAAAAATGTATCAAGTCTACGTTAAATAAAAGGTCAACACACCGTTACTATAATTATACTTAATAATTACATATTATTAAACGAAGTCCTCGTCCACGTCTGTCTGTCTGTCTGTTTGCGATAAAATAAGTAAATATGGAACGGATTTTTATGCGGTTTTCACCAGTATATAAAATGATTCATGAGAAAGGGTTAGGTGTATAATCTGTTAAGGTTTTTGTTTATTACCAGGGCGGGACAACGTCTGCCAGGCCTGCTATTTAGTATATATGAAAAGTGTAAATTCCTAATTATCCATACATCCATAAACCGATCAATATTCAATTACATATAACAAGGCTACTTCACGGTAAAATGTAATATTTTTACTGGCTAATTCACATAATTTCATTCATCACGCCTCGGCCTTGGATATAAGATATTCAAGTAATATATTCACAGTAGAAATGGAACTGTGCAGTATACCAACAAAACACCTTATAACCTTCTAAATCGTCTTCGCCTTCCAAAAATAACCACTAGTTACTTAGTTAATAACAGTTGTACTTAATAATAATAACTTTCAAGTTTATAATATTAAATTGTACACAACAAATTTATGATGTTTATTTCTTCACGCATTATCATGTATAAATAGACATATACGTAATATGTATAATGAATGTATATAAGAAATATACATCTGTATGTATACACAATTATTGCTCTTTGGTTACCCTCGTACCGCGTCACACGGTCCTCCCGCACTATTACTTCTCCACAACTAAGCGTCGCGACTTACATTTTTCATAGTAAACATTCAACTGGTTACCCCCTAAGGGTCATAACGTCACAAACATGACCGTAAAGGATCAAAATGAAACCGCCATAAAGGCAATAACGCCATTAAAAAATCTGTCCTAAAATAGTTAAATAAAATTATAAAAATAAACAAATATATATATAAAAAAATAAAAATAAAAACACTCAATAGTTGCTCACAGATACGATTGAAATTGTCGAATATTAAGAACTGATTATACCTATATAAAGTTTTATATCTCCATAAATATACATGCAAGCTTTCAAGATGTCAACTTATTCATTGTTTACAATGCAACATTATAATTATGAATAGTAATTTTGAAGATAGGTGGGTCTTTCTAATAAGTTATTAGACCATAAACGTTTTACTTATTGACAATATGGGCATATTATATAATTATAATAACATCTTTAATTAATTGTTTCATTAGTTCCTTATACAGTGTAGGTGAGCACTGAGGTAGTTATATGGTGGTTTAAGGTTCCAAATATGTTGCTGATGATAAACCTCATTTGACACACTGTTAGTATTTATACATCTAATGTATACCTTACATGTTACTGTAATACGTGCGTGTCATACTTACAATTGTTTTTAAAGAACATTTCTATAATTGTACATGGTCTCACAATTTTATATATCGTTGATACTATTTAAAAAAACGCGTGCGGAGCTGCGGGTACAGCTACTAGTATAATATCTATATATATCTATATCTATAATAATATCTATACATATAATAAAAGGCTAACGGGACGAAATTTGTACATTAAATATTATAAAGAAAAAATACTGTGGTGGAGCTTAGAATCAATGACAGAACACATTTCTATGGTTTAAATTTTGTATTAACATTAATATGACCGACTGAACGTCCGCTTATCATCATATAGGCTCCCATCGAAAATCAGCGCTGCAGTACTACTTACTGTATTGCAGATTTTTGCAGAATGGGTTCGCCAATTGTTGGACATCTATTTTTCGTTTTCAAATGTATATTTTTTGTCTGTCTAATTAGTTCGTGTAATTTTATTTTATTGTATGGTTGTTCCAATAATAAATTATTTGTTTCTTTATTTCTAATTTTAAAGAAAAAAATATTGTGGTGGGGCTTAGAATTAACTATAGAACACATTTGCATAGTTTTAAATTTTTTATCTATCTGTCGATTGTTTTTTTTTTATTTCATACGAGGCAAACGAACAGGCGGGTCACCTTATGTTAATTGATCACCGCCGCCCATAGACACTAGCAACACCAGGTGAGTCGCAAGTGCGTTGCCAGCCTTTGTTTGTGGGAGGGGGGAGGGATTTACGCAAAAAGTAGTGGATGGATTTTGACGAAATTTGGTATGGTAATAATTTATACACCGGTATAATATACAGAACATATTATACCGTTTTATATATATAATAATGTTATATAACACATTCGTATAGATGTATATCTTACTTATAAGAAAACACAAAAGAGAAGGCCTATTATAGGGTGAGGCTAATTAAATTGTCGATGTCGAATTTTAATACATAATACAATCCTATGATTTTATTAATCACTATGTTTATAATTAAAATTTCACGCGGACGTAGTTGCGGACACAGCTAGTTTATATATAATGTTTATATTAGACGAATGTCCACGGTTATTTTTTTTATAACAAAAATATCCTAATGTCAAACAATTAATTAACTTTTCCGGAAATTTCAGTCATTTGTTCTTCGCACCGATTCTGTATAGTTTTTCTCTGTTGTCAAAAATTTTAGAGTAGCTGTAATAGGAATTTAAAATACTTATAAATCCATTTGTGTTACCATGTAACAATTAAAGTTCGGGATGAATCATTAATGTTAAACAATTGTGACTTTATTTGATCTTAAAATTGAGAGGAAGTGTTAAGATTAATAATCTGTAGCAATACTTATTAAATGGGGTAACATTGTCAATTGTCACTTGCAAATAAGTATATATATACTGTGTGTCATGTTGTAAAGTACCTATAAAACTGAAATGCAGTTTTTGTCGGGATTTTGGTCTCTCGTGTAGTGGATTTTATATTTTATTCATAATCTTGTGGTACTTGACTCTACATTGTGTAAAATTGGTGGTGTTTTATGTAATATAGTTTATTGATTGTGCATAAGTGAAGTGAATGGAAAATAATACCACGGACCATGAATTCTGAGATGCCACAAAAACTCCATAGAAAGTTCTAACAAGATGGCCACCATCTTGTTGTTCATTGACATTATATCAAGAAACTTGTAATATCGATACTCACTTGACAATGGCTTTAATAGTCTACTAGAAGACTGTATGCCAAAAATGGAATGGAAGAAGAACTTGTAATACTATTAACTACTTGACAATGACAGTAATAATCTAAAAGATTGGTTGCCAAAAATAGAGTTAAAAAAACAAACACTAAAATGAAGTATGAAAAAATGAAGTGGCCGGATTTCTTATTACAAAAGATAACCTTTATACTGTGAAACTAATCCTTAGTTTTTCTTTAAGAAAACCGTCATGCTAGCTAGAGTATAAATCCTTTCTTTAATAAATGAAAGAAGTAATACAAGATTCCATTTTGTGGGAAAACGCATTATACGTTTACACACTCAAGTTTTACACGCTCGACTTAAATTTACCTTAAAAATAAATTAACCTCTTTAATTCAATTCTAAGAGTAGGTATAAGTAGTGTAATTATATTGCTATTTGGTCGTTGTACAATATATCACCATTATTGTAGCAGAAATACTTTAATTAAGCATTTTATAAAAGGTTCGTAGTTAATTCAGTTTTATATAAAATATCTTATAAAATAATTTCAATACAGACGGAGTACCAGCATAATGCAATACAACAATTAGGATAAAACTGAATTAAGTCGCAATGTTACCGAAATCTTACGTACATTAAAAAAAATAAAGTGATATCAATTTGAATTAATGCATTTTTTTAAATAAATTAAAGTAAATAAGTACTTTTGAAGTTATACTTCTTTTGGCGCGTTAGGGAATAATGATGAGAATAAATTTTTACGATGCGCGCGCACACCGTCACGAAAAACCGACACCCTGAAGTTATCACGATGCGCGCGCGCACCGTCACGAACCCTGAAGTTAGTTATAGTCAAGATTTTGTTTCTTTGTATTTGTTGTTTGTATTTCTTTGTGTTAAAACTTTCAATATATTAAATAACTTTTTTCTATTGTTAGTGTCGTTTTATCTACAAACGTAGAATAAGGCGAAAAATAAAAAATTTGAAAAGATTTTTATCTTGTTACGTCAAACAAGTATAACTTCTAACGCGTAAGTACACAAACACTTTTTTTTATTAAGACATGGACTTATTTTATTTTACTTGACTTTGTTAACCAACTTAGGAGACTAAGTTTTTCACATGTTTAAATGAAAAAGAGAACAATAATCATATATTTTTGTAGTTTTGATCGTAATTAAGTGGCTGTTGAAATAGACGTACTCTTCTCGCAACGTCAATTTTCTTTTTGATTTTTTTGATTAAAGGAGCGAAATATTAGTCACCGCTTTATTAACTCTATCCGTCTTTCAACCGTCTTCAAAGAAAAAAATTCTCCGTTTCCCTAGTATGTTTACACATTCACGATTTTCTCAGAAACTACAAGAGCGATTTTTATGGTTGTTTTACTGGGGCAATATATACACTGATGGAAAGTCTTAGTATACAAAATACTAGCAGATACCCGCCCGTTTAGTTGACCATTAAAACGGCAAAAGATCAATCGAATCCAAAAAATAAATAGCTTAGAACCATCTACGAAAACATTCGCATCGAGTGGTCATAGTCCTATGCGGATAAGTTTAGTAATTTTGACGTGATTGTACCTCAAAATTACTATATTTTCATTATATATGTCTTGGTGGATGTTGGAGGCGACAGTTATAACGGTATGACGTCAATCATGATGACGTCCTCTATGTCAATTATTTTAATCAATCAGTCACTCAAGACCAATCATGTATCAATAATAAAAGCGTTTACCTTAATTTTCAGATACATAAATATACTACTGGATAATGTTATCTATTATACTGAGAAATCTGAACGAGCGGACGCTCCGCGCGATTATGAGTTATGATTCCTACTCTTGATTTTTTTTGAACTGACTAATTGCTGTTGGCCTGTCGAGCCTTCATAGCTTCACCGGGATTTTAGAGCGAGCGTTTAGGGCATTCGGCCGAATGGCAACTAGCTCAAGGGTGCTAGAGTGGCCGAACTTCAACTTGTTGTTGCCTTTGGTATAACGCAAATCGAAGTATTTTTTTTTTTAATCATAGGAGGCAAACGAACTGGTGTGTCACCTGATGTTAAGTGATCACCACCGTCCATAGACACTAACAGCACCAGGGGAGTTGCAAGTGCGTTGCCAGCCTGGGTTTGGGGGGAGGAGAGGGGGAAGGGGAAGAGGAAGAGGAGGTGGTCCTCCAGCGCACTCACTGACCGAACGAAACGCAACAATGCAGGCACTATTACTTCACGTCGGTTTTCTGTGAGAGGGTGGCACTACCCGGGGCGAGCCGACCCATTCATGTTGAAATCAGTAATAGCTTCAGCGTCGCTCTACTACCTACAAAACTAACCATTTGAGCTAAGCTAACCATACTTGTATAGTTTAGTGAAACACTTATGCATACCTTTATGATGGTACGTATGTTGCACGAAGGCGTACACGTATATAGAGAGAGTCTAATAATTATGACTAACTAACCTAAAAAGGAAGAAGTGCCCTTTACAGAATCACTTGCGGGGTGGTAGGGTGTCTGTACCCGACTGGATCGCGACCACCGTACACCAGGTGGAACACCCGCCATAGTGGCACGTTTGGGCGTGTCGCGTTCCGGGATCAGCCGGTGTATATCCAGCAACCTTGCTGTCCCTGACTGGGTCGCTTTCAGGCCGGCATGACAGCAGCGACCGGCGATGGATAGTATGTCTTTCGGTGGTCGCCATTGTTTTTGGATTGTACTGTGCTTACCATCAGGCACAGTACAGTCACTTTGCCGAGCTACAATAAAAAAAAGAAAAAAAATTAGTGTACGTCCCATGTGATCGTGCACGTGTGTGGAGTGTGCAGGGAACTAGTAAATGCAGTGTCACTCTATCGTGCTAGCAGTATGCTCAAAGAGGATCGAACCTAGACTTGAGATGCTGCCGAAGGAGGCTGCGGCGGGTGTGTGGGAGCGAAGTTGACCGCCCGACCACGGCGGTGTGATCGGTGGTTTGATCCCCGACCCGTTTCAGGTACGCCTTTTATAGACTTGCTTGGTATTAGAGGGTAGTGTGTAATTTTTATGTAGTACTAATACACTTTAACAGTTATACGGGCATTTGCGCCGATATGTGGATAGATTCACGAGGGTTTATATTATTAACGTAATGACAAAATTACAATAGAACAATATTGCTCACAATTAATCGCGAAAAATGATGTAACTCTCATGAAATAATAGAACTACCTTGACGAGAACAAATTCACAGGCACATAGTATTAGTCAATATAACAAAGAATCTTCTATGTTATAAAAATTCAATATATTCGTCCCAAATAATAGATTTATCGTACAATTTTCCTCAAGATTTAGATCGTGATAACATTAGGCGCCAGGGTGAAAACCAAACAGAACGAATAATAAAACTATTTACGCAAACATATAATAGTGACGTGAAAACTGTTTGCGATACTTATCGAGCTCGATACAGACAGACGTTTCGCAGTCGTCCCATTAGCGGGCTATGTTTGCCGATACATTTAGTAATGTTCACGAAAACGTTATTGTCTCGTGGGTATATTTCCATTCCGCGCTTAATTAGTGACTTATGACTTTGCTACGTGAGAACGTCTGTGTCACGTCTTGTGTGATTTAGTTGAAACGCATCTTTGTCTGTTTAATTATACCTAGAAGCGATTTGACCTCGTAAATAACTTAATCACATCTCTTATTCTTAAATTTAACTCGATAACAAAACCAACAGTCAAAAAGGTTTTAAAGATAACATAACACATTGTCCTCTCTCGGCCATATTGCATATTGCTTACGTCAGATTAGCGACGAGTAGTATAGAGGCTTGTGTACATGTAATATTGATATTTTGTAGCTCATCATACGTTCGATTGAATGATAGACTTTATAAAAATATATATAATTATTGCTCCGAGTCCGATATGTTAATAATTTCAATAAACAAATTCTGAAATTTAAATATTGTCATTCACACTATAATTAATATGAAAATTCAAAAGAGAAAAAAGATAATTTCATTGTTTTGAGTATTCAAAAATATAAATGGCCCCAGCGGTGATTTTCAATTGTGGCCAAATGGTTTTATATATATATAAACCCATTTGGCCACAATATATATCTAATATATATATATCTAATAGTAATGATCATATTATAATAACTCTATAATTGTGAAGTTTATTATGTATAAGTATATGTATGCAGATAAGTAGATATACATAAGTAGATATTTCAGGACATATGAGGTACAAATTGTTAGGAAAACTACAAAAACCCACTGAAAAACAGGTGGTTTTTTTTTCATATATATAATTTTATTTATTTCCAATTTTTAACCATGGTTGTAAGCTTGTCTACTAGAAACATTTAAAAAACCTGTTTACAGTCTATAACGGACACGAATTTAGATAAAAATACGGGCTGAATGTTTAGACAGTAGCAATATTTATGGAGAATGCCATGCACTCGATTCTCTTATTAAATCAATTTCAAAAATAGGTGCTTAATATTTGATCTAATTATCTATTATAGAAAAATACAAAAATTATACACAATCCTCTACGCGTCTATGTTAAAGCACAGTATCAATGACAGGGAACGTGGGAACGTTGAGAACAAAACAAAAGGGTTTATTGTTTTCTTATCGAATGTTATTAAGTCGGGGTCGCCCATTGTAGCTTTCGGCACCGGTCATTGCACTTAGGTTTATTATGATTGTGTTTATACTTTTGAAAGTCTTAGAACAAACTTTAATTAAGTTTTCTTAGTTGTTTATTAGTATTTGTTTTGATATTATTATTTTATATGTTAAAAGTGACTATGAAGTGTCATACCCCCGAATACTGCGAGCGTTTAACCTTTCACCTGGTTTAAATAAATTATATAAAAAAGTATGGATCGCTCACTAAATGATTTGACACTAGCGGGTCCGGCGGACGTTGTCATATACTATACGTTGTTGATAATAAAAGAAGCCGCAACAAATTATATACTTAAACCTTCCTCATAAATCACTATATCTAATGGTGAAAACCGCATGAAAATCCGTTCAGTAATTTTTGAGTTTATCGCCAACAGACAGACCGACAGACGTGGCAAAGGACTTTATTTTATAATATGTAGTGTATTTAATGAAAAAAAATCAATAGTCTTATATATTTTTTGTAATATAGAATTAAAAATAATGATGTTTTTGCTTTGCCATTTTCAGTTTTTTGACAAAGTTCCGAGTTCTTAAATTTTAGTATCTTTTCAACAATTCATTGTTTTATGTGGTAGTGACCAGCCAATGTGCGTCACATTAATTTACTTCGTTACGTCGTAGTTCGACATTTAACGCACTTTTTTTTATTCTGTAAACTCAGTGATCGGATCAAAATAGCGAGCGGACATCAAACAGACGACAGTGAGAAAAGTCGTCTTTAGAATTCCTTAGTCTTTAATCATGGTTATAAAGCAGTATATAACTAACTACACATATTTACTACGGTGTTTACAGGTCACCTTTTTATCGAACATATTCAACGGTCATTCGTCTGTTTTATCTACTACGTATTGTATGTCCTAACTAATATTATAAATACGAAAATGTGTTTGTTTGTTACGCTTGCACGCCGTAACTACTTACAATTTGATCACCATCGTACACAAAAGGATATAGTGCGTTTATCATCCAAAATAAATCGCCCTCAAAAGCTATAGCAAATAGCAATAAATAGCAAAAAAAATAGCAAAAGCTTTCTATTGTGGACACAAAACAAAACTTAAAGTTATCTGCTTCTGTTTTGTATAAAAGCGTTTGCAGGAATAACAAAAATTGTTCACTTGTTTGTATTCAGGTGGTAGAGCCACGCTGAAGCCATAATTGGTTTCAGCATTAATGGGTCGGCTCGTCCGGGGTAGTACCACCCTCTCACAGAAAACTGACGTGAAGTAATAACGCTTGCGCTGTCGCGTTTCGTTCGGTCAGTGAGAGCGCCGGATACCCACCTTCCCGCACCCTTTCCCCCCATCCCACCCTCCCCCAAACACAGGCCGGCAACGCACTTGCCACTCCCCTAGTGTTGCTAGTGTCTATGGCCGGCGGTGATCACTTACCATCAGGTGACCCGCCTGTTCGTTCGCCTCCTATGATATAAAAAAAAAATCTCATAACAGAACTCTTTTAACACAGGCAGCACTATCATCGCTTTTTCTAAAGCGTAGTTATTATCGATACGTGATTTGCAATCCGATATTTAACTATTCTCATCTATCGATTTGCTATTACGAGATTCGTATTAAGAAGGCAGATATCTTCTTAAATCGAGGTGTGAATCGTAAACGGCGTAAAACGTTAGTACATTTGACCCTGAGAACGGTCATGCTGCCAACTACAGCGAGATATAAAGGTATATAACATATTCTAGCGTGTAATCTCTTTATTATGGTTTTATAGAACGCACGCGCTGATCAGTGTACTGGCAGTCGCACGCGCCTCCTAAACGCTCGCACACGTTATCTGTGCGTTTAGAAAAAAAAGAATGTAGCGTAACATCATACCGTGCCGAAAATTCGGTCAAGTTTAACGCGGAAATAGTACGCGGGACGTATGTGCTCTTCGGACTGTCAGTTGTCGCTAAAAAACGTCGATGTCCGCTAATAAATAGTAAAAAAATATATATCACCTCCTTTTTAATCACATGAAAAATATATAGTCGATAAACTTGTTCAAAATATTAACCGATTTTTGAGATAAGAAACTTTTCTTGTGTTAATTATAGTTTATTAAAAAAAGTTTTGTACGAAAAAAGTGTTTCGCTAAGGAACTGAAAAGAAACTTTTCAATTAAAAGATTACACTGGTAACAAAATGGCAACATTAAATGATGAAACGCCATCGCCGTCAGCGACTCCAGAGGTGACGCCAGCGCCGTCCCCAGGCCCAGAAGTGGTCAACAAATTTAACTGGTTGAAACAAGCCCACGCTAACAGGCACAATCCGTTTGTTAAGCCGCGGCCCTCACTGACCAGAGAAAGTTCTACCGCTGAACTATTTTCAAGGGAGAATTCTAGTCCGGACCTCTTCCAGAATTCGAGGTTAAATTTATTTGAGACGGCTCCTAAACCTGAAGTAACAGCGCAGGGTTATAAAAAGGTAAATCATTTTATTTTCTTTAGGTATAGACATTCATATTTTCTATGATGCATATAAATTTTCTGGGATATTACAGTTAAGTTTACAAATTATATCTGAATACATTTTTATTTGGAAAAACCACATAACTGCTTTTTACCGGGCTATTTCAGCAAATTACTTTGAAGTTTCAATATTTTTTTAGATTCTTTTTATCACATTATAGGCTAACACGTTTTACAACAATCTCATTAGGTGAAGCAGATACAATATTTTCATAAAAATACGGCCAGTTCCAGTTAATTATAGTATAGGACTTCGTGAATTATGCTACACCAAATTTTCAGAATTCATTCTGCCTTTTCAATACATCCTTGATAATATAATATATGTTCACAAAACTGAATTATGTTAGATTACGTAAACGGTCAGCATTACTTGAATACTAGAGATAATCGCAAATAAGTAATTCTTTATTATAGTAAGATTAATAAAAGTTTTCTAGGTGATACAATAAGATTTTCCGAAAGTACATTACTGATTTACCGGACAGTAAATTTAAGCACGTCATGCAAATTTTACTGACAAAAGATTATTATAGAATCACTTAATTACTATGAACAAAATTAATAAGATACAATTTTTCTCGGTCTTTGGGATGACTGGGATATTTTCCGAAACGGTCGCTGTATTTTGTCTTTATAGTGCCTTCACAGCAAGACCTAAATAAAGTATTTCGATTTTGTCACGTATTAATCTTACAACTATTAATTAGTCTTACAACTGTTCTACTTCTTACCCGTATCCCATCTGAGTTGGGTCGGCACAACGTATTTTCCTTTTCCACTCTCGCCTATCAGATGTCATCTCAGTATTCATTTCTATACACATATTATTTTTCACACAATCCATACATACCTTTTCAGTCTTCCTTTATTCTTCCACCTAAATATTAATTTTTTTTCTAGTTACATGACTTTCATCTTTCATGAATTATGAATTTAAAAAAAACAAGCAATAAATCAGAATAATAATCTTTCAATGATCAGTGTTACTTCTATGAGCTTTAAAGTACGTGACTATAATCAAAGCAATCGCTGTTAGTAAACAAAATAACGGAACTCGTTGAAGCAATTCATTGTACTGGAAACAGGATATCAATTCCGCTAATATAGAATTTCTCAGAAGTAATACGGTCTGTTATACAAATTCAGAAAGTGTAATTTACAATAACATCAACACGGGTGTTTAAGAGTTGTTTTAATGCAATAAAATCGGTACAGTTATAAGTAATCAAATAAGCGAATTAAGTGCAATGTTTTTATTAATAAGGGTGTTTTATAATCTTCATAGTATGACTGTGAATGTCGCGTCGAATATCATGCATTGGTTATATATTTGGCAAGCCTTGTTGGTCATATTTCGCATAATTAAATTACATCACAATATTATTTTATTAGTCACTAGCTGTGCCCGTGAATCCATCCACCTGGAATCTAATGTAAAAAAACAGTGACTAAGAAAATCATCTCAATGTATTAAGTCCATTTACTTATCGACTTTTCTCTCGTACTTAAGTCGCGTCGTCATTAAAATTACAATAACTTTTGATAGAGTGAACCGATTTTAATGAAACAAAGACCTAAGTGTGAGTCGAGAACATGCTTTATGATTTTTATCACACGTATTACTGTTAAAGTACTGCGTTCATGATAAAACCTCATCAAAATCATAAAGCACATCCTCGAGTAATCTTTAGTCTTTGTTTCATTAAAATCGGTTCACTCTAATAAACGATTTGCGACTTAAGAGAAAATTAGATAAGTAAATGGACTTAATACATTAAGATGGTTTTATTATTATTGTTTTTTTACATTAGGTTCCACGCGGACGGTTTCGCGGGCACAGCTAGTAAAGTATAAAAAAAAACATTTTTATTAAAATTATATTTTTGTAATTTTTACTTTTGTTACTGGCAGTACAGTTTTGCCATAGTGCGAGTGAATTTGGCGCAGACGCGATTATCTTCTCATTTGAAACGTTTAGTTCTCGTTTTAATATTAGCACACGGTTTGGATATCTAACCGAGTAAAAAAATCACTGAATCCCTGAAAACAATTAAATATTGTGACTCTCCAAATTGTTTGTCAGATATCTAATTACGAACGTCATTTCATAAAGCATTTTACTTTTCGTTAATGATTTTGTTGATTAGTGTAGTTAAATTAGTAACTGTTTATCTTTTTAAGATAAGATATTACGTCTGACTCAGTTTTCTTGAGGCTGAGCAAGCTCATACATACTTAAGCGAACTAAATTCATATCACGGCAAGTTTACCTCTTATCTAGCAGGACCTGGCGGACGAGCGGTTCGGGCGGTTTACCGTAGACGCCGTCCGCCCAGTCCTGCGGGAGTGGATTGGTAGGGAGTGGGGCTCCCTGACGTTCCGACTGGTGCAGGTACTCACCGGACACGGTTGTTTCGGGTGGTACCTGCACCAGATTGCGCGCAGGGAGCCGACCGCCGCCTGCCATGAGTGCGGCGCTGACGAAGATACCGCGCAGCACACTCTGTCTGAGTGTGCTGCGTGGGGAGAGCAGCGCCGCATTCTGGCGGCGGCGGTAGGACCGGACTTATCGCTGCCGAGCGTGGTTTCGGCCATGCTCGGCAGCGAACAGGCTTGGCGAGCGATGGCCTCCTTCTGCGAGGAGGTCATCTCGCAGAAGGAGGCGGCGGAGAGGGTCCGCGAGGCAGACCCTCTAAGTGGCCGTCTCCGCCAACGGAGGATTGGCAGGAGGAGGCGGCGCTTTGCCCAACTCCTCCTGCCACCGTAGCCGGACCCGAGGGGATGGGCCGGGGGGCCCATCTCCTCATTGCACAGGTCCGGCGGACGAGGGGGGCAGCCGGCGTGTACCCGGTCTGTCCCTCTATAGGTAGGAGCCCGGCGGTCACCTTCCGCCGGGCGGACCGTGGGGGCGGCTCTACAAGGTTGATTAGCTTGAACGATCCCTTGCCGCCCCCACAAAACGGTCTGTCGGTACACCGTGGGGTTTTAGTCCGTGCGAGTCGGACATAACCCACTCTCTCCCCCGGGAGGGTGGGTATCCATAAGGGATTTCCCCACGTTAAAAAAAAAAAAAAAAGTTTACCTCTTATCTGCATATCTCAAAATAAGTAGAATTCCTAATGGCAATAAAAATCAAACAAAAAATAGTGAAGTTATGTAAACACGTCAGGAGTTCTACTTCTTTAGTCTAGATATTAAAAAAATCTTTCTACAAATGTTAACCGCTTTAAACTAAGTTAGAAGATGAATGGCATAATTAAATACTATAAATAAAAGTTTTAATAAATGACATACTAGCGTTATGAAAAATAATATCTATATCTACCTATACATATAATAAGAAAGTAAATCTAACGTGTCTGTACTTTTTCGATTTGCGTAAAAAAAATTGTTGCATGCGTCTAGGAATAAGTAATAGAATACATTTCAATAATTTTTAGAAATGTCTGTCTGTCTGTTTGTTGCTATGAACACGCATCAGTGATAAAGTACAGGGTTTCCAATAAAACCTCAAATCATAAAGCATATCTTCGGGAGTAACTTAGTGTTTGTTTTATTAAAATCGGTCCACACTATCAAAAGTTATTATAATTTGAATGACGGCTCGAGGTAAGTATGAGAGAAAAGTAGATAAGCAAATGGACTAAATACGTTCAGATGACTTTATTGGTCATTGTTTTGTACATCAGGTTCCACGTGGACGAAGTCGCGGGCAAAATAAATTTTCTATATAATATTAAAAGAAACCTGTTTATGAACAAACTCCATGATGTATTGACGCATGTAACTTCTATTTCCAATAAAAAAATAACTCTCAGCAATCTCTCGCTAAAAGAAACCATAAAACGTTTTTATTATATTAATGAAGAAGTTTTTTTTATATTTATTGGCAATCAATCTTCCAGATTATTGCTGTCATTGTCAAGTGGGTAATAATTTTAACAATTTTACAATTTCATCTGATGTTGAGTGATCACTACCGTCCATAGACACTAACAACACCAGGCGAGTCGAAAGTGCGTTGCCAGCCTGTGTTTGGCAGAAATGGAGGGATGGGGAGAGGAGAGGAGAGGGGGAGAGGAGAGGGGAGGGGAGGGCAGGTGGTTCTCCGGCGCTCTCACTGACCGAACGAAACGCAACAATGCAAGCACTGTTACTTCACGTCGGTATTCTATGAGAGGGTGGCACTACCCCGGACGAGCCGGCCCATTCACGCTAAAACCAATAATAGCTTCAGCGTGGCTTTACCATCTAAAAAATCTTAAAATTCATGCGCTGTCGTATTATTTCCCAGCCACTTCACTTTTACACAATAACCGAATATTACGTAAAATACCACCAATATTATATAATACATATATAAGACAAATAAAACAGCATGATTAATAAGATATAAAAGCCACTACATGACAGAATAAGATCCCGCCAAAAAATCAATTAAGAAGTTGTTTCATTAAATATTGATACATTCATCTATAATGTTTCGTTACATTTCAAAATGAGCTAAATTCTATTTTATCCGTTCCTAATATTTTACGTGATTTTTCAAGGTCTTCAAATTTTGTGCATTGCATGAAGATTATAAAAAAAGAAACTAAAACTAAAAACCTTATGGACGGCAAAATTTGAACTTCGTCCTCGGTGTATAAAAACTGGAAATCTTAAAATAATTAGACATGTATATATAAACGATTCAAATTGGATTTAGCTCATTTTAAAATGTAACGAACGATATATATATTCTGTATTACCCTGTAGGACTCTACATACAATTCATAAATAGACACTTAAGTACGTAAAATGTAGACCATGTGATTCCTAGAATGTAAACAGATAGCTAATTCACGGAACGACGAATATCGTAAACAACTTTGGAAAGTTATAATACTTTTTAATAAGAAACCATGAGTTTATTAAGCGGTAAACAAGGTAATTACATCTTGTTATCTTTTAGAATATTTCTTATGAAAAACATTTCACCATTTAGAAGCTATATAAATAGCCGGGCTCCTGCCCATAGTAAATTGTTGTTAGAAGTCTCATGATTCAAGTTTATTAATTACTAACTGACCCGGCCACGCGTTCCTGTGGCTCAGTTATTACATGATGAATTACAATTATGATAAACTATTTCCAAAATTAAAACGTGGTGCCATCTATGAGATATCCATAACAGATGGTCCTACAGTTTTCTGTCAATAAACTAGTTTAAAGCGCCATCTATTCGAGACTGATGAAACTTAGAATTAATAACAATTATCAACATTGACAACCATTTAATTTGTATTTTAAAAGTATTGAGGCCATTAATCGAAGTATAAATTAGGATAATCTCTTAAGTTGGATCAAATTATACATAAATGCAAACTTTCATGTAGATCGGTTGAGTAGTTTTGGAGTTCATCGCGGACAAACATCATGACACAGGAGTTTTATATATTAAGATTTCCTGATGGCAGCGAATTTCGCGTACTCCGGTGAGTCAACGGTACCGTTGACAAAATACTCGTGATATTTGAAGGTTCCCAAACAAATTATGACAAAAACACAGCACACGCTAACCATACTTCAGAAGGAATCCAACAATATAAAAGAATAACTGACTGAAAGACATAAATGCGTCGCCCAATCTACTGAGACTAAGGCAATAAAATTTGCACGCGGGTTCGGGCTCGGGTTGTAGTTGAGCAGTAAGGCAGAATGAAATTGACCCCTGAAAAGGCAAAGCCGAGAGATATTGCTAGTAACTAATATTTATGCCTCCTCTATTTTTATTAACAAATGCAATACTTCAATGACTTAATATATGACGTAAGACAAATGTAGCGATACTTTATATGCCAAAATTATTTAAATAGTTTCAGCTAGAAAGTGTCAATATGTGCTAAATTAAGTTGGCGCTAGAGTAGCAACAGGATTAATTGTTGTTCAATTATTTTTAAGTCTCATAACTGTATGCATTCAAATATCATTGACGTATTATTCAAGGTTCACAAAAATTCTATCGCTTTCAGCGTTTTTCCACAGCAGTTATTTTAGGTTAAACTTATAGGTTGTCCCTTTGCCATTTTTGAGGTCTTTGGAATCATTATTTAGTACTTAGAGCTGGACACTTTTTCAACAAGTCTCCCATCAGTTCTCTTTATCGCTACCCTCCATAGTTGATAGAAAATATATGCTTTTCTTTATCTATTGACGTCATCGGCTCGTTTGATCTGCGACGCTGTAATATGTTAGATAAAATTAATAACATTGAAAATAGTAACAAGGAAATACTAGAAGCAATTTAAAATACATCAATCACACATTATCAGTTGAATGTTTATCGTAAATTGTGTTGATAAACCCATCTGTTTTACATTAGAAACATAATGCGTTAGTGATGGCCGGCTGGTCCACTGTGTCATGCAGTGCCGGATTTAGTTAAGACTCCGCCCTGGACCCTTTCTAATAAAACGTTGTTTTAACTGGACTATGCAAATTAAGGATTAGAATTGTCTAATGTATGTTTGTCTATTATTTTAGCTCTTCTTGCAGTTTACATGATTTCACAGATATTAAAATATGAGATGTCGTTTTAATTGCTTAATTTATGTCTTTCGATATTGGCCTTAATTGTGTAAGTGAAATAGACTATATCATATTTAAATACGATGTCTGTGAATAAAACAGAGAGGGGATATATATAATTTTTGTTTACTTTATAATATTTATCTGAATATGTCGTTTATAGTCGTTAATATAATGTTTGAAGCAATGACGGCGCGTTATTGGTAATAAAATATAATTGTTTGAGGATTCTTTTTTCGTTGACATTTCGAAATCTAATAGCACGTTTCGTCTACGTCGTTGATCAGTAAATCGCGGTTTGCGAGCATCGTGCGGCTCTTCCACAAAATATCTAGTGCAGACACGGAATTTTATTTATTGATTTTCTTTGTAAGAGACGAGTAAACATTTTTGAAATGCTAGCCTATAGAAGAGAGGCACAATTTTAAAAAGCAATAATAGAATAGCTGTTCGCTCACAAAAAAAGTCATATTTAGTAAAGGCACGTTCGAGAGTGTACTTTAATACTAATTATTTCCATTAAAACGTTTCTAACGAAGTAAATCTAAAATCAAAATTAAACCAAATCTATGGAGTCGTTTTTGCTTAATGCCCGCACAACGGCAGATCTTAATCATGTTATTTATAGAGATTATAGCGTACTAGGAGTGTCTTCGGTTTCGGATGCATTTGTTTTATTTTCTTAATAATATTTATGGTAATTACTACATATTATAAAGCAAAATCCTCTGTCACATCTGTCTGTCTGGTCGCGATAAACTCAAAACTACTGATCGGATTTTCATGCGGCTTTCACCAGTAGATAAAGTGATTCATGAGGAAGATTTAGGTGTATAATATGTCTAGGTCTTTTTTATCATCAGGGCGGGAGTCATCCGCCGGACACGCTAGTTTCTTATATTTGAGTTATATCACAATTGACATTGAGTAAATATTTTTCTTATTCGAATATTTATATATACATACATATTTTCACGGTGATTCAGTTGTAAGGGTATAAATATATATGTTATAATACCACCCAGTAACGAGTTACAAGCTCAGGTGTGGCAACTTTTATCAATTTCATATATACCGACATCCATTTACATATATAGATATATTTTACACATGAATCGTTCATTCAGTTTTGCTACCCTTAACTGGGCCTCACAGAGCTAAGCTAAATCCGTCACTGGTGACAAGATACGATAAAACAGCCGACCGACGCGACGTGTGCCACGCCCCGAGGGATTCTTGTTGTATTACGTAATTATTCTATCTCCCTGTAATTTCATTAGGATAGGTAAATATTAAACAGATACGAATAAGTTCTACGACGTAAAACATTACAAAAAATAAACAATTTATTTCTAAATTTGGAGCCACGCTGAAACTATTACCGGTTTCAGCATTAATGGGTCGCCTCGCCCAGGGTACTACCACCCGACCCACAGAAAACTGATGTGAAGTGACAGTGGTAGAGCATTGTTGCGTTTCGTTCGGTCAGTGAGAGCGGCGGAGGTCCACCTCCCCTTGCCTCTCTTCTCCTCTATCCTCCCCACTCCTTCTACTCTCCCCCCCCACTTCCTCCCAAACACAGGCTGGCAACGCACTTGCAACTCTCCTGGTATTGCTAGTGTCTATGGACAGCAGTGATCATTTGACATCAAGTGACAAGCCTGTTCGTTTGCCTTCTATGATATAAAATATATATGTATATATATATTTATTAACAATAGTGGATAATTCAACAGTCAACACTCCGATGAACAATGTAATAAGAAGGAGCATAGTAGACTGAAAATATATAACGCATTATCACACCGATACAACTAACACTGTTGATAAATTAAATTATTTTAAAAGTTAAGTTATTGATAAATATCTGAAAAAGAAAAAAAATAGAACAGGGAAAAGTGGAAATCAATTCATGTATAAAAACCAAAATTAACCTCTGGAAAAGAAAACAATATGGTAAATATAATATTCTTTATTAGACTGTGAAAGAATTAGACAGTTTATTTCTCAATTAAGCATATAGCTTGTGTTGGGTTAATTCGTTCATATACACATGATCTTCTTCTTGATTACGTGTGAAAAGGACATCACTTCACTTTGCTCACTCAATTAATTTTATGGGAACAACGAATATTAATGTTACTGCTACAAATAACAATACCGATTAAAGTAGCAAATTACTCAACAACAAGATAACTGATAACAGCTTACAATACAAGTCGTTGTAATACAATACATTGTAACTCCTTATACAATATTGTTATTGTTACCATGTAAATACATTGTTGTTATTACCATGTAAAGTGGGTACTAAAAACATAATGTAGTCTAGAAATGTTATTGTTCTTAAATGTGTGTACACATTACGTGTTTACGATAGTCAGAACTATCACAAGTCCCAACCCTGTTGAAAGAAAGCGGGGCCGTCCTGCCTTTTTGTCAATAATGAGTTTGAAATACAGTGACACCTCGAAGTTATGCGATATGTGGGACCCAGCGACAATCATGCTGTTAGGTCCGTTCTCTCGGCGTGGAGCCCTTGAGTACGCTGTCCGCGCGATACAGTGACACAAAATCTTACATCACTGCGACAACATTACACATATCACCTCCACACACGTGCACGCATACACGCTTACACATGCAAGTGGAAGGGTTTTATTTTTTTCCCTTATCAAACTGAAATAGTTTGCAAAATTAGCCGATACGAAATATATATAAGAGTCGTTGAGGTATGTATCCCTGGTACACATAGGTATATGTTTCAACAACTCATATATGTTTGTATGAATAGTTAGCTTAGCTTAGTTTAGCTCAGATAGTTCGCGAATTGCATGTATCAGGCAACAGCCCAAGCCGAGGTGTACCGTGCACCCTTGAGCTAGTTGTACCAAAAAAAATCGGCTGAAGACCTTGCTAGGCAAAAAGCGACAATCATGTAAGTCGCGGGATAATTTATGACTACATGTACAGACAAATTACTTTTAGGTGGGATCGAAGACAAAAGAATATACTAATTTTGAAGGAAAAAATGCATAATAAAATCGAATATATAATCACAAACTTAAGTTATTTTCGTGTAGAAGGTTTTATAATATCTAATTGAATAATCTACCAATGGAAAGACTTTCGTGTTTTTGATACATGCACCCCTTTTACTCACAGCAATAGAATCGTTCATGCAAAACCGCCAACAACCGCACAACTCTCGCAGCGTAGTGTCGTAAATATAATCCTAACAATTGTTTCATCGTACGTACATCATCCAATAATGTACGTGTCGAGAGAAATCATTAAAGAAATATAAATAGAACAACAATGGATCGTTTAAATGTCGCAAAGAATATGTCATATTTTTTTACTCTCCAATTGAAGATAGTGTAGTATGTGTGATTGAAGTGTATTGGTTGTTTAATTTGTTGTGTAAAAATATTACTGCATATAATTTTAAAAAATAACGCACTGTTTTCAAAAATGAACAAGTTGTTATGACCATCGTAAAGTGTATGTTAAAAAAATAAATATTGCGATTTACTTTTGTGAGTGTCCAATTCTTGCTTTTAACAATACAATCCAACACACAATATGAAGCTATTTGTGAGTATTTCTTTATTCATCCACATAATATTTTATTAAGATAACATATTATCTATCAATATCATTACATAATATAAAACAAAGTCCCCAAATGCGTCTGTCTGTCTGTTCGCGATAAACTCAAAAACTATTGAACGGATTTTCATGCGGTTTTCACCAGTAGATAAAGTGATTGATGAGGAAGGTTTAGATACATAATTTGCCAAGTTTTTTTTTATTGTCAGGGCGGAACAACGTCAGCCGGGCCCACTAGCGTATTACAAATTTGAAGATATTTTTTGCTTACACACGATAATATGATGATAATTAAAATATAATATAATGATAATTAAAAAAATCATTTGCTTATATCAGGTGACTGTTTAGACAGTAGCAATATTTCTGGAGAACACTCTGCACTCGATTCTCGTTTTAAATCAATTAAAAATAGATGCTTAATATTTGACTCAATTATCTAGAAAAATACAAAAATTATACAAAATCCTCTACGCGTTAAAGAACAGTGTCAATAACCTTCGGGTAATTTCACTTTCATTTGAAAGGGAACGTGGAAACGTCAGGAACAAAACAAAAGGGCTTATAACCAGTTTTACTATCGAAAGTTATCAACTCCGGGTCGCTCATTGTAGCTTTTGGCACCAGTCATTTCACTTAGGTTTATTATTTTATTGACGCGTTCGTAGCTATAATTTTGAAAGTCTTAGAACAAACTTTAACTTAGGTTTTCTTGGTTGTTTATTAGTATTTGTTTTAATATTATTATTTTACGTTAAATATGACCATGAAGTGTCATATCCTAAAATACTGCGAGTGTCTAACCTTTTACCTGGTACCTATATTAGGGAATGTTGTAAACGTATTATTACGTTAGGAGCGGACTTACTATAAGGAGCGGAGCGTTTGCTATACAAAATGTAGATTAGAAATGATGCTAAGTGAGAACAAAGTAATTTTGCATTGGAAGCTGTGGTGAAGCGCAGGGTTTCATAGATCAAACGTGGATTGGCTACCCGATGGGATATTGTTAAGGGCCGAACTGTGAATGCCTAAATCAGCGTGGTAAATATTGATCTAAAAACCCAAATAAGAGATCTCTCCACTAGGCTCAGTCTAGTTGAACAGAATATGCGTGAAGCGAACATTGAAATAAATGGAATTCCTGAATCTCGATCTGAAAACTTACTCAATACAGTCCTGCAGATTACAAAAGTTATTGAGAGTCCAATTGATGATGGTGATATACTACATGCTAGCAGGATTGCTAAGAGAAATCGGGAAAGTAATGCTCCAAGATCTATAATAGTAAAAACACGTAGTCCTCGTATCCGCGGCACTTTGTTAGCCTCAGTCACCAAATATAACAAAAATAATCCACAAAATAAGCTAAGCACACAACATCTGGGAATCGCGGGAACTCGCACTCCGGTATTTGTATCAGAACACTTAAGTCCCTCTAATAAGATATTACTTGCTGCTACCCGTAAAAAAGCTAAAGAGAGAAATTATAAATTTGTTTGGGTACGAAATGGACGAATTTATGTCAGAAAAGACGAGACAAGTCAGGCTAAATCAGTACAAAGTGAGGAAGGTTTGAAACTTCTTCAGTAAACTTTATTTTTATTTAATTTTAAATCCTTTTATATTACCTGTTATATTCTTGTACTAGTGTAATTGTTTATTTTTAACTCTAATTATGAGGGATAATAGTCAGATTAATGATGAACTTGAATCCTTAGCAGTTTCTCAATCATTTATATGTGCGCCTGAGCATTCTATTCATTACCTAAATAGAATAAAAAATCGTTTAATTATATTTCACGTCAATATCAGAAGTATTGGATGCAACTTTGACAATCTTGTTATACTCTTAGCTAGGTTGAATGTTGCCCCACATGTTGTAATCTTGACTGAATGCTGGTTGAGCAAGTCTCCACACATTCCTTTATTATCTGGATATACTGAATGGCATACTCGTTACAACAATCAAAATGATGGAGTAGTTACTTACTTGAGAAATAATCATGACTGCACAGTGGAAGATCAATTACTTGATGATGCAAATTGTCATGTTATCAAGTTCTCCGATGATACAGTTATACTTGCTACATATCGGTCTCCTTCTAACAAAAATTTTACAAATTTCTTTAATAGTCTAGATAGATGCTTAAAATCATTAAGTACTTACAAACATATTGCGCTTATTGGGGATATAAACATAAATATTACAAATAACACAAAAGATCCTAATTCAGAAACTTATCTTAATTTATTGGCTTCTCACGCTATGTTACCTGCTCATTTACTTCCTACAAGAAATGAGAATTGCCTTGATCATGTCATTCTTAAAACTAAAAATGAGGCAATAACACTTGTCTTAAATTCTCTTATTACAGATCATGCACCCCTTCTCCTGTGCTACAATTTAAACCCTAAAATAAAATCTCCTAAGTGCATGATGACTCGAATTGATGAAACTACAGTTGTAACGGTTCTCGATAAAACTGACTTTACTCCAGTCCTTTGTTGTCAAAACCCTAACCTAGCTGCTGAATTACTTGTTGACATTGTTTCAACTATAATAAGAGATAATACCAATACGATCCCGATACCCAATAAACAGAGGATCCATAAGCCTTGGATTACGCCTGGTCTTCTACGTTGTATTAGAAATCGGGATAAACTTCAATTTCAGGTAAAGAAAAATCCTAATAACCAGATCTTTAAAATAACTTATACACGTTATAGAAATTTTTGCAATAACTTACTTAAATCAGTCAAAACGAAATATGAACAAAATGAGCTCCAGAGGGCCAGAGGTGATCCTAAGGCTACCTGGAAATTATTAAAGAAGTTCGGTAATATTGATACAAAATCTGCCTCTTCTAATGACTTACTATCTATTTCACATGATCGACACTCCTCTATTAATATTGTTAACAATTATTTTGCTAATGTTGGAGAGTCACTTGCTTCTAAAATATCGTCACCCGCAGTACATGCCTACAGCCATATCCCAGGGAATTGTCTAAATCATACACCTGCACTATCTAATTCCATGGCACTATACAACACGGATCCTGTTGAGATAGAATGCATAATTTTAGGCTTAAAACATAATTGTGCTACTGGTTGGGACAATATATCAGCATCGGTTGTTAAATCTGCTAGGAAGGTACTGTTGCCTGTGCTTGTACACGTATTTGACCTATGTATAAACTCGGGTTGCTTTCCTCACGTCTTTAAAAAGGCTCTTGTACATCCAATACATAAGAGTGGAGACCGTAAAAATACCAACAATTATAGACCAATAGCTGTTCTCTCTACATTTTCTAAGATATTGGAAAAAATTTTGAATAAAAGGTTGTTACACTTTCTTTCCACTAACGATATCATAGCGAGCAACCAATTTGGCTTTATGCGAGGTAAAAGTACTGAGGATGCCGTTATAGACTTAACAAAACTTATTGTACAAAACCTCGACTGCAAACTAAAATCTATGGGTATATTTCTGGATATATCCAAAGCTTTTGACACTGTTTCTGTTCCTATCTTGTTAACTAAATTGGAATATATTGGCGTTAGGGGTATTACACTACAGATTTTTCAGGATTATCTTAGTGGACGAAGTCAGCGTACCAAAATTGATAATATCACTAGCGATGATGAATTTCTCACCTACGGTGTCCCTCAAGGCAGTGTCCTGGGTCCGACACTTTTTCTTGTTTATGTAAATGACCTATGCAAATTAGATCTGCCTCATTGTAAAATCATTGCATATGCTGATGATACTGCTATGGTTATTTACGGCAAAAATTGGATGGAAGTCCAAACTCATGCTGAAACTGCTTTGTCTATAGTAATGAATTGGTTATCTACCAATCTACTCACGTTAAATATTGTGAAATCTAAATTTGTTACATTCGGATTTAAAACCTCGTTATTACCT